>OZ005652.1:110457646-110812646 GCA_963930645.1 Salticus scenicus
AAATATATAGCTTTGGGTAAAATGGACTTCAAATACCATTTCATACCAAAAAAAAAAAAAAAAAAAAGTTTCTTTTTTTAACATTCTTTATTTCATGCTTATATATTTTACTGAAAATTTTTCGTCTCTAAAAGTCAATAAATATCCAAAGACAGCCGAATGTTAATAATAATAATAATAATTAATAAATAATTAAACAATAAACTAAATGCTTTGAAATAAATTTCGAAAAAATACGCTAAAATATTAAATTTTTTAAAGTGTAAAATGTTTGGGGAAATCATTCATAAAAACGCACAGAATTATTTGCTGTCTAATGAAATTATCCTATATCGCTAAGAAAACGAGGGAAAAAAACTATGCGTAACTATTCAAATACTAAGCTGCCTTTTTTGTATACATTCCTAAATAAATACATTTAAAAATAAATTGTTCATAAAAATACAGATTTTCTTTAATTTTAACAGAAACCTTTTAGTGCTGATGTTGAATGTTAATATTTTGTAATATGTTTTAAAAGGAAAAAGGTCAACGAATTGTAATAAAGATTTATTTTTTTTATTTCCGTAATTTAAACAAAATCCTTTACCTACATTTTTCTACTTTTTTAAGTTATCTAACTATCTCTCTCTCTCTCTCTCTCTCTCTCTCTCTATATATATATATATATATATATATATATATATATATATATATATATATATATATATAATTTATTAGATTTATTTCTTTTGTAAAATATTTTTCCAGAATAATGCAAAATTGGAATTTATTTCAACTGCAGCTGCAATCAGAAAAATTAAATAGTTTTAACAATAACTATATACTATAATTTTTTAAATATACTTCAGTAGTAGTAAACATTTTAATGTCAGATTACATTCAACGTAGATTTTTTTTTTGTATTTGATATACCCTAGTAAAGTTTTATCTCTTTGCCCGTTCTATAATTCTAAATTTTTAATTAAAAGTATAGAAAACCCTTCATATTTTCATTTCATCATGTATATATATATATATATATATATATATATGTGTGTGTGTGTGTGTAGATCTACAAAAATACAATTAAATAAATAAAAACTATGCAGTATTTTATCAAAATATATTTAGAAATAATGATTGAATGATTAGATTATGGAAAATAAAGAAATTACTTTTATTCCTATTTCATATAGTAATGTATACTTTTCAGAATAGATATATACACACACACAGACATATATATATATATATATACAACCTCAAAAAATAATAAAGCTGAATACATATACTACAAATATCACAAAAAAATTACTTTTTCATATGATAATAACATTTATAATCATAAACAGTGTTTCGACATTATTTTTTTCTCTCTATGTGGAAAAGGAAAATGTGGTACTCGAGTTTCAAGCAAAAATAAATGAGAATGTATGCATTGTTGTTTAATGGAAATATATTTGCCATACACAATGAAATGTGACTTTTGTTTTGTTAACTGGGGATGACGAAAATTTTCGTCCTAATATAAATAATTCTCTAATGGATATGACAACAGTTGTCGTTATAGAAATCGTGAGAGAAGATGACATTCCTAACGAACGAACAGAACTTAACAAAATCACTTCGAGGTATGCCACAGCGTGAACTGCCGTTTGAATGTGTTTAAATGATTACACTGGGGAACAGTCATTTTGCGGCATAGTATCTTAAAGTCAATTCTGTATAAAACTATTGTGCTGAATATTAGAAAATTATTAGGTTTGTCAAATTGGCTCTAGTTTTTGAGATAAAGACTATTAGCTATTTCACTGAAAAAACCTAAATAAAAATACCAATATGTATTGAAAAAATATTTTTATTAAGTTCCTTTATAAGAACGATATAAAAACAAAAAAATATACACGTTGTTCATCAAATAATTAAAAAAATATAAATTTTTTTTTCTGTAAGCTTTTTTGTCATGGTTTTGCTCAGGGCAATCACTTATTAAAGTCCAACAGTAGTCTGCCAGCATGTGGCGATCTCATCGACCTTGGTATCTTTCTTCCATTATCCTGATGTCCTGGTGGAACCGTTCTCCTTGTTCCTCACTGTAATCGACCAGATTATCCGGGAATCTGTCCAAATGACTATGCACAAAATGCAGTTTAATGGGTATAGTAACTCCTCTTGAGAAAATCCCTGTTTTGTAGAACTACTTTCTTCGAACTCACTTTCGCTGCTGCTCGTCTGATTTTCTGTTCCCTCTAACATTTCAACATCATCACATTTTGCAGTAGATGGTTCTGAAAACACTGGAATTGGCAAATCATCACTGTGTAATACTGGGGGTTTAGCCGATTCCACATTTGGATAAACCCAAGTACGTTTTTTATACCGGTTGATACCTTTTACATTCACTGAGCAAAAGTAACAGTCATTTAAGTGATTAGTAGACTCAGTCCATATCATCGGCACTCCAAATAGAAGCCCTTTACGGCTTCCTTGACTCCAGTATCGCAAAGATTGTACACAAGGCTTACAGACGATATTGGACACCCAATATTTATTCTTTCGTGCAAGCTTTCTCCCAAAGTTTGCTTCGTAGGTTTTTATCACAAACTTCATGACCTTTTTTCTTTGCTTCTGTAAACAAAATTTGCCACATATACAACAAAAACTGTTGGGGTTGTTAGCACAAAAGTTTTCGTAACGAACTCATATTTTTCAAGACCAAAAACACTTTTAAACTTACAATTAGACACGAACTGATAATTTCAAGGTCTAATAGCTGATTCTTAAAATTGTTCTACCTATATACGTGAATAGATAATAAAATTTAGTGGTGTTAGAAAAATGAATAGATCTTTAGGAGGGTAGTCTAAATTTTTTCATTGATTTCTTGTGTCTCGTTTATCTCAAGAACCAGAGTCAATCCAAAAAAAGTAAATGCATACTGTGTATGTCTAATAAAAGTGTTTACAAAAACCATTAACAAAATAAATACCGCAAATTTTTTAATTTTTTTTGTTCCGCATGTTTATTTGTGCATTGGATTTATTTCATTTTTAAATAAATATTAAGAAATATTTTTTTTAATAAAAGAAATTTAATAAGTTTATATATATATATATATATATATATATATATATATATATATATATATATATATATATATATATATATATATATATATATATATATATATATATATATATATATATGTATGTATGTATATATATCTTAATGTGAGAAATTATCATTTCTCATTCCAAAAGAAAAAGTTTCTATTCTGAAACCTGATGAACAACAGTTCATTCCACGGTTAGAAAATTAAAGCAATTTTACATTGAATTAACGTTACATTTCAAACGTTTAATTATTTTATATTTTAAAACATTGATAATTGCTTTAGATTTTCTTTTTATGTGCTTAGTATTTCTTTTATTGTGTTCTGTTATCCATCGAAGTGTTCATTTCTATTATATGCAGATATACATTTCATGAAAAAAGTATAAAATATAGAATTTTTTTTTTTTTTTTTTTTTTTTAACATGGGCTGAATAATAATAATAATAATAATAATAATAATAATAAAACCATTTTTAAAATTCTACATTTTATTATCACGTATGAGCATCTTGAATAAAATGTATTAACTGTACAATTATCTTTAATTTGTAGTACTTTATTGCATAACGCGTAAAGCTGACTTAAAAAAAAATGGTTTTATTTTGTAAAAGAACTTAATCAATATTTCAATGTATGCAAAAATATTAAAATCAATCTAATGTTATAAGAATTTTCAATTTGTTTGATATTTTATTATGTTATACAAGACCGAGAAATATATATTAAATTAAAATTGAAGCTTTTTCTTTTTTCTTTCTTTTTTGTTATCCGAATAATCTGAAAGTCGTTGTAATCTTATTATGTATTTCATTTTAGTGAATTACAGAAAAACGTAATAGAATGTAAATTATATTAAATGCAATTTTTTCTATATCTACAAATGTAAATTCTAAATTATTTCTGACAGCTTGAAATTTACACTTCATAATTTATAAGATTATTTTATGAAATATATTTCTATGAAGCATTTTTTTAAAGCTATATGAAAATTTTGAAACAAATATAAAAACGAAATATATAAGAAAGTTTTTAAATCTATGTACATGTATTTTAATACCTATGCGTATATATATATATATATATATATATATATATAATAATAATATTTCCTAATGATGCAACAAAAATAAAATGGAACTTGCATTAGTATATATAACATATAAAATTTATTTAAAATTTGTATTTTGAAATATTTAATAATGATAAATTTATGTCCTAAAATTTTAATCGTTGATATCACTTGCTGATTCGTTTTTTTACCTGTATGGGTGACACAGGCTTTCACTGCTTTAAATACAAATAAAAAATTGTTAAATATTAATTAGCAATACAATTATAATTTATATGTATGGATTTGTATATAGAAAATTCAAAACATGTTAAAATTTAATTAAATGGGTTTTTATACCGATCAACACGATCATTTTAAATTTATAGAACTGACCGATATAATTACATTTGAATTGTAATAAGAATGACAGCAAAACAGCACACTGTTAAAAATTGTTATTTGTTTAAAAAGCTTAATTTTTTAACTATTAAAAGAGAAAAAAAAAGAACATGTTTGAATCAGAAAAAACTGGATTTTAACGACCTATAATTTTTTAAAGTGCAAAAAATCATAGTTTCAAAACCCACACAATAAGTTTTAACAACAAGGATTTTTTGGTAACTTGAAACGGCGTGTTTTGAACTCACAAGCTACTGATACATACCCTGATGCTTTACTTCGGCACCATTGTGATCACAAAATTTAGTGACGAGTTTTTTATAATTAGTTTACTGACAATACAAAACGTGTTCTTTGTTAAAAAATAAATAAATAAAAAAATAAAGTTCGTTAAAAAAAAAAAAAAAAAAAAAAAAAAAAAAAAAAAAAAGACATTTTTCCAGCACAACATTTGACAGTTTTTTTTTTTTTTTTTTTTTTGTTAAACTAAAAAAAATTCGTTTTCACTATTCTTTCTTACTTTTACTCATTTATTTATTTTTAATATTTTTATTGGTGATGGATGATATTTAAATTATTCAAAATGGGAATCTTGCCATACCACTGTAAAATGATATGTTATACACTAGTCCTGATGGATACTTGAGGTTTATTGAGAAGGACAGGTATAGAAAAGAAAAAAGAATTGTGTTCAAATATGTGGTTTTTGTAAAAATAAAAATAAAAATAAAATAAATGAAAAAAAATACTGGCACACCGGCTGACATATTTCCTGTTAAACTAACAAAATTTCATCTTTCACTGCTTTTTTTTTTTTTTTTTTAATTTATTCATTTATTTTTTATTATGATTATGATTATTATTATCACTGATGATGGGCGATATTTCAAGGTTTTAAAATGAGAATCTCGTCATGGTCCTGTTGGATATTTGAGGTTTGTTGAGTAAGGGAAATATAGAAAATAAAAGTTTTTTTCTTATTTTATTTATTTATTTATTTTAGTAAAATCTATTGATATTTTTCCGCAAAAATAACAGTTTTTACTGTATTGTACCATGTGGAATTCGCTATTTATGTAATATCTATTTATGCCGTTTATACAAAAAATCGTTAGAAATCACTGCAAAGTACTAGAAATACACAGATTACAGGGTCTATGCATTCTCAGTCACACAGAAAGATATTTCAGCTTCCACCAGTATTTTCTAAGAATAGTCAATTTCCTATTTACGTATAAAAAATTGTAAATGTAGGAAAAAGCTTTATTTGTGATAATAGTGATAAGAAATTCCCTCTTTCTGTAATACTGATAATAACGTATGCTGTACAATTACTCAATATGGAAATTCCTAGTGCGAATAAACACTACTTAGAGATACATACGAGGGTTGCTATTTATATTTCTGGCCTAATAATGAAAAAACAAATATGTAGGATCGAAATTGGTTTTATTGTTTTTCAAAATATTCTCCATGATGATCAATACACTTTTGCATGCGTTTGAACCAATTTTCAAAGCACTTTTTCCAGTCCGATTGAGGTAACTCCAAAACATGCGTTTTGAATGCATCAACCGCTTCTTCGGGGGTCGAAAATCGTTGTCCACGTAATTTATTTTTGATGTGTGGGAATAAGAAGAAGTCGTCTATTTATTTATTTGTTAAATCAAGCACTCAAAAGCTACATACATTTTCCACTGCACATCAGTACCGTAATAAAAGCATTTGGGACAATTCAGTAAATACATTATTTTTTTGATAAAAGGGGCAGTTAAAAAAATATAAATTCATTTTAAATAATTATTTAGTCATTACCAACTTCTACTGAATATATATATATATATATATATATATATATATATATATATATCAAAAGATGTATATTATTCAGATGCATTTAAAAATTACTTATTAAAACCTATTGCAATATCACAAATTTTACAAAAAATATTTATAAAAATTATTTAATACTTCTATACCAATATTTAAAGTAAAGGTTTAAAATTAAATATTGTAAAGTGTAATCACCCTTCCGTATATATGTAAAATGTGCATGAGAAAATGTTGTAAAATGTATGTGAAATTGCAGTAGATTTCTTATAATGTATCTCTCAATACTTTTGATTTGTTTCCGGGGACTTTCTTCATATTTAATGATGCACATAACCAATGTATACACTGAGATAACTTCCAAACAGATATGGTAATTTTTGTACACTCATTAAACATAACAGATTTTTGGATTCCAAATAGATAGGAAAACATTAGAACGGATAATTCACTATATTTACATAATGGATTGTTTACATAAATGTGCATTCTATAATAAATACATAAACAGACCAAAATATAGATTATTCAAAATTATAGCTAAAAAATGAAAGACTAACTTGTAAAAATTGTATGAAAATTAAATGATTTGTTTTTCTTTTCTTTTCTTTTCTTTTTTGTAACTTTTTAAACTTTTTATTTGTTGCGCTTTCCTTTCCCTTTTTAAAATTTATTTATTTTAAAGAAGAAAGTAAAATGAATTGTTAGCATGTTTAATTCTTACATAAATTACAATTTGCATGCGAATATACGATTTTGCTTTCATTTTACAAAACATAAATAAATATAATTAACTTTCTATAATTGAATCTAAACTTAAGCTTTTTTTTATGGCTTTACTTTATTAATTAAATTACTTACATACTTTTATATTTTTTTGTATACAAGCTTATAAATTATTTTACTTAATTACAAAATATAATAAAATAAAAATAAAATGAAACCTGAATTAAATTATCGTTTTACTTTTTATGCAAAGTCAACACGCAAAGTAAAAAAAAAAAAAAAGTAGTAATTTTTAACATTATTTCTTTTAAAATAAACTTTGAAGAAGCGTTTTGTCATGATTAATGATTCTTTAATTATTTTTCTTTTTTTGTAAAAGACAAGTTTTACTATTAATGGTCTTAATGTAGCTGTAAAGTGGATTTAAACTTTTAATAATTCAGTTGCAGCAAAATGCTGTCTTTCAAAATAATATTTTTCTTTTGCTATTATTAATGTTATTAGTATTATATTTATTGTTATATTATGAGGAAAGAAACAAAGTACTGATTAAATATAAATCCAATAAAAACCATAAATTTGGAAGGAAAATATTTGCGTAATTCATCAATTTTCTAAATACTCTTTCTTATATAAGTTAAAATACATAGGGAATGGAAGATAGATATTATAAATGAAAACCTACTCTCTAATGGTTAATAGCAAAAAATTATTCCACGATGAACAGTAAAATATGATCACTATGAGTGTTCAAATGAAAGAAAAAAAAAACACGCAGTTTCACATCAAGCTAATTTTTCTAGCTAGTATACTTTCATATAAATTGAGATATATCTGTATATAGTTTGTGTAGCATTTGCCCAGCTGTGTGATATCAGTTTACATATTATGATCTGACAATTTTCCTTATTTCTATAAGGTGATTAAAATAACAATATATGTGTAAACCACTCACCGCGAAATGCAAACAATCAAGCTACCGAAACACACAAAACGAGCATACACTGTTAAAAAAATGCAGAAAAAATACAGAAATTCTCTGTAATTTCAGAAAAAAAGGCGTAAATTACGAAAAAATTACGTAGACAAAACGTATTTTACGACATTTTTTCTGAAATTACAGAGAATTTCTGTATTTTTTCTGCATTTTTTTAACAGTGTACATCTGGCTATGTTTCCTATAATTTTCACATATGGTGTTTTTGATTTATAATTAACAAGTGTTTCTTATTTTACAATTTTCAAATAAATATTTACATATTATAATATTTTATAATACTTATTTCTACAATTTAGTGAAGAAAAAAATTAAATTTTGGTAGTAAAATCTGAAGTCTTGAAATCCCATGCAATTAGAAATAACTACACCGTCAAAACCGCAAAACATTCTCCAATGCGAATGTATGTGTTTGATTAAACGCATTTTAGCATAGACAAAATTATTTAAGTTTCTAAAGGAATTGAAATTTAAAATACTTATGTCTTAATATCACAAAAATATGCATTAATATGCATGAACAGAGTTTTTATTTTATTAGTAAACTTAGTTAAAGTCAGTAATTAAAAATAAAAATAAAATATATGTAAAACTAAATCACACTGTCAATGTTTTTTTATTCAAATATTTATAAAATGCAATGTCAAGCGTAGGTAAAAATCAAAATTTAGATAAAATATCATGAAACACAAATATTTGCATACAAGAGGAATAAAATTACGATAAATTATGTGACTTCATATCGAATAAAACTTTAATATGTACCTAGATTTCAAATATTGTCTTACTTAAAATGTAAAAGACAAACTTTGCATAATATAATTCATTAAAAGCATGTATGTTTACTGCATGCATATAACGTTTATTGTATACCATAATAAATTGGATGAATAGTTTATCAATGATGTTTAACTATAAAACATTAACTATTGTTAAATAATATCTATATGGTTAAAATATTGAAAATGTATAACGTAAGGGACATATATAAATATAGAACTATAATATAAATATTTTTGTAAGAATTTTTTTTTTCTTTATATTTATTAAAATACGAAATGTAATATTAAAAACTCTCTGTACCAAAAATTGTATTAAAACTTAGTTTTTTGCTTTAATTATCTTTCCAAAATTTAAAAGAAGATTTTTAAAGTTTTCGTTCTATGTAGCAAGAAAACATTCACACCATTTTTTATACTTTTAGGTTTCTCAAAACAGCGTAACTTTCGGTAAAATAAATTTTAATTACTTTTTGATACTAGCAAAAGAAAATGAGACCTTTTATCTGTTTAAAACCCTTCTTTATTTATGTATACGATTTTCATGTCTGTATACTATTTCTGTATGTATGTATATTATTGTCGGATGTTAGTATCTTGTAAACAAGAAGGAATTACAAATTGTATGTCCTTAACAACTATTTTAATATACATAATCGTAATATATATATTTTATTTAAGTATTTTAAACAAAATCATTTTTTAGCTTTTTTCTAAAAGGACATATATTTAATTATTTATTCTTTTTTCTACATGTAGAATATGCTTTTATACTGTTAAATTATTCTTTCGTGCAGACTTTGCTTCATGCAGAAAATGGTGTATTGCTCTCATAAATAAATAAGGAACTAGTTCTTACTTAATGGTGTTTAAGAAGACATCAGATTATATTTGAAACATTTTTATTAAACACATCATAGATTTCTTTCATTTATTTAACTTTTCTCTAATTTTAAATTTAAAATTTGCGGAAAACTGCTAGATGTCATATAGTACAATATCACTCCAGCCTACTTCAAACTACCTTCATCAGTTTTTTTTTTTTTTTTTTTTTTTTTTTTTTATGAATAGTTATTTTTTTTTAATGAATAATAATACATAAACTAACTAGTATGCTGTGGCCACCACAAGACTTTCTTCCATATTTTCCTATACATATTCAATCAGTAACAATATTAAAAAAAAAAAAAAAAAAAAAAAAAAAATACGATTTTTTTTCTAAGGGTTTTTTTTGGGGGGGTACTTGTTTTTTTTAAGGGTACTTCCCCCCCGGGGGGAAACGATGCCCCCCCATGCACAAAAATTTTTTCCTAGTTACGTACTACTATTGTCAATAATTCATATTAATTTTACAATCACAAGTGTAAAATAACTCTTATTATGCACATTTATACGAATTTTTGTCTTATTCTGCCATGTTAAAAATTTAGATAAAATGCTATCACAGCGCCTCCTGTTGAGCTATTGATCCGCAAATATAATCAGCACCAGTTTATGTCGGGGACCAACTAAATAACAAGTTTGGTAAAATTTCGTTTAAAAAAAAAAAAAAAAAAAAAAAAAAAAGTTTTTTTTTTGTTAAAAGTAAAAAAAATCGATAACTTTGTTTTAAATTATCACAGATTTATGGTTCAACCATTCGTTTTAAAGGTATTGACGAGATCTTTCGAATGATACCCATCTTCAAAATTTAACCCCCCGGGGGGTACTTCCCCCCCAGGGGGGGAACCGATGCCCCCCCATGCACATTTTTTTCCTAGTTAACTACTACTATTAAAAATAATTCATATTAATTTTACAGTCACAAGTTTAAAATAACTCTCATTATGCCCATTTATACGGAATTTTGTCCTATAAAATGCGATCACAGCGCCACCTGTTGAGCTATTGATCCCCAAATCTAATGGGCACCAGTTCATGTCAGGGTGCAACTAAATACCAAGTTTGGTTAAATTTCATTCATTGGTTCGTGAGATACAGCGTCCACAAAAAAATGATACAGACACACAGACAGACAGACAGACAGACATTTTTTAAAAACTATCAATTCGTGTTCAGGACATCCCAAAACGTGTAGATCCGTCAAAAAACGGAGGTCGAAAATTTTCGCGAATCCAATACTTTCTCTATATTACATATAGAAGAAAGTAAAAAACTACGCATAGTTTGCCATACTGTAGCCTGGCCATGTTACTTTTAATATAAAACAATTTAATTATTTTTTTCAGTGCTTTCTTCCCTCTTTTATATTTTTAATTGACTGGTATCAGTCGAAGTAGAAGACCTAAGTAAAAGAAAAAAAAAAAAAAAAAGTTGATTATCGGCCGAGCTATAGGATTGCCTGAAAAAATCGGGTGGTTTTACAGGAAAATTTATCCTCATCAATTTTCAGTTAAATTATGCATCAAAATTATGCATCAAATGAATCCTTTTGCAAACACGATGGTACTAGGTTGCAAACTAATGTTCGGTTGTTTCATAACAAAGTACGAACATCTGAGTAGAGCAGTGGTTGCAGACGAGAAACATTGTACACATACGATAGAAAAAGATGTACTGTATACTGTACTATATATATATATATATATATATATATATATATATATATATGCAGACCTGGCCACGCGTTGCTGTGGCTTTGATAAGGTATATAGTATTTCCCCACAACTGGATTTGGCGATTTTTTTTTTTTTTTTTTTTTTTTTTTTTGGCGCCGCACAGTGGATCGAAGTATAGGCAGTGGCGAACATAGGAAGGTTATGGCCTTATTATTATATATGTATGATGTTTTTTGTCACATTTCGATTGAAATATGTATCTATGATACTAAAAGCTATTCTATGTTTTTTTAACCCTTTATAGGGCCACAGGAATATTTTCCCCACCAAATTCGTTATCATTTTATTCAACTGGCGCCATTTTTTTTTTTTTTTTTTAATAATTCCTGTGTATCATTTCTCTAGAAAAATATCAGTACAAATATTATTTTTATAATATTGGTGCGAAAAAAAATAGAACGAATAGCCATTTGTGGCAATTCTGCTTATGCTAATATAATGGGTTGTGAGAAGTTTGCGATTAAGTAAGAGAATAATGTGTCAAAATTAAAATTAATTATTTCTAATAAGCTAAATTATTTTTTTCTTTACATCAATTTTTATTTGTAAAATTAGTTTAATGTGCCATTTGAGGAAAAATTGGCATTATAAAGGGGTTAAACGGTATGATATTTTTCTGCTGCAAACAGGTATTTGGAAACATGCCTGATAAAGAAACAAATGTTGCAAAAAAGGAGAGAATAAAAGGAAATAAATAAAAATTTCGTGAAGAAAATTTATATTTATAACGCAATTAATTTAGCACACAATGTTAAATATATCATCACATTACTGCTTCTTTTTTCTTTCTTTTTTTTATATAGTATTTCAATAGAAAACTCATACAAGCATTTACTGACTAACTCTATGAAAAATTCACATTTGTCTTTTACTTTAACTATTCGTAACTTTTACGAATTCGTAAACTTTTACTTTAATTCGTAATATGGGATTATAATATTTAATTTTAACATTCAGTAATTTAACATTAACATTTATTTAATTTTAACATTTTATGATATGTCACAGCAACCTCTTACATTTTTCCCCTTTTTTGGGTCCAAAGGTACTTTTCAGTACCTTTAAAGTAAAGTTAATTATTTTATTAAATATTTAAAAAATAAGAAATAATTTCTGATTTATTAAATCTATTTTAATCACCTAATTTCTATAATATTTTCACTATAAAAATTTTAATATATTTTCTGTCATTAATGAATACAGTTACTCAGATAAATTTCTCGATTGATAATTTGGGGGTAAAGAGAATAAAAAATTATTTTTCTCTAAAAGTGGCGATTTGTGGCGAAAATCCTTTTCACAGAATAAAATGTATACTTTTGGGAGTAGTAAAATGTGTTTAAAATTTTGGACAATTTTGGACAAAAAAAGTTGCACAACTTATAAATTTAATTTTGTTGATAATTTTATATTCACATTTTATGCGTGAATCACAACATAAAAAACCAACAAAATGTTGGCAGAAGTACCTAAAACTTTTATTAAGACATTATTAAAAGTATTTTTATTTCGTATTTTTTCATAGTTATCTTAAGTGCCGCTTGATGGCTATTCAAATAAAGTCACTGAAATTCATCGAAAAATCTTATTTCTGAAAGTTTTCGTTTTGAACATATTTATTTCGGTGATTGCCAATCTAAGAGGTAGAAAATTACGACTAATTTGAAAATATAAAAATTTTACCAAAAAAAAAATTAAAAAAATCCTTAATTATTTCTTGACAACTATGAATCTAATTTACTTGATGAGTTATCTCGTTAGCTATTTTTTGGTTGGTAATTAATTAATTTCTAAATTAATGTTTCAACGGAGCGGACATCACTGACCACGGAGTGAACTCTTATAAATATCCAAACCTGAAAGATTTGTTGTAGCTGTATCTTTTCATCCATATTGTTTTATTTGTGTTTTTGAAAATAATCAACAAATATTTTTGCTTTAATTCTTTTGAAAAATGAAAATAACAGGAAAATAACTGGTAGTTCTGCATATTCTTTTTTTTTTTTTTTTTTTTACGTGATTGATCTGATATGTTGAAGATACTTGTATTTCCTTGCTATTTTTCCTGTTAAAACTTGGAGGACTTCTTAAAATTTCTTCTTTTGATTTTTTGCCTTTAAAACTTTCTTTTTTGGCTCTTTTATAACCTCGCCAAAAATAATAATTTTTTTAATTTCTTTTGAATTTGTTTCTGTGATATTTCTTTTCACGTTTCTGTTGGGTGTTTCACAATCAGTAGTATTATTTTTTGACTTCACATCCTTAGATCTTTGCACATGTTTTTTGTATTTTTCAAGCTTTCTAATCAATTTTTGTTTTCTTCACGAAGACTTTCACTGTTCTTTTTCGACCTTTTTCTTCCACTCTCTAATCTGCTAGATGATGATACACATGGTCTTGTTGTCAGAGATGGATTAATTTGTGATAGTGTGATGTTTATGGCTGCTTAACGAGGTGTCTCAGGAGGTGTATCATCTCTGAGATGTTCTTCAGAGATTATGCTGTTTCTTCCATCTCCCCCTCTGATTTCTTTTTTGGTTATTTCATTTTTTTCCTAACACTTCTTTTCATTCTTTCAGACATTTCAACTATAGTTTTCTTCTCTCGGTGGCATATTTATCTTTCTTTAGCTATTTCTTCTTCATGTTTTGCGGGATCATTTCTTATGCTCCTATTACACACAAAGATGTTACACGCGACTTTCATTTGAGCCAATTTTTGCTCCTATTTTTGGAAGCCGTAATCCGGAAGAGGGTTACAATAGTTGAATCAAAAATTGTTCTAAAAACTGGTTTGCACGGTGTACAGTACATGTCAAGGCACGGCGGCTCTGTCTTTTCTCAGCACATAAGGAGCTGTCTTCTCATTAGTTTATCACAGTCTGACTAGCCAGAAAAATTTTTCGTATTCCCAATTCCTACTACACTAGGCTTTGACATGATTTGAGCCAAATTAACAATTGTCTCAAAAGTTGTGCGAAAACTTGTTGTGTGTAATACTAGCATTAGACTCTTGCTCTCTGCATAATTTTTCTATTTTATTCTTTACGTTTTTCTGTAGTTTGGCTGTAAAGTTTCTTTTTCATGTGAATTTTCTTATCTTTTTGATTTTCAACTTCACCTAATTTTCTTTTTGACTAAGGGTGAGCTAAGGTTTGTGCGCATTTCTTTGTCCTGCATTGGGTTACATGCAAATTTCCATATTTCTTGAACGGCATAGTAAATTTCTGCAACGAAAATAAATATATATTTTAAGTATTGTTTTTATAAAAAAAATTATTCAATTAATAAAAATACAAAACAATTTTAGTTTTGTTGTAAAACAAAAATATTTTTATTTTTTTTCTTCTGAAATTAAATTTAATTACTTTTTTGCAATTATTTTTCTAAGTTGTAATGTTACTTTTCCTACATTTTACCTTTAAAACTTTTTTTTTTTTTTTTTTTTAAAGACATATAATATACATCTTACCTTTTGCATTACTCTGTAAACAACACTCATAAAACTGTTCTTAAATTTATATTATACAAATTCTGTTTTTACGTTTAAATCATAAAGATAAATGCTTAACAGTTCAGTAGAAATTAGCAAATTCTGTTTTAAAGAAGTTGAAATGACATTTTTAGAAAATCACGAATAAAAATATAAAAGTTGGAGGGGAAATTATCTTTTCATTGTAACTTAAGCAATCAGTAGGCTAACGAAAAAAGGGATAAAATTTATTTATCAAATATTTTTTAATTATTTTCAAGTGTATCTGTTTTTTAAGATTAAATTTGAAAATATCCACTCCGTGGAAAGAAGTGTCCCCTCCGTGATCAAATGATGTCTGCGGAGTGGAAGTCCACGGAGTAGACAGAATGTCTGATTTTGAATTTTAAAGAACAAAGCAACAATGTCAGGAACAATTTAACTTTAGTGTCGGATTAAGCCTTACAATCATTAATTGTATAAATAATTAGATAATAAATAATACTTATAATTGCCTGTATACTTCTGACCACAGAGTGGACTGATGAGATAGCCAAATAGAGATATCACAGATGAACTCTATTTCAACAGAACGAAATAAAGCATTGAGTTCAGCACATCTCGATAAAAACAAAGATGGCTTCCCCCTCTTCCTTCTCAGTTACACACTGGTGACTGGCAGTGTCATCTACTAAACTTTATTTGAAATTAAATAGTTGTCCACGGAGTAGCTGCCTTTCGTTAGGGACATTTGTTATAAATTAACTAAAAAAACAAGATTCGTTTTATAATTCTAAAACTTAATAAATATATTTTTTAAGGATAATTATATCCTGCTTAAATCAAAATGTAATTAATAAATGTTAATACTAAGCTTGAAAATAATGCTATATTCTGCAGACTTCCCTTGGGGACAGTCCATGGAGTGGATATTCCAGGTTTTATGTATAGAGTTATACGAAAAATAAATAATATTAAAAACTTTTATAATAATATTGAACTAGTGAAAATCGTAAGAAATAGCCTTGCTGTAAATTTTTTTTCTGACGAAAAGTATTGTATATTTTTGAGGGATAAGGGACATGGTTTCTACCGCTTGTGTTTGCAATGACCCATATATAATAAAACTTCGTGTAATTGAAGAAATAACCATATATTTGTATTTTTTAGACATCCTTTTAAATTATTTCACTGCAAAATATCAGTATTTAGAGAGTGATCTTTGGGCCTATGTTCGTATTTTAACATTGTTCGATCCACTGTGCGCCGTTTTGAACGATAACGATGTCGTTCTGGATTCTCTGCAATAAAATATGGCAACCTGCATGCTTTTATTTTAGATTTATAATTTAGCTTATTATTTTATAAGTTACGATATTTAGATTTATGATTTAGCTATAATCGCTAAATCCAATTGTGGTGAATTACTACAGTTATTCCTTTGATAAATAGTTTAAAACTTTAAAATAGGATATATCATGAAATATTGGGCATTTAAGTAAATACAGGTATCATTTTAAATAGAAAAAGATTTTGGAAAAAATCTATATATTTTAACGAAGTGATGAGAAGATTTTGAGTATGTTAAAATTTTAATAGTAAATTCAAGTTAATCAAGAGGGAAAGCATTGAAGATTAAGATAAGAAAATTGCAAGATTTTAAGATCGTTCTTTTAGCAATAAATATGAGTCAAAATTTAATGTAAAATACATGTATAAATCAAAAATTTAATCAGGAACGGTAAATTGATAAGTTATTAAAGAAAAATAAAAGAAAAATAAGAAAAATAATTATTTAAAGTTTCGAACATCGATCATATATATTAGCGTTACAAAACAAATAAAAACAGACTTAAAATTCTCCAGACTTTTAAGTAAGTTTTAAATTAAGTTTTAAAATTTAATGTGAAATAAAACAGACTTTTAAATACGTTTTAAAATATTGAAAAGGTTACTTTTTATTTAGAATAGTGATACAGATTACAATAATGTAAAAAAAATGAAATAGCAAGGTTATGTCGTAAGAAAATTTTTAACACACGTGTCACGTGAAATAAATTGTGGCATATACATAATGTATCTGATATAAGATATTAGCATGTTGCAGTGGAATAAATTTCATATCTATCATCCTTGGCGGAAAAAAACAGACAGAGTTTTGAAATTTAAAAATAATTTTTTGTCAATATGACAGCAAAATAACTCAATCTAACGTATGCACATGATGACTGATACATATCTATACAAAAATATGGGGATTAAAGTCGGGAAATAATTTTCCTCGATTTTTAATAGTGTTTTACAAAAAACTAGTATGTTGTGGCCACCACGAGAATTTCTTCTATATTTTCCTATACAAATTCACTCAGTAACAATAATTAAAAAAAAAAAAAAAAAAAAAAAAAAAAAAGTGGGACTTTGACAAAATTTTGGGTAAAATGTGAAAATTATTCTAAGTTTGTCAAAACACGGAAACCGTGGGACTTTGACAAAATTGGGGGAAAAATGCAAAAAATTGTTTAAGTTTGTCAGAACACGGAAACCGTGGGAGTTTGATAGAATTAGGGGAAAAATGCAAAAATATGTTAAAGTTTGTCAAGACACGGAAACCGTAGGACTTTGACAAAATTAGGGGGTAAAAAGCAAAAATTAGTTTAAGTTTGTCAGAACACGGAAACCGTGGGAGTTTGGTAAAATTAAAGGGAGAAAAAAAAAAAAAAAAAAAAAGATTTTTTTTCTAAGTTTTTTTTCGTAAAAAGTAAAAAAAATCGATAACTTTGTTTTAAATTATCACAGATCTATAGTTCAACCATTCGTTTTAAAAGTACTGAATAGACCTCTCGAAAGATACCCATCTTGAAAAATTTTCCCCTACATCACCCTGTTAAAAGTTTAGAAAAAGCGGGATGGCAACGCAACCTGTTAGACGATTTTTACCAAAAGTTGATAGGCACTAATTTATGTCAAGGTGCAACTACATACCAATTTGTATGAAATTCTGTGCAGTAGTTCCAGAGATACAGTTGCCACAAAATTTTGTCACACACAGACAGACAGACAGACAGACAGACATTTTCTAAAAATGGTAAAATCGTGTTCTATAGCTCTCAAAACGTGTAAATCCATCAAAAATCCGAAATCGAAAATTTTTACGAATCCAATACTTTCTTCTATTGAAGATAGCAGAAAGTAATAAAATTGACGATTAACATAGGAAATCTTTTTCTTGAGTTCACAGATGGTCTGTGACGTCACACTTCGCTTGTGTGTAACAACATTAGCACTTTATCAATCTGTATGAAATCATTAAAGTGATTATGGTGTCAGTTTTAGTGAGATGCATAATTTAACTTTTTATAATTTTTTAACGTTTACGTTTGATTAAATGTATTTATTTTTATGTCAAAAGAAAATAAACTCTTTTTTTTTTTTTTTTTTTTTTTGCAACAATTAATGTTATGGAACTCACAGATATTTTGGAGCAACTGTAATAAAGGGCTATAATTAACAAATAATTGCAATAAAAAAAATTGTGACTATAAATTGAGATAAAAACTATCCTATCTCTCAAGTTGGACAAAACTGCACACAGTGTGCAAAATTTTGTTAAAACCGGATCATAAGTTTAGGAGTATATCGCGGACAAACATCGTGACACGTAATTTATATATATATATATATTCTGATCGGTTTATACCAATCGTCAACTTGTCAATTAAAATTTCATCAATAGTGTAAAATAAATAAATACAAATGTGAAAAAAAAAATAGATTTAAGATTCAAGAATGTACACTTGTCTCCTTACGAAAGAGAAGGCGGTGCTCAACATTGCGAAGAGCTACCTATGTCTAAAGAATAATCCAAGGTGCATTTTTCTCTTAGTCTCAATTTTTTATTAGTTTAATTTAAAAAAAATATATCAATTTAAAAAAAAAACGAATTAACAAAGGTAACTATTTTGCCAACTTGCAAAGATTTTCTGTCTGTGATGTCACGTTACTAAGAAAAATAAAATGTCCTTCATGGTGCGAAAACTTATTGTAGAAGACTGAATGTAATAAATTTATATTAACCTCCAGGAGCGTTTTTTTTTTTTTTTTTTTTTTTTACATGTTTCATTTATAAAGAATACACAGATCTTTGAAAACAAATATTATGATTAGTGGAAGCTGATCTGTCGTCCTTTGTGGAAATAAATCACCAAACAGATATCCGTTTATATTGTACATCTTTTGTATAGGTCCCCTTTGGAGACTTTTTAATTTTTGTACTATTTTGAGGATGAATTAATGTAGTTATCTTCACGAGAAACATCTGAGGTACATCAAGACCAATTTCAAATTTAGCTAAGATCTACTTAAAATAAAGCTTTTGGAAACTATTGTTAAAGCCTTTTATAATAAATCAAAAGTCTTTAAAATGAAATTTAAGAAGCATCAATGTAGACTATAAAGTATATATAAAGATTTAGATTTGGAACCCAGACCATATTCAGACGGTTGGGTGAATGGAAACATCTGAAGTGCAGGAGCACTTGGAGGCTTAAAATTTGGAGCTGAATTAGTTCGAAAGTTTTTCGTGGAGAACATTATTTCCGCGACCACGATAACCATTGTTACTCTAGCTAAGCTTTGATAAATATAGCTAAATTATAAAATGTTGTATATAATAATGATAATGAAAAACTTACAATGCTTACATAACTTATCTATTTTCAATGTGTCTGAATAGATCATATTATAGAAAAATGAATTTTCAATAATTGCAACTTTACTTCTGCAAGAGCCATTACAAAGTTAGCCAAACATTAGAAAAAATATGCAATAGTAAAAACTAGAAAAACTAGAAAATACAGGAGTAGTATAGAAACCTCTCACTTAAAGATCACCCTGGAAGGATCCTCACACTTAAGAGTCACCCGGAAGTGAATGTCCTCACTTTGTTTATTTACATGTCAATAACCTATTTATAACCCCCCTACACCCCCCGGCTCGTCACTTGATTGACCTTGGGGGTTCATTGGGCTCGAATGTCAACAATGTACTTATGTGTGTTGTGAAATTTGCGTAAATATGTAGTATAATTGTATTAAAAGCATGCCTTATTTTGTTTATTTACATTCGCGAGGTCACCGTCATGCATCCCGCGACCACGTGCTCATATTTCATTTTACTTTGTATTACAAGGTTGTGTGGTTCTTCCTGAATTTCACTCTTTGTTTATTTACATTTGCGGAAGCATCGTTATGCTTCACGCATCTGCACATCCATGTTTCATTTTTACTTTGTACGAAGGTTGCTATTTATATTTCTGGCCTTGGCAACAGTAAGTGTTGCTAGGCGACCGCAGACGATTTTAATCGAAAGTTTGATATTTTTAAACGTAAATTCAGCAGACGATTTACCATTATAGCTTTATTTGTGTTGTTGACAGTAAATTGAAAAGTTCTTCTCTTTCAAAAAATGGAATTGAATCGTGAAAATTTTCGTGCGATTATTTTTCATAACTTTCGACGTGGATTGTCAAGACAAGAGTGCTTCGATGAACTTAATTCTTTATACAGCGATAAAGCGCCATCCTACAGCACTGTAAAAAATTGGTATAACGAATTTATTCGTGGTCGATGTTCGATCCAGGACGAATCCCGTGGAGGTGGTCCAAAATCCGTTGTTGTGCCAGAAAAGATCGATGCTGTGCGTGAACTGATAAAGCAAGATCGTCATGTGACATACCGTGAGATTGAGGCGTCTTTGGACATTAGTATGACTAGCATCAATAAAATATTGCATGAACATTTGAGCGTAAAAAAAATTTGTTCGCGTTGGATCCCGCATAATCTGACAAACGCTCAAAAAAGGCTCGTGTCGATTGGTGCAAGGAAATGTTGGAAAAATACGTTCAAGGTACATCAAATGCTGTGTATAACATCTACACAGGTGACGAATCATGGATCTATGCATATGAGCCGGAAACAAAACAGCAATAAACTGTATGGGTCTTCCAAGGCGAGGCAAAACCAACAAAAGTTGTTCGAGGAAGAAGCACATCGAAACAAATGATTGCCTGTTTCTTCGGCATTAACGGTCATGTGGCAACAGTGGCGTTAGAGCAACGCAGGACGGTCAATTCTGAATGGTACACGACCATTTGTTTGCCAGAAGTCATCGGAGAAATTCGAAAAAAGCAGAAGAACAGGCGAATCATTCTTCATCATGACAATGCGAGCTCTCACACATCGACTCAAACAAATGCATTTCTGACTGAGCGAAATCTCGAACTGATGGGTCATCCGCCGTACAGCCCTGATTTGGCACCCAATGACTTCTTCTTATTCCCACACATCAAAAATAAATTACGTGGACAACGATTTTCGACCCCCGAAGAAGCGGTTGATGCATTCAAAACGCATGTTTTGGAGTTACCTCAATCGGACTGGAAAAAGTGCTTTGAAAATTGGTTCAAACGCATGCAAAAGTGTATTGATCATCATGGAGAATATTTTGAAAAACAATAAAACCAATTTCGATCCTACATATTTGTTTTTTCATTATTAGGCCAGAAATATAAATAGCAACCCTCGTACTACAAGGTTGAGTGGTTATTCTTGAATTTCACTTTCATCTGTTGATGTTTTTTAAAACACAGAAGCATATGTCATATGAAAGTACTTTTTGCATCAGTGACCTACATTTAAAAATAATGTTTTGTTATAGCCTTGAAAGATTGATACATTTCATCGACTGTTATGTAAGTAAAACATTTAAGTTGTGACAAAAAATAACTTTTAATGTTTTCAATATTGTATCAACAATTTAGATAAAATATTTTATCTTTTTTATTATCAAAAACATGTATGATGTAATCAAATATAGTTGTTTTTTTTAATATGGAAAAAAATTTTAGACTTAAAATATAATGCCATATAATACTAAATTGTAAATATATCATTTGTATAAAAAAAAGTTACAAAATATTGTTTAAAAATTGCAAAATAAAAAAAAAAATTATTTGTAATTTTTTATTTGTATTATATTGTAAATAATTTATTATGAAATATTGTAAATTAGTTGTTAAAAATGGGATCAGACAAGATTTTTTTTTATTCACTAGAAGAAAAGTAAAGAGTTAAATTTTTATCTGCAAAAGGAGATAACAATTTTTTAATATACGTTTTTAAAACTTATTTTTTTTTTTTTAACGGTAAAAATAAAACATGACAAAAAATAAAGACATACACATATTTGCACATTAAAAAAGGATTTATTACATATTAATTACATAATATTTTGAAAAAATAGATAATTTTCACACACATTGTGAATTTAAATGAAAATTATTTATTACATATTAATTTTTTTTTTTTTCACAATGTGAAAAAAAAAATATTATAAATGCTTTGTTTTATATAAAAGATGAAAACATACACATGCATATCAGTTTTTAAAAATTGTAGACAGCGAGCATTGTATAGTTTACAATTTATTTTTCCTTGATGACATTTTTTTTTTTTGTCCAAGATGATGAACTTCTAATACCCACGAAAAATCATAGTCGATGAACCTTGTACAGTTCACGATTTATTTTTCTTTGATGACGATTTTGCATGCTCGTAAAAATCAATTTAATGCAGTTGACGAACTCAGGATATATACACCAAAAAGTCACAGGTGATAAAACACAAGAAGATGCACAACAGCGAGCACTGTATAGTTTACAATTTATTTTTCCTTGATGACATTTTTTTGTCCAAGATGATGAACTTCTAAAGCACACGAAAAATCATAGTCGATGAACCTTGTACAGTTCACGATTTATTTTTCTTTGATGACATTTTTGCATGCTCGTAAAATCAATTTAATGCAGTTGACGAACTCAGGATATATACACCAAAAAGTCACATATGATAAAACACAGGAAGATGCATGAAACACAGGGTTTTTTTTTTTTTTAATAATATTTTTATCTTGCAAAACAGATACGAAAGAAATAAAAAAGAAATGCATATAACATGGAAAAGAAAAAACTAATGTCATTCTTTTTGCGTTTATATAATATTTTATTCATCACATTGCTCAACATTTTTATAGTGACCATAACTATTTGTTGTTATGGCATCAATTAAATATTTTTTATCATAAAATGCCGAAAGACTCACTTTATTTTCTACCATTGTATTGATATCATGTTTTTTAGCTAATATCGAATATTGTTGCTGTTTTATATATGTTTCCGAGAATAAAACATTTTTATATGACTCAAATGTTAATGATTGAATGCTAGTTTTTTTTACGCCTTTAGTTTTTTTTTGCACTCGTCATCTGTAATAAAACAATACATTTTTGCCTTTAAACCGATAAAAGCTTTTATTGGTTTTATAAACTCGCTTTTGAGCAAACCGAGTTTACCTTTGTTTGAATCATTATACATAGGATGATTTTTCGGATAATTACTACAATCCAATATATTTGCAAAGTGATTTTTTAAATCCTGATAGATATCATTCGTTCGGACGTCGATATAAATTGAATCTGTATCAGTATATAAGAGTTGGACGTTGCTCTTATAAAAATTTTTTAAATGGTCATAGTAAAGAGAATACATTCGAAGCTTGCTCAGCTCCAAAACGGCAAAACCTACAAAAATTGGCTTATCGAGAATTAAATTTTTTTTTTTCATTTTAAATAAAGTGAAATCTTTGTTGATAATTTCGAAATAATCGAGCATTGGATTTGACAGCAACTTTTTACACTCATCGATGTTTAACGCCCCTTTCACGTTTAACTTTTTTCGCACATTCTCGCAACATTTACCATAAAATGCGTTGTTTAACTTTTTAAAAAATGTTTTGTCAAAATTGTTGTCTGCTTCGTTTCTTTTATTATTATTAAATTCTATATAATCTTTTAAGAACGGCGTTTGGGTGAATGCTAATATTCTATGAATTTTTGTAATAATTAATCCGTGTTCGACATAGAATTTTAGATTTAAGTAATGCGTGATGTAATTGTTTTTGTCGAAAAAATTTGGAATTAATTTTTTACACGGAAAAATAGATTTTAAATTGAATTGCTCACCCATTTGTTTTGCATAGGGTGATAACATTTCCCAATTCAGAGTTAAATGCTCTGGTGCTAAAGGAAAATCATTGTGTGCATCGTGTAACGAAGGCGGATAATGCAAATCCACTTCTAGGAAATAACCAACATTTGAATTGGCGCTTGTTTGTAGAATGTTAAAATTTGCTATTTCGTCTGCAGTTAGCCAAGAAAAGTTATTTTTTGGAAGGGGGAGACATTGAATAAATCCGTACAAATTCGTTGCGTCGAATGCCATGATATAATTTTTAGGTAATTTGGGCTTATACGAATTTTCCAACAATGGATTGTTGGCTTTCATATAACGCGTGCCCAAAAAACAGATTCCGCCTCTCATCTGCGATTCGAACCATATATAATCAGTCGTATTGTTTAATAGTTCTAATTCGGTCTTTGTATATTTTAATCCACTCGAAAATGTAAATTGTGAAATGGAAAAAAAATGAACCGGATCTAGCGAATAATATTTAAATGCTGTGCGCCTAAATGATAGAAATACCTCTGCTAACATAATTACATCTGTATTTTGATATAATTCAAGATAGTCTGAAAAAGATTTACAATTAAACGCGTTAAACACATGTAATGCGTGTTTATATTCTTCCTCATCTATATTTTTATTTTCTAGCACGTTATAAAATGCTTCTTTCGGGGGTAACGTTTTTTCTTTTAACACATCGAGCGATTTAAAATATGCATATGGAAATATTCCTTTACGTTTTAATAAATGTGTGTGTTCGGAACCATAAAAAAAAGAAGTCAAAATATTAAAATCATGACCCGAATCGCTTAAGTTTTTTACCAACGTGTGTAAACTCGCATCTAAGAATTGATAAGAATCGATGAATCTGATGTAATCCAAGGAAAAGCTTAAAAATTTTTGCATGTTTGTTGGGATTATTTTTATTTTATTGGCATATTGTTTTGGCATATGTTTCAATATTAAATGCGCGTCATAATTTTTAAAATTGTGAATGATGATTGGAATGAAATATGTACTTCTGTAATTCAAATTACATGTATTATGTGCAAATCCTCTAAATTCGCCGGTGCCGTAATGGTGATCGCGCACTCTCGTTTCGTTTAACCCAAACGGTTTTTTACATATGTGACAATTATTTGTGTTTGTTACGTTGCTTCTTACATCGAGAGGTATTATTTCCTTCATTTTTTCAATGAGTTTATTTACCAAATCTCTAAGCGTATTTAAAAAATGCTCCACCGCTTGTTCGCCGCAAAAATATTCATGGAATATCGGCTTATCATTTATATCCGTAGCCAATAATGCATAACTGACTGGAATATGGTTTTCTATGGGGGTCGAATAACTCTGCGAGCTAGAAGGCAAAACAGTGCTAACTTTTGAAGCTATGCACTCGAAATCTGCAAAGATAACATAAGACAGGTGACACGCAAGCGCGCCCCATCATCGTAACCATTTTTGACAAGTCCGTAAATTTAAGAATAAGATTTTTAGGTATGCTTGTTTTTTGTGCCTTATATAGTCCGCATAAACTAACATGATTATTCAAACCGCTTCTCTGACTAAAACCGTTCATACATAATTTGCAAAAGTATTGACAACGTTGTTTCGAACTTACCAAGCGTTGAAAATTTGTTATTAAAAAGAAATGATTTTTATATAGTAATAAATCGACGTCTTTGATGATAATAACATTTGGGGATATATATAAAGGATAAATTTCGTTTTCCTGATAACCGTATATATTAATACGCAAATTATTTGTTCTTTCAAATGATGGTATTTGGTTAAGCGCTACGGGAAATGTCAATTTATTTGTATTGAAATATTTTATGTAACTTTTGTATGGTCTGTTTTTGTTATTATGCCGAGGGTGTAATTTAGCAGCCAAACAATGTAGAAAACATTTGTTGTCGTCGCATTTAATATTTAATAGAGCGCGTTTTGCAGAAAGTTTACACGGTAGTTTAATATTTTTACATCCGCCCCTGAGTTCTCTATAATTTCCGATACTAACGTCAATGAAAAGAATGTGCTTTATTATCCAACCGCTGCCATTGCGAATAAAATTATCAACCGAATTAAGAATTTTTTGGAAACATCTGTGAATCGCCTCGTCGATCATGTAATTTGATAATAATCTTTCGACGTTAGAACAAAAGTAAAAAGTTTGAGTCATTTCATTTTCGAATTCGTCATATTTTACAAACAAAATATTAATACAAATTAGAAACCTCAATCGTAAAATAACATTTCTGTTTAGAAGAGATTTAATAAGCGGTGTAGATTCAAATATCGTTTGATAGAGATCCGTATAATTTTCATCCAAAACAGCGCGATAACTTTCTACATAGCCTCTGTGTGCAAAATCTCTTAGAATAAAATTAATCATTTTCTCACTTAAAAAAAAATTAAAGTATGTATGAAATAAATAAACAATTAATAAATAAATTAAAAATAAGGTATATATTTGAATGAACAAAATTTTAAACACAAAAACAATGACTTTTATATATTTTTTTTTAATCCACTGTTTTTTTAATGCTTTTTTTAATTTCCCCAGCAAAACTTATACTGGCGGGCTCGTTATGGCCTACTGCTGGCATCCTGCACTTGCCATCAGTTGCCGGTTGCCCCATATAACTCCAACAGCGGGCCTTTTAGGGCTGCCAGCAGTGATGGAAGCCTAAAGCAAAATGGTCGGTGGCCCAGAGGTGGCATAGACACAGATGGCCTTATGCAGGCTATCACCACACGGCCAACCTCATGTTTTTCATGTTGTGGCCACAAATTATTATGCCATAACCAATTTGTATGCATAGAGGGCGCTGTGATTCTTTTCTGTTGATTTGAAATTCCCTCGCTGTCCGCCATTTCATACGAAGTTTTTGTTCGTTATTGTAGTCTGCGGGTGCCTCTTCTAGGTTGAAAATCTTGTAAAAAGAATATATGAGTAAGTAATTCCATTATTAATTTGTTTTTGTATTATTTTTTAAATACTATTTTTTTTAAATGTTTGACTCTAAAGCCATTGTTATAACAAACGGATTTCTAGAAATATATAACAATTATCCAGTTGATCCGTTTTAGTAAATTATGATAGTCGCTAACCTTCTGGTATTTTATCACTGTTATTATTATTTCAATTGATTTAATAAAATAAAAAGTATTGATCTTAATTTATATATTTATATTATATGGACGGGAGAAAGTTATTAGAACAATTATAACTATTTATAGTTTATGTTTTATTTATTTTTTCTTCCTTCAGTATAGTTAAGAAGAAAGCATTAGATTCCGGAAAATTTTCGACAGATTTTGCACGTTTTGAGTTGTTCTCATGAACATAATTTGAGAAGTTGCCTGCCTGTCTCTTTGTGTGCGCTCAAAAATTTATGAAAGTGATAGTATTCTAAAAAGTTTACTTCTTCCGCTTTTTTTTTTTTCTTTAATGTACAAACATCGCTTCCTCCACCCCTGAGGGAGAAGTATACCAGATAGAGTAAATTTCCAATATGAGGGCTTGGGGACAAAATATCGTCGACGTAAATGAATACAAAGTAAAATGAGTTGGTAATTACTAATAATGATATATAAAATTGCATGCCAACACATACCTTAGTCAGAGCACTGACATTCTGACAAACCTACAATAAATTTTTTTATTTATACATAAAAAAAGTTTAAAAACTACATTTATTTATTTTTTGTCAGAATTGGTCATAATGGATTCAATCGTGCTTATTAATTTTAAAACTTTTAATTCAAGTTTGTGAACGGTGTTCAGCTTTAATGTCAGCAATGATGTACACGATTTTTAAAATGTATTTTGAATAGTGAAAAGCAAAAGATAAAATAACTTAAAAATAAACATAGATAAAATAATGAAATTCAACCCTATGATTTATTTAATTATTTAATTATTTATTTTAATTAATTAATTAATATTTATAAAGCCCTGTGACCCCCTCCAGAGATCACACGTGACACAAAATCAAATTTTCAAATAGATCCTACTATTGTCCCGCGATATTATGTCCGGACCGCAATATGAGTATTTTTGAAAAACATTCGTCAATGTCTTTAAACGAACGATTATATTATACATCTGTGATATTTTAAAGCAAATTTATTGATTTTATTATTTTTAACAAAATCTAGTATGTTGTGGCACCACAAAACATTCTTTTATACTTTTTATTATGTAAATTCGCGCAGTGCAAATAATTTGTTAAAATCATTTTCATGAATGCATGAAAACGATTTTCATTTTAGAACAGTGTTTGTCAATAATAATAATAATAATAATAATAATAATAATAATAATAATAATAAATCAATTTTGTGCCAACTTCTGAAAAAATGCTTTCTTCTTCTTCTTCTTTCTTTTTTCTTCTTCTTCTTTTTTTTTTTTTTTTTTTTTTTTTTTTGAAAATAATTTATAACTTTATTTTAATTTACCACAAATTTAATTCAGTCATTTACTTGAAAGTTATTGATGAGTTTCTTTTGAAAAATACCACCACTGAAAATTTATCCCCTCATGTGGAAGGGCGAGTGATTCCTCAACTTATACAAAAAAAGTTTCCTGGTTAGTTGTTAACAAGTGAAATTGTTTTTCTTGAATTTTTGCATGCGTGAGAAATCTTACACACTAAATCAGAACAGAAAGCCACTGTACTTCTTTCATAAAACAACAACAAAATGTATCTGATAATTGCTGCGTCAGCATTAGGTTGGGCTTTATTTATTTATTCAGATAACGAAGAACTGTGTTCAGGAAATAAAAGAAAAAAAGAAGAAAAATTAGTCAATTCATCAATTATTTTTAAATGAAAATTATTATAAGTATACAACTAAAAGTTTGTAGGTGTAATATATGTCACTATCGCATGAAATGTATAAAGATTCATGGAGTCCTTCTATTTTTTACGGGCCTATAAATATGTATATTTATTTATTAACAGCTTATAGATTCAAACTATTTGAAGTACGCTATTAAACAAATTCTTCAGTAGCATAATGATTTCTATCTGAAATTATGCTAGGATTTGTGTCAACTAATTATTAATATTATTATTCATTTCCATAATCCGAATACCGTAGATAATGAAAGCATTGTATTCGGTCAAAAATTTTGATATCGATTTTTCACCTGATTTACATATTTTAAGGTCTCGTGAGTCAGAAAAGTGTTTTTTGGCAATTGGTCTGTGTGTTTGTGTATCTGTATTGTATACATGTGTATATGTTTCTGGAAATTTTCTGATTATCATATCTACAAAACTAATAAAGAACGAAGAACTTCTGATTAAGACAGGTATAGTGTACAGATGATTTTTCCAACTTTTGTTGAAAACTGGAAATCTCAAAAACTGGCGATTTTCTTCAAAGTTATAAAAACTTTGTTTTGGATGTCCTTTTGTACTTGTTAGGTCAGGGAAATTGATAAACGACCTATAAAAATACATAACTACTTTAAGTCTCACAAGTGCTTTCTCTTAAAAACAGCTTTATGGATTTTCTTCAAAATCGCTATATTAATTCCTTTTTAGATATCATTTCGTATGCAATTGTTAGTTTATGGTGAACAGATCAGTTTACTAAGTTTTGGTGAAAATTATCAGTAGGACAGTGAGCCGATATCTCAAAAACGACTTTAACTTTCTTCAAATTTGCTACATAAACACCTTTTTACTCGCTCTTTAGCATGTAATACTTGCTTAATACAGGAAAATTGGCAAAAGTCCTTATTAGGTGGAAGCAATTGCAAATCTAGGAAATGAGTGTTTCAAAAAACTGATCTAACGATTTTTTTTTTTTTTGTTAATTCGCTATCTAAACTCTTTTTGTTATATCTTCATGACGCATGTACCAGTTTGCTTTAATAGGAAAATTATTAGATGTGTAAATTGATAAATCATTTTTATGTTTTCTGACCACTTTATTTAAAAACAACAACAATAATAATAATAAAATATAAAAGGAGTAAAATATGTGTAGTAATAACTGATAAAATTCATGCAGATTACTATTATTATTATTATTATTTTAATAATAAATAAAATGCGGGTCGGGTTGTCTGAACTTATTTTACTGTTGTCAGAACTATTCAAATTTTATTATCTAATAATTTTCTTGATAATCGCGAAACCCCACTATTGGAAAGAAATTTTGTAGCCTAAAATATTCTTATACATCCATTTATTCAACTTTTTATGTATTAAAAAATATATGAACATAGAAAAAACGACACTTTTAAAAAATTTAAATTTTTGCATTTCAAACACACGTCTATCTCTAATCTTCGCTTTATGGTAAATGTAGTTTTTAACTCGGTTATCGACCTCAAGGTTTTGAAGACAAACTGTTTTTAAACTTCTACATTTCGTCGATGACATTATGCTGAACTTGTAGTCAATTTATCTTTTCCTGATGATGGGTCAAGCTTAATTATTTTGAGTGGAAACGACTGGTGTGTTGTTTCATAATCTATAAAGTTAACTTAATTTTTTCCTTCTTCAGCACTAATTTTCCTGTCATTTTACTAAATATTCTCTAAAACCTTTCTAGCATAATTTATTTTAATAAATTGAAAAAAAAAAAAAAAACTTATCTAAAACAAACAAGAGAGATTTTAAAACATATACTTATTCCAGTAAAAAATGTAATGAAGAACTGGTGTTGAAAAAAGTAAATAAAGAACTTTGTAAATTTAATTTACAAAGTTGTAAAAAACATTAATAATAATAATAAAAAAAAGTTTCAGGTCGAAATGATTCCACGTCATTATGTGAATAAAATAGGCACGAGTGAAGTAGTTATAAATGGCGAAGTATTGCTCTTTCATACATTTTGAAATATGACTAACTATTATTAAAATAAACAAACCAAAATGAAATATTAAAAACTGGAAGTGATATTTAAACTTTTCAAAAACATAATTGCCTCATGGGATTGAAGTAGTGCTAATGGCATATCTTAATACTATCTTCGGCGTGAAATTGCTGACAGATTTTTTGAGAAATGAATACATAAATATAGAATAATTATATTAATATTATTATATATTTTAATTATATTAATCATATTATAAATTTATAATATAATAAATTAATTCTAAATATAAATTTAATATAATAGAGCGAAGGATAGGAAAACTATTTTATGTAACTAAATTCTCTGATACATGGTACCAAAACTAAGATGTTTAATAGATGCTGAGTTATAGTAAAACTGTAGTTCTTGAATAATAATAGCACCGCCTGACTACCGATAAACACACAAATTGAACCTGTCGGATAAGGCTGTATCAAAGGCAGTGGAGACCCGGGTCGAACATTGCGCGAAAGACGAAGACGCTGCCAAAGCAGCGGAGAATCAAAACTTGGTTTTATGTGATTTCAGTGGACTTTGCTTTAGTTGTTAATTTTAAAGTAATATAATATATATATATATATATATATTTATCTATTGATTTTCTTTCCTTTCTTTCTTTTTTTTTTTTTTTTTCGTTTAAGTGTAGGGACAAGAAAGCGAAGAAATCCTGATAGTATCAAATAGAAACATTTGTAAATAAACATAATCATTGCCCCCTCCCCCCCCCCACCCCAATGAAAAAAAAAAATGTATCAGTTCTTTCAGGTTGAAATAATAAAACATCCCTTCGTGAGTCTAACAAAAAGCGTGAATGCAGCAAATTATTTTTACTGCACTCATGCCCACATTGTTTCGCCTGATGAAGAGCCTTTGGGCTATATCGACCAGAAACAATTGCTGATTTTTTTTTTTTTTTTTGAGTTTATGGTGTTTAGTTTTTTACAATGCTCTTTTTATAACAATTTTTGTTTCAATATTTTATAATTTTCACATGTAAAGTTACATTTATTTATATCAAATAACTTAACAAAATTAAACATATTAAAATTTGAACACTTAAAAAAAAAAAAAGACATAATCTACTTCATTCCAAAAAATGTAATGGATCAACTGAATATTTCTTATATGCTGTACTAGAAATCCTGAAATGTATAACCATGGTGTATGAATAAAATACTTGTAAATAGTATTTAAAAATGAATATGTACAAAATCAAATTAAATATTGGATGCATAGAAAAAACTGGTTGCTACCTCATCAGAAAAAAGAGAGAGAGAAAAAAAAAAAAAAAGAATGAAAGAAAAAGAAAAAAAGCACTAATAAAATTAAAGGTATCACCAATAAAATAATATACTAGGTATAACCAAATCACTGCTCGCCTATTAACGGCCTTCTTCACTTACCGTCTCCGGAAGTCCGAGTCAATGTTATTCTATGGGAAACTTTCTTTACAAATAACTTATTAATCAATACATATTTTAAATTCTGTTTTCACATTTAGAAAATTCCGAACTTTTAATTGTTGGACCTTTTTTAAAGATGTATTTTTTTAATTATTAATATTTTATTTTGAAATTGCAAAATGAAAAATTTCACATACTAAAAATTCGTATTTTGCAGCTTCAAAATGAAATATAAAAAATTAAAAAAATAATTTTTTTTAAAAAATCCGTCAATTTAACAGTTGGGAATTTTCCGAATGTGAAAACAGAATTTAAAAATATGTATTAGTTAATAAGTTATTTGTAAAGAAAATTTCCCATAGACTAACGTTGGCTTCGGCTTCCGGTGACGGTGAGTGAAGCGGGCCCTTAATAGGAAAATATAAAGGACCAATGAAGACTGCCGGCAGTAATATAATTTTTTATGTTTGCCACAGCTGGCCCACTGTAGGCTGCCAGCAACAACATGGAAAAACTATATTTGCCACCATATGGCCCAACACTGGCCCACTAACAATTTCCAACTTAATGTTCGTTACCAACAGTGGCCCATTACATATTTTCATCATACTGCTATCTGCCAGCAACGACCCATTCACCGGCCCACTAACTTATTTTTAACTTACTGCTGGCTGCCAACAATGGATCGGTTGAATACGGCCAACTGATGGCCGGCGTAACATATTCCCTGCGGCAACGTTAACTTTTGCCACCTGCGGGCCAATTGCAGCTACTGCTGGCAACCAGCACTTGGCCTCATGCTGGCCGTCATTTGAGGTTTTGCTGGGTCGATTATGGCCTTTTCCAAATTAGACAGTTGTTTCAGGCCGATGTTAAATCGATTTTTTATCTCTTTCGTGTTTTTATCTGTTTTGTAAAACCCTAAATATAGCTGTTTGCGAAATTCCTTGAGTCCTACATACACATTTTCACCGAGATACACTTCAACGGGGTCGAATTTTTTTTTCTTTCCCTCATATATGTCTTCGTCGGGAGCTAGATTAATTAAGCGAGGTTTTTTTGATGGCCCGGCTTCGTCTATAGGCGACGGACAGCGCGGGGGAACTTCAGAATTATCTTCATCCTCGTCAGTAAATAATTTATTTATTTTTCTTTTTTTAATGTGCGTGGATGTTCTTTCTAGCAGAAAAAAAAACTTTTTTTAATTATTCAATATATTGAAAAATTTTGAAAAAAAAAAAAAAAAGATTACTAAATATTAATGTATAATAAATATTTACCTGCAATTGAAGAATCCATCTTTTTACAGCCGATATTATCCAAGCGGTTACTGTCAGAAAAAGTGAATATCTTAAAACTCGGACGCGTATTTATATGGTCGAAGAATAAGGATAATTTTTTGCTTCAATGAGTCGAAAAGCAAATCTAAATATGGGTTAATGTCACGATTGCAAAATATTCACTGTCATGAATAGACAGGAAGAAATGTCATGATGGAACAGGAAAAAAGTGATATAGTTCTTAATATATAAGTAAAATTGTACAAATTATACATAAATGAGAATTAGAAGTATTTTTAATGACTTATCAGAGAGCGGAAGTTATGGCGGAACAGGAAAAGATTTATAGTTTTTTAATATTTAAGTAAAAAATTGTGCAAATGAAGCATAAATTAAGATTAGAAGGATTTTTAAAGGTTAATCAGAGAGCGGAAGTATTATTCTTCGACCGAGTTTATGTTAGCATTATGATCGATAAAATTAATAATATGATTTTTTCCCCCCTTTTCATTCAACTGTTAATATCCGGGTTTAAAATTAGCATAATTGATATAATAGAACCATTCCAGAAACAACTTCGTGAACAAATAGTGTGCTTTTATGTTTCTCGCGACGGATTGTGGGTTATTTCCTGTTGAACTTGTATAAAAACGGTTCGCCTGGAATATTTTACCATTCACTCGTCACCTAATAACTTTTTATGCACATGTGAATGCTACAACATGGAAGTTGAAACTTTTTAACTGATTTCTCTTTTTTTTTTAAATATTTATGTTTAAAATGAAAATGCTAAAATGAAATACACATAACAAAATAAAGACAAACACATATTTGCACAATAAAAAAGGATTTATTGTATATTAATTACATAATATTTTGAAAAAATAGAAAATTTTCACATACATTGTGAAAAAAAAAAATATTTATAACATATTAATTACATTCGAGAATGATGGAGTTTGGAGATCTTTTACTATTTTTGAAATATACAATTGTCACACACACATAACTCAGTTCAGTTCCATACATATGAATTACATCCAAGAACTGTGCAATTCGGAAATAATTTCGTCGTCTTTTAATATTTTGAAATATGCAATTTTCACATGCATGCTGCATTCAAGTTCTTCAGAAAATTTCTTTTCTTTGTTGTTGTCAGTAATTGCCTCCATTAAATCATCGAACAGTGCATATGAATGCGACAATAAGGATATGGGGTCTCCAGGCTTGGCGGTCAGATATAGGTAGCCATATTGAGTGTCTTTCTTCGAAGCATGCAATAATCGAACCATATCCGAACTTTTTAAAATCTTGAAATAGCTGCATGTTTCATTAGGTTGTTGTCCATAACTTATAGATAATTGCATGCAATCTTTCAAATTTTTGAAAAAATTGTTTTGAACGTGTAAAACCTGACCTTTTTCTTTATTCACATCGTCACAACTTTGTTCAGGCTTATACACGCGGAGAATTCCGAACCGTTCCATCCTCGTCGTTCGAAAGCAAACTGATTAATGTGAACTATTCAAAGAGGAGTGCATCTTTATCCAGGCTTTACACTTTTGTTGCTTGGCGTGGGACAAATGACAACATCTCACGGGTTTAAAACGTTGTAACACAAATTGTTTAATAAACTGATCATTTCTTCTTTTTTTGTTTATAATAATATCTTTAAGTTTCAAATGTCTCGCGCGACAGTACAAGAAGTATAAGCAATAATGACCGCAGGTTGTGCTCAATTTGTTTTGAAAACATTCTGTGTTATACATTATTGTGTCGGCATTTCTCTTCAAAAAATTCAAAATATTTTGATTTGTAGGAGCAAGACCGTAACTGTCGAAATAATAAACACTCTTGTTATGAAAATGAATGGCCACCCAATGACTTCCGGGCAACGAGATTGGATCTAAATTTGCAATATACATTGAATAACGAGGATTTCTTTTTCGGGGTAAAATATTCGAAGGGTATATACCTCCGAACGTCGGTCGAATCTTACCATCGCTGCATGCGAGGCGACACAATGTGATAGTGTTCATGTTTTAAAAAGACAAATTTTCAGTGATACTTCTAAAAACTGCTTCACATATTTCATTTTTTTTTTCAGGATGGCGCTGAATTAATTTTTCTGCGAATACATAAAAGTGAGCAATGCGAGAAAGTGTTATGCCGTCGGAAAATAATTCGCCACCAATTTCAGCTATAGCTTCGTCTTTCCATTGAAACTGTTCGACCAATTCTTCAATTTGTTTTCCAGAAAATTGTCGCACTTCATCCATTTTTAAACTTTGAAACTGTTCGATCAGGCTGACAATTTCCTCGTTCATTCTTAAAAATCAGTTGTAATTCCCCGAGATTTGTCTATCTCAACTATGTTTCTGTATTCGGCATACACTACAAGCGTTACCGTCTCTGGCAATGCTGCGCTGAATTTTATGTCAAAAGCGATATTTCCAGTTTTATTTATACTTCCGTGATTCTCACCGGCTGCAAGATCTGGCGTTAAATCAAAAGCATACAAAGTATAACCGTCTTTATATTCCGCATAATTTATGTTAATGTTGGGAGAATTGTGATATCTGTTTAAATCGGTGAAAAGGCTTAAATAACTTCGCGCATAGGCATCATTTTCGAAGTTGGGCTGATATGGTTTTGAGGGTATCATCTGTCCGCCATTCAACACGCAAAGATAATTTAGACCGTAATGATGAAATTTAAAAGGATTTTTACCGAAATTTCCGTTATATGCTTCGTTAGAAACAAACCCCAATATCAAACGTGTAGGTAGTTGACCTATGAAAGCATTTGCTATAGTAGATGATTGCAAACCGGTTGAAAGAGCAAAGGTTTTAACTTCTACTCTGCGAATGGGTAATTTTGCAACACCTTTCTCCAATGCTTTCTCGTGTGCTATCATCACAGAAGGCGCGACATTGATTTTTCGGATGTACAGACTTGCCGCTTCAATTTTAATCGAATGTGTATCTGTTGTCGACATCAGCGCGAATGCATCCTTGTTCCGTTCTAATTTTATGCGAACGTTAACACCGTTGATTAATAATTTTGGTTGACTAGACAAGTCAAAATGAAGCGGGCCTATGAGATCTATTGCTTTACTTAGTTTACAAGCTTTTTCTCGAGTGTTATAACCTGCAATTGTTAAACTTTTTGTTTTTACATCGTGATGGCCTGCAGTATCTTTGAAGAAGAGGGCGGCGGTCAGCAGACTTTCCTGGGCAGACTTAGAATAGAGAAGCAAGCTCTCCATAAACGCGCGATAAGAATAATTGGCTTGAGACGAAACCTGCTTTTCATTTAAAAATATCGAACATTCCGAAAATAACGTATTTAGAATATAATTTACAGGGGCTACATCATCGGTTGCTTTTAAATCCGTGCCATCGGAATTCATTACTTTAAGTCTTAAATGTAGAATTGCATGAGCCAAATCTACATAGTGTTCCCCGTTTCCGCTAATATAAAATTCGATCGGTGTTTTTTCTGCCAAAGAAGACACAGGATGTATTTCGACAAAGTTGGAATTATCAATTGCAAGCTGCGTCGGATTTAACTGAAACAAGTCTAGCTCACTCTTCAAACAGATTTGCCCGGCCATTATTGCTGCTAATCGAATATGTCTCGCGTTGTCTTGCGACGTTTTGTCTTTGAATGACGCGTTTTATTTCTACGTTTTCTTTTTATACCTTGACCCTGTTGCTGCAATTTTTCAAATATGTCTTTTTGTATATTCTTTGATGTTTCGCCGAAGCGGTTTCGAGCTGAATCTTTAAATGACGTACCAGTTGCAACATCTGAAATGACATTTTTTCCAGATTAAAATAAATTTTTTGCCAAATATCGTCCGCTCTCATTGCCAGCGGACTGATATAACGTCTCAAATCACCAAAAAACCCATAGCCTCGTTGGTGAGCTATCCCTTGAAAATAAGGACCGCAACCGACTTGCGCGCAATAGTATGCCTCGCAATCTTTTGCATGTAGATGCATTTTCCCTATTGCGACAACTAATGAAACAATTTACGAAATGTGCTTTCTATTTATAGATTTTTACGCCGAAAGGATAAACCGACTATTGTTTTCCCGCCAGTAAATATGATGTTTTTACCCGAAGATGATCGCAATTCTATCTCTATAGTGTCTATAAATTGTTTTCTCAAAGGGAAATAAATTGGTTTGTCATAATGTTTTACAATTTGATCTCCTTTTTCATTCTGAGTTGCTATTACTCTCAGAAGAGGTACATAAGAATCACCACAAAAATTGGACTCAACGATGTCAGAATAAATAAATATCTCCGAAACGCCGGCATCCAATTCTAGAGGATATGTGCCAACGTGTTGCCCGCTTTTATAGTGCGTGTCGACAAATCCTAACATGTCTGCGAGACCGCGTCCGAAAGTTATCTCATGATTTTCGGGTACGCGCAATTCTACTTTAAAATCAGGCAGTTGTCGCAATCGAATTTTATTAAATTGTCTAAACAAATCTCCTGCGGTTTTATATATGCCTGGGTTCACTCGTAAATTCTCATAAACCTTTCTATATCTTTTCACTCTCGGATATTCATTCACAATTAACTTTAGGGTTTCGCCTGCTTCGACATTCAATGAGGAATTAATTTTAAATGATTGTTTGTTTTTAATAAGTTGATCATCGTCTTTACCAAGAACATGCAAGAAAGTTTGAGCGACCTCTCTGGAGATTTGCATTTCTGCATAGTCAGATACTTTAATTTCTAACTCGTCTGAATCCGCATCATAATTAAAAGTTACATAATTTTGAAGATTTAGGTGTTCGATGTTTTTGTTAATGTGTAGAAAAACTAGTCCTTCGTATGCGAAATAATCGACTTCGCTTTTTTTAATAGGATTGATGGGAATGATATGAGTTGTTGAATTTAATGGATTTTTATCGATAACAGTAAATTTTTGACTTTTTTTTTCGTTCGAGCGACGAAACTTTGTAGTAAAAGTTTTTGCTATGATGGTGTCCTCGTTAGGTAAATAAAGCATATATAATAGTTTCGATGTATCAGATTTTTTCAACTCTATTTCAAATCCTTCTTGAATATCGACTGTAACATTTACTCTATCGTGATCGGGTATAAATTTCACGCTCTCCCGATCGGACACGTGTGTTTCAATTTTTTTATTTAGTTCAATAAATAATTCATCGATGTTTTTTCCGGGGTCATATTCGAATCCTATATCGTAAACTCTCTTTTCCAATACACTTTCCGTTTCCTCTTCATATCGCAAAGAATAGTCGTTGTTATGATCGCTAATGTTAAACCAGTTTCGAGGTATAATAATTTCGGATAGACCGACTTCCCATGAATCATTTAATAACAACGGCGATGACAGTTTCGTACGATAGGATGATTGCGTGTTTTGAGGAAAATACCTTGCACTCGCATTGCTAGGAAGCGTAACATAAAAATCATTTATTGCCGCATCCATGACGCTTTTATCCACGAATTATGCGTTTGATCGAAACCCGCCCACTTGACAAAATATTCTTTGTTTCTGCCTTTTCCTCTTGTCTTTAAAATCTTCTCTATCTTCCAAAAGTCGCGAGAAGTTTTTGTCACTTTCTGAAGTTCTGGTTCGTAAAATCTGCCTTTTATACTCGTTTCTTTAAGATCTTTCAAAAGATAGGTGGGTGGATTCGACGGATAGCGCTTATCTATTATAAAAACTTCGTTCGTCCAACTGGGCAAGTAACCTTTGTGAAACGCGCGTTTTGCTTTCGATATTCTAACGCGATCATTAACCTCGAATTTATAACTAGTATTTGATCTGTAGCCGTAAAGTTTTTCGAAAATTTCAGATTCTAAATCCGGTGTCACATCAATCGGAGCATAACCGATATTGCGGTGTTTGCTCGCGTTGTAACTTTTCATAACATGTTTCAACACGTCTATATATCTGTAAGACCCGGTGTGAGTAAATATACGATAAAGTTTTTCTTTAAGTGTTCTGATAAATCTCTCTGCGATTGCGTATTTGTTTTCGCTAAGCGTAGAATAGTGATTTATATTGTAATGTTTAAATAAAGATTGGACTTTTTTATTATAAAATTCTTTCCCTTCGTCTGTTTGTATGTTTGGAACGTGCTTTACCTGCTTCAGTAATTTTTTAAACGCGTCAGCCACGGAATCAGCGTCTTTTTTCTTAAGGGGTATTGCGTATGCATATTTAGAGAAAACATCAATTGCCACGAGTATATATTTAAAACCCTTATTATATTTTGAAAGTTTTGAAATGTCAATTAAATCACATTGCATTAATTCTCCGATACCGAAAGCTAACACTCTGCGTCGTTTGAACTTATAGCGCACTGGTTTGTGAAGGGTATAAGCGTCTTGTTTTGTCAGCCATTCGCGAACAGTTTTCAAAGGTAATTGAGCAGACTTTGCCAATCGTGATACGCCTCCGTATGAACCGGGATTTTCTGCATCATAATAGATTTTTTCTAAAATTTTATCTTTTAAATTGATTGCCATTTTGCCATCTTTTGCGGAGTTTTCATCGAGGATCGAATGCGCTGTTGTGTTTTAAAACGATCTTTTCTTCTTTGCAGGTTGACGGCACGTTTTGTAGACTTACGAAACACGTTCTCTTCGGAATCTTCGCTATCTGACACTATTTGAGAGCGCGGCATTGCTTTCATGTGCGATACTAAATTTTGATTCGCTATCCAGGAAAGAGGAACGTTAATTTCTTTTATGGCTTTCAAGAAATGAAAAAAATGACGCGGTGGTGATGCAGTTTTGGAACTTGTCATGAGATAATGAAAATAATCTATCACACTTGATCCGACTATTGGTTGTTTTTTTTGCAGAAACTCTCCTTTTTCGTTCCAAGAGTATTCTCTAGTTTTCAATTTTTCTGCAATTAGAGATACATATTTCGCGGAACGCTTTGGAATTGTGGACATAATACCTTTCAATATCGGATCCTCAACGATTTGTTCACTTGGCTTGGTGATATTCTCCGGTTCATCTGTTGTCATACTAACGCGAACCGGGTCTGGAGGTGCGTGCACAACCTTGTGGTATCGCATGATAAGTTGGCTAAACAGTTTTACTTTCAAATCATCTGGAATATTTGCTCTCTCTAGTAACGAGTCAATGTCATCTTCCAGACGCAACTCCGGTTTTTGAAGTTGATATGAAGATACCAATTCTTCGGGAATGAGAGCAACTCTTTTGGCCATGATCACACGTCTTAATTACTTCATCAATTTTTTTGAAATAATCGGTCCTAATATACTACCCAATGCGGATATTATAGCCGGTGCTATAATTGGTAAGAATCCACCTGATTGGTTGATTAACATTTTCTTTTTCTTTTGCGTTGAACAAGTTTTGCTAGAGAGCATTCTAATCAAATTTTTATATTTTTTGATTTTTCATACGCTGACGGGTATATTTCCATTCAATATGTTCAAACATATTTCGCAGACAGAATCAATTTGTGCCTTATTCGCCGTTTTTAGCAATGCACGTTTTTGCTGCGGATGAGAACGAGACAATATCCGTAAAAAATGATATTGTCTTTGAATGTTCTTTTTCGTCATTTTGGTTGAAATATCCAACAAAATCCGTCCTGAGAGGGAAAAAGACTTTCTCGCATGCGCAACTCCTCTGTTGTTTTTGGATGCAAATCAATGACTAAATAACCAAAAGGTTTGTTAGTCGCTTTTATATATGCATCCATGAAAAATTGACAATTGTGCGGATATATCTGTCTTCCTAAACAATTCACTTGGGAGGCGTCTCTCGCATTTTTAAACAGTATGATATAGTGCGCATTCAGACTAATGTCTCTCATTACTTTCAATCTCGGAAACATGTTTTGTAAAATTAGTATAACACTGGTTCCGCAGTGGTGGGATGCTGCAGTAAAAAGATCCGCTATTTTGTCGTTCAGATGATGCATTAAATCATCAATAACAATCAAATCGCCTTCTTCATAAGTCGTTGGAAGCCCTTCTATAAATTCGATGCAGGGTTCGTTTACAAACCAAGGTGCAACATATGAATAACACCATTTTACTTTCTTAATTTTTGATCCGTAAATGTTATTATGAATCATTTTCCGAACCAAGGAAGTTTTACCAGATTGACTGGGACCGACTATGAGACATGAACTTGGGTGTCTTAAACGTAGCATATTTTTCCGTAATTATTATTATTTTTTAACTTCAAATCCGAAAAACGCATCGTCGCATGCGAAAACAAAAAACTTAATGTTATACCATTCTGTTTTTATGCTAATTTTATATATTTGACGGACAATATTTGCAGACTTTAAAAAATTCTTTTTCATTCATTTGAACGCCGGTTCTATTGGCTTTCAAAACATTATTTTCATTCTTCCAAAAATAACGTATGTCATATACATTATTATTATTTTTTCTGCAAATATGGAAAAAGATTCTTCGACCTATATAATCCGAATGCGAACAATTAGAATTTTTTAGATCTACTTGATAATTATCCTTTACACAATAATTCCAATGGTTCAATATATAATATAAAGAAAAAGAAAAACTAAGAATATTCAATGCGCACAAAACTAAATAAAACGAGACATGCTTTTTAACGTTCATATTTTTTTTTTCTTCGAAAAATAAATCACGTCAGATACGATTAAAGACTTTCACCGTTTATGAGAACTTGCTTTTCATGCGCGACTGATTTATATTAGCATTAAGAAACACGACATTCGACCTTGCGGTGAAAGTAGAAAAATAAGATCTGTCGCATGGGTGCATGAACCGTAACGATGTAAATAAACAAAGAGCGAACCCTCTTTTCATGCACGACTTATATATATTAGCATTAAAAGTCATCATTCGACCTTGCGCCGAAAGTAGAAAAATAAGATCTACCACGTGGTTGTACAGACCATGACGAGGTAAATAAACAGCGTAAGACATGCTTTTAATACATTTTATACTACATATTTCACAACACACATAAGTACATTGTTGACATTCGAGCCCAATGAACCCCCAAGGTCAATCAAGTGACGAGCCGGGGGGTGTAGGGGGGTTATAAATAGGTTATTGACATGTAAATAAACAAAGTGAGGACATTCACTTCCGGGTGACTCTTAAGTGTGAGGATCCTTCCAGGGTGATCTTTAAGTGAGAGGTTTCTATACTACTTACAGGGAATAGATATTTTTATAACAAGGTATTATCCGGATACATTCATATATATATGGAAATAGATTAAAAGTCACCCAGAGGGTGGGGGAGTATATTAAAGCTGGTACTGCTGAATTATTAAGATATTACAAAAAATCTCTCTATTCTAAAAAAAAAGTTTCTGCTGCAGCTGTTAATTTTGCTTGTCTAACACATGCTTCCGTCCAAAATACTGAAAATTTGCTGTTGCATTTTCGAATGCTAACTTATATAGAGGAACTGTGACTGTAGTTGTCACGCTGATATATTAAAAGAGCTCTTCTCTAAAGTTTGAAATTATTGACACATCATTTCATAAAAAAAAAAACGATGCAATAAAGAATAGTGTGCATTTCAAATGCTATGCCAAATATGAGAATTTATGTCTATAATATTGTCTTGCCTTTGTCATGTGATAAAATCTATTAATACCCCTATTCATTGAAAGATAACTCTGTAAACAGAGAAAAAGAAATATAATAGAGATTGACGAATGAAGCGTGTAAGGCTTTGTGAGGGAAACAAGCATGGGATGTTGTAAATTAAAGCAATAATTATTATTAAATTTGATTACTAGCATTTTAAAGTAAAATTTTTCATTCCAAAAAACGAAATGATTTTTTTTTTTTTTTTTTTTAACAGTAAAATGTACTTTTATTTTTAATCGCTCGCATACCTACAACGCTTCTCCTCAGCACCCCATACTTTACTCAAATGTCCGTACCTGATGTTAGGCAACCCTGTGTTTGGAATATTTGTTTATATATTCGATAGATTAGCGATTGCCATTCGTCCTTAGGTTTTGTCCACGAATGTATTTTTTACAAATGTATTAGCAGTTGTTTTTATTTTATTTTATTTCATTTATATATATATATATATATATATATATATATATATATATATATATATATATATATATATATAATCACAATTTCCCTTAAAACAGTCAGTCGTTTATATTATACACTGATGAAAATAGCGCTAACATGCCGTTTAAAACAATCTGGCGAGTCATCCCCACGACATTATATTACCTGTATTTCAATAATATAAAGATAATATGCACATTAAGTGGCATGGTAAAAAATACTGTATCTATATATTAATTTCAAACGTGTTTTTGTCTGTCTCCACTAAATTGAGAGAACGGCTAGGTGTAAAAATTTGGTTGAGGGATCTAAAAAATGTCTTGGTCTGTAGATGTGTTATGAAAAGAGAAAAATAAAAAAAGTCGAACGGTTCCCCCCTGAGGAGGCAGGGTTTAAAAACACGTTTGCGAGATAAACTCAAATCCAAATTACTTCACGGTGAAGAAATTGTACATGGGGGACTAGACTCGAATACTAAAAAACCAATATCTCCGATTTTGGAATTTTCAATTTTAAAGGGGGGAAAAAGGGGGAAAATAGATTTGAAGGGGGAAGGGGGGAAATTAGTTTGAGAGGGAAATCAGTTCTAGACCCACACATGTATCACCTCATTTTAAAGGTCTTGAAATTTCATGTTGATTGGGGATGTTTGTATACGATATAGGGCGGCTCTGGTGGTGAAAAATGGAACTAGGTGATTTTGCAGTAGGCCCTATCATGTTGCACCTTATTTTAAATGTTTTGGTATTTCCTGACAGTTGGTGATGTTCGTACAGAACACGCTGTGCCCCCTGGTGGTGGAAAGTGCAACTAAAGGATTTTGCAGTTGACACCATCATGTGACACCTTATTTGAAAGGTCTTGGAAATTCAAGACGATTGGCGATAAAGGTCTTAAAATTTCATGCTGATTGGGGATGTTTGTATAGAATATAGTGTGCCCCTGGTGTTTAAAAATGGAACTAGGTGATTTTGCAGTAGACCCTGTCATGTTACAACCTACTTTAAAAGTCTTGATATTTCCTGACCTTTGGTGTTGTTCATATAGAACACGCTGTGCCCCTGGCGGTGAAAAGTGTAACTAAAGGATTGTGCAGTTGACACCACCATGTGACACCTTATTTGAAAGGTCTTGGAAATTCAAGGCAATTGGTGATGTTCGTATACAACATACTGCGCTCTCTGGTGGAGGAATGTGGATTTTGCAGCGAGTGCGTAGCATGCCTGCTATACGGTGCCGCAGCCACAGGCAGCGGTAACACGAGTCAGTGGTTCGTTCGGTTCAAGGTTAATTTTTGAGACATTTTCATGTTATTAGCGGCCTGCATATACGTGCCGCAGGCACTGAGTCACGAACCCGAGATCCGTTCTGTTTGAGGTAATTTTTTTTTTGTTACAGATAATTTTATTATTATTTTTTTTTTTTTGTGATATTTCCATTTAAAAATAGAAATTGAAACAAAATCGAGTTAAACATATAAAACAACATAAATTTAAGGTGCATTTTAAGGTTATTATCATGGACCCGGGCAATGCTGAGCGGGTTCGTTAGGTTCCAGGATAATTTTTGTGAATTTTTTTATGTTGTTAGCGACCGGTGTATGCACTGCCGCAAGCACCGGGGTCACAAGACAGAAAGGCAGAATTTCGTTCGGTTCGAGGTAATTGTTTTGTTACAGATGATTATTTTTTTCGTAATGCTTTCATTTAAAAACAGAAATTCAAACAAAATCGAGTTAAAGGTATAAAATAATACAAATTTAAGGTTCATTTAAGGTATCATGGGCCCGGGCAACGCCGGACGGGTCAGCTAACATATAGTCTTAGTATTAAACGAAATAGAAAATAAAAGATAGCATCTGTCTATTTGGAGTCAGTTTGACGTCACATTGACAGTACTTTGTAGAAAGTGATGTCATATATAGTATTTATATTTATAAGTAATTTTCCGACTTTCTGAAATGTCGTAAATTATATCAGATGTTTTAACATGAAATATATTTACAGAATGATGCGACGATTTTTGAAACATTACGGTCAATAAAGTGATCGTCGAATTCGACGGGTTCTCGCTTGTATGAACATAATTTATAAACAGTTTAAAGTAAGTTTAGAAACAGTTTTTTTTACGTATATTTACGAGTGTGATAGATCATGTGCGTGAGGGGGCTTAAGCGTCTATTAAAATAGAGTACCTACATTTACTACATATAATTGACGACTATTATTTAATATTAAAGTTTACTCCAAATTATTTGTTTAACTTTAAGCCGCAACACATATTGAAACATACAAATTTTGATCAAGCGTTCAACCGGCAATGTCGGGTAAACTTCAAAATACAAATTTCAAATTTCTACAATTATTTGTTTATAAGTAATGCTGACAACAAAAATACATACTTATCAACCATTAAAAGTCAGGTTTAGGGACGCCGAATATTCGATATTATACAAAAGTCAGAGCTGAAATGACAGGCTTTGACTTAAATATATGCTTTTCATATATATTTCTAGCTAAACAATTTATTCACAGAATGAATGACATGTATCAAATTTAATTTAAAATTTAATTCTTAAAGTATTTTAGAGTATAAGTAATAATAATAATAATAATAAAAAAAAAAAACATTGTAAACCTCTAACCTAATAAATTTTATTTTAGTGTATTACTGAAAATCTAAGACAGTTCAAATTACATTAAAAGTAATTTTTTATGGCGTATGGAAAGGTTAATTGTAAATCCTTTCTGACAGTTTAAAAATAAAATACGATATTTTCTACGAATAATATTTAATGGAAAATATTATCACAAAACTATTCCTTGAACTAAATAAAATGTTTGAAATAAAAGAGAATTGAATATGTATGTAAGAGTGAATAATAAATATATGCGCTTTCATTTAATTTATGTATATATATATATAGGGTAGAGTGGAGTTGAATGGAGCGCAGGATGAATGGGACAATAACAATTTTTGATGTATTGCAAGACCATAAACTTGACAATTTTTCTGATATATGGCAGTACTGTGGTCATTCATCGAGTGTAGTTTCAGAATTGTGATATCTATAGAAGGGCAGAAAAAAATTAAAGCGTCTTTTTCTGCTGCCAAAGTAAGTTTCTACTGATTCAGTTAGGTAGTAGTTAAAAATTAACTATTTGTTAAAGTTAATATAAATCTTATATGGTGAAAAGGCATAATCTTTTATTTATAATATTCTAATATTCTATGTGTTTATAATATTCAAGAAAAATATTGACAATTGTTCCTTAACCCGTTAGTAGTCGCTATAGACAGCGCCACCTATTACAGATTGCACACTTTTTATTTAACTGACATTAATAATTTTAAGAAGTGACGTGATCGACGTTTCTTCGAATTTATTCTCGTTTTATCTATGTCAAATGCCACTTCTAAAAATTTTTGGTGACAGTGAATAAAAAAATCTGTCAACACTGAAGGATGGGCAGCAAATCGACCAACTAGCGACTACTAACGGGTTAAGACTATTTCCTGTTTTACATAATAATGTGGTGGTAGGGATGAATGGGACATTCCCCACTACGTGCTAATTTAAAATTGTACACAAGAGTATTATTAAACAAATCGTAAATAGATTTTCAAAATTTTAATAACCAGTAGTTCAATAGTTATAATATGGGATTATAAAAGTTGTGAGGTATATTAGCGTAATGCTACAATTAAAATTCACACTTTAAGAGTAACACATGAATACGAAGGTTTTATGATTCAGTCGACCAGTAGAGTTAGTTCTCATCCTAAATTGAAATCGTAACTTGTCATATGCTAATAAGTTTGGGAAGTGAGATGGATAGAAGGCGATGTATTTCATAGTGAAGATATAGTAGTAGGAAGATTGCTTTTAGGAGTTAGTTGGAAGGAAGATTGCTTTGGAGAGTTAGTAGCGGATATAGTTGGATGTAAGTCGAGTAGATAGCGGTGTCAGGGAATCCTCCTGCTATCGAAAGGTTACTGAGCCTCGAGGGTGATTGAAGTTAAATGTAGTAGTGGAAATTATTTGTGGTTGATCATTTGAAGTTAGAATAGTTAGTATGGCTGTACATCTTAAGTTATAAAGATATTAAGCATAAAGTCCAACGATTAGTTTTTATAAATCTGACTTTGTGTTATTTCATAACTTCATTAAGTAATTAAAATAAGTAAGTTTCAGCTTCAAGTTAAAGTTAAATGAGGATGGCAAAGTTTAATTCTCCACATTGGCGCCCAACTTTGCTCGAATCTCCCCCCCCCCGAGCAAGTCTTTTTTGATGGCACCACTAGCGTGCTGCAATTTTTTGAGCAGATTGAATATTTTTTCCTTTTTCATAAAATCAATGTTAAAAAAAATATTCTTGGTTAGCCTATTCCCTAGAAGGAGAACCGAGACAGAGGCATAGGTTAATCGCCTGCCATTCGCTTGGCTCAAATCCAACCTATGAGGACTTAAAAAGTCGGATTATCAGTCTTTTTGCCACTCAGGATGACAGACTAAGAATGCAACATGACCGTTCCCTCCCCCCTCACGAGCGTCAGTGGGAAGCAGTAATAAAACCAGTGGAAAAAACACCACAAGTTATTCAGTCGCAAGAAGCAAGCTCCAATTATTTAAAGCAGCCTAACACTGGAGATGAAAACTGTATTTTTAGTGACAAAAGTCAAACGCAAGTTAAAATAACTGTAGTTGCTGAAACCGTTTAACCGAGTGAAAGTGTAAAACCAGTAAATGATGCGGTTAATCCTGGTAAACCGCCTTTAGATGTCAGCTGTGCATCTATACTGCCGACACAGTAAAATATTTCAAATCCGAACGTGAACTTAAATTGTCAAAATAACACGCCGCTCAAAGTAAAAGAAAATAAAATTAAGATAACTGTAGTTGCTGAAACCGTTCAACCGAGTGAAAGTGTAAAATCATTAGATGTTGCGGCTAATCCTTCCACCAATGCCTCAGCTTTAAGTTCTAAAACAGTCAAGTCGCCCGATTCGTTTATTTTCACAGAAAATATGGTAAAAGAAAATGCGAACTTCCACTTAAATGGTCAAAATGACACGCCGCCTAAAGTAAACGAGAAAGAGGTTATTTTAACGAATGTAATTTCGAAAGGGCAATTGACCTCTTGTGAGGTTTCAACACCGTCTACCAGCCCCGCATTCGACAGTATGGAGCGAAAGCAACCCCCTCCTGGAACTATGAACAGTGAAAAGGCTCCGGGTGTAACACCCCCCCCTGAGAGTGACCAGGCATCAGGTTCGAACACTGCTCAGGACAGCAACCGTGCAACGTCTAACCTGCATCTACAAGCAACAACTCCACAGGCCTGTATGAACCGCATCTCCGATTTTGCTGATATCAAGGAATCAATCTGTCAGGTGCTATGGTTTTATATATTTTCCATTGTAAACTGTATTTCTATCACAGCAATTATGAAATTTTCGACATGTAGAACTTTCATTTTGACTTTCAGCCATAATCTCAAAGAGATGAACTTTTTAAAATATCACAAGTCAAAATTTAAACTTTTAGCATGAACTTTCAAACTCCTGACATTTCAAGTATTTACATGTCATAATTTTTTTTCTGTTATATAATATATTCATGTATGTACTTAAATGTTTTCTGTTTTAGCCATCACCTGCAGTGATTGGTACGATAAAATTATTCCTTACCTTTGTATATAGATTTTCACTCTAGTTTTTGAAATGATGTATATGTATATACTATAATGCTTTTTTATTTCCTAGCCAACGCCGGCAGTTTTGAAAACTTTTTTTTCAACATTTGTATATATTCATTATCTATATTTCTCTAAATGTCTTATAAATTGTATAACATGAAATTTTATAAGTGTATAAACATTTTTCTCTATAGTTTTGTAAATGATCTATATGTATGTACGTTAATCTTTTTTTTTTTCTCAAGCCATCAACAGCAGTTTGGTAAAAACCTTTTTTCAACATTTGTGTATATATATTTCTTACATATATTTCTCTCAAAGTCTTATAAATTGTATAAAATGAAAATTGATAATTGTATAAAATGAATATTTCTTATTGTAACTTTTGTATTTTTAACTAAAAGTGAATGTATGTATATATTCGTTTGGGGTTACCAAGAGAATTTTTTTTAAGCTATTTTGCATGTAAATTCGCGTTTAACAATTAACCTTACTACACTAACAATTTAGTTTTTTCCGTATGCAAATAGCTAGCTGGAATATCGCTGTCTATAAAATTACTGTTATTTATTTATCTACAAAGTGTAGTGTACCTTCTTTTTGATTGATACTGTAAAATGAGTTTTTGTATTGTAGAAGTTCTCTGATGACTCTTAATCCGAAGTACAATCTGTTTCCAACAAATGTTACTTTTCCAATGAAGACTGATAATTTTTGGAACTGTGCCAGTGTTTTTCTTTGCTGAAAGTCGAAGATGCTTTTTTGGGAGCGTGCCAACAGAGTATCTCTTTCAAGATTCATCTGACAGTGGACAACTGGAATTCTTCTTTTTCTGACGCCCTTTCAAGTATTTTTCCTAGCTGATGATCTGGGTCAAGACTGACCTGCAGATGGATAAAGAAAAATAAAATTATGTTACAAGTTAAATGGAACAATGATCGCACTTTCTCTTTACGCGATCCCTTTTGTACTAAAATTTTTTTAATTAATGACATTTTTCTCCTTTCTATGTAAGGAAATATAACTGTATTTCCCCGCTGTAAATACGTTGGACTTTAAATAAGTTTAAACTAATTTAGGGCATGGAGTTTCTGCCATAAAGCACCTCAGATGGAGCTAAAAAAGTATTTTTATCATAAATCTTTCCTGAGTGGGCAGTTTTAAGCTCGGCCTTCTTACTTTTTTTTTCCTTATTACATTTTAAATGCAAATAGTTATTCTTGGGCAGTCTAATTTAAGTTTCCCCCCTCTTTTTTTCATTTTTCTAAAATATTATGTAGTTGAATTTTAAACAGCAAGTCACTGCAGCTAAATTTTCTTTGCATAGTATTGCAATAATTTAAAATTTGCACGGGTAAAAACCCGTTGGGGATTTTTTCCGCGAATTTTTTTCTTTTGGGGAGGAACTGTGAGGTATATTAGCGTAATTCTACAATTAAAATTCACACTTTAAGAGTAACACATGAATACGAAGGTTTTAGGATTCAGTCGACCAGTAGAGTTAGTTCTCATCCTAAATTGAAATCGTAACTTGTCATATGCTAATAAGTTTGGGAAGTGAGATGGATAAAAGGCGATGTATTTCATAGTGAAGATATAGTAGTAGGAAGATTGCTTTTAGGAGTTAGTTGGAAGGAAGATTGCTTTGGAGAGTTAGTAGCGGATATAGTTGGATGTAAGTCGAGTAGATAGCGGTGTCAGGGAATCCTCCTGCTATCGAAAGGTTACTGAGCCGCGAGGGTGATTGAAGTTAAATGTAGTAGTGGAAATTATTTGTGGTTACTCATTTCAAGTTAGAATAGTTAGTATTGCTGTCCATCTTAAGTTATAAAGATATTAAGTATAAAGTCCAACGCCCGCCTTTTTACTTAAGCTCAAATAAAAGCTCCATTGATTTTATAAATCTGACTTTGTGTTATTTCATAACTTCATTAAGTAATTAAAATAAGTAAGTTTCAGCTTCAAGTTAAAGTTAAATGAGGATGGCGAAGTTTAATTCTCCACAAAGTAGCATGGACTTAGAGAAAAATAGATTGAAAATAATTGTTATGATTTTTGTTTATAATAATTATGATTAAAAAATTTGTAATTTAGAATAGTCAATGCAACTTAAATCAATAATATCAATAATTAAAAATAAATAAATAAATAAATAAATAAACTAATACTAATTTGATTCAAATCGCAATTTCAATCAAGCTAATTTTATAATATCTGGTGATTATTAATGTAATACGAAATAGAATGCTGATTTTTCCTGAACAGTTAGAAACAAAAATTTATCTGGATAATTTGTACTCTATTATAGTGATTTATATCTTTCTAGTGCCTTATTTATTTATTTATTTATTTTTAGATTAGATCTTAGTAGATTAAGTTAACAAAGACTGGAGCACTAGGAACTGTGCGAATCAAAGAACTTTTACCTTCTGATGGTAATTTGAGTCAATACACCAGTTTATGTTAATTTCAGTAAATTCATAGTGTGTAATAAAATCACATAAACCAAATTCACTTTAAAAATTTATTTATTTTTCATTTTGTTTTCTTTTCTTTGTTAACTCCAGTCCTGTCCCATTCATCCCCACGTATGGGGATGAATGGGACAATGAACATGCATGTAAAAGAATTATTATTAATTCAAATTGATAACTTTTTATTAAAGTTAGTATGTTTATATGTGACTGATTACTGAAGTGTACTTAATAGCAATGTTACAAACTTCTGAATTACATATGGTGAACGAACATGAACGTGATGAAACATGAAAAATATTCCATTCACCCCCACTCTCCCATATATGTATATATATATGTAATAACACTATTTCATGAACATGTAATCCATTGACACATAAAAAACATTTGTTATCATAGCATATTAAATTCATTCATTATATATATATTAAAGTATTTATTAAGGCAAACATTTTATTTTTTTGGTAAGGCTTACTGCTTTCACATTTCTGCGTGCACTTTAAATATGCTTTGGAAAAAAAAAAAAAAAAAAAAAAAAAACTTCTGATTTTTAAATAAAGTTTACTATTAATATTATTATTTTTATTATTAATGAGCAAAACATGTAAATTTTTATAACTATAAATTTTCATATAACGTACTTAAAATCTGTTTAAAAAAAAATAACATGAGTTTAAATGATGATAATACGAGTCACATTACATTGATGTTAGACAAGAAGAACGACCAACTGATGCCACCTTTTACAAGTTATATTTTCTAAAATATTGTTTCTAAACGAGACAAAACAAATCGTTGGACGTCACTGGGAAATGTTAAACAAACACATATTTTTAACGCAATTAAATATAAATTACATTTAAATTATATATATATATATATATTTAATTTCCGTAAGCTGGCTTTCATAAGCCACATATTTTCAACCGCACATAATTTCCCTGGTGCGATTATCCGAACTGATTAATCCAGACTGTACTGCATTACTTATTTAAGCGTAGTAGTGAGGTTTTTATGTTGCACATCAACTACGCGTTGTGAAATTAGCGACGGATTAGAATTTCCTCTTAGGGGTCGTTCGGAGATATACAATGAGAAAACAAATTCTGTAACTGGCATCTAGAATCTAGATTGTGGCTCTAGTAAAATAGCTCCGTGTCATCCTTATAAATTCTAGGTCCTTTATAAAACGAGTTCAAGAAACCCTTATTAGAATTCTAGAGTATTTGCCTGCATAATCGAGGTCGGACTTATTTAAAATCTCTGCAAATACATGCGAACACAAGAGATGAGCTTTAGCAACAATAATCTTGGTTTATGACCTAATTCTATAAAATCAAGCATGAATTTCTGTCAACACAATTGATTCAAGATATTAAGAATATTCAGAATATTGTTTCACCATCTAAAAATGTATGGACTAGAATTTCTTGATCATTTCGTCTATTCAGCTTACTGGCGTACATTAGACGCATAGCTCGGAAATCTATATTTCTAGTTCAGGGATTTAGAAACTTAGCACTTATTCATTCTAGATGAAAGCGGTATATACTTTTTCTCAGTGTACCATCAAAATTTTTATCCTTTGCGTATAGAATAGCTTCTCCACTTTGGTAACTCATAAATGCATTAATTTATAAAAAAAATAAAGTACATCACAACCATGATAATTTTTTCGGAACTATCCGCTATTATTCTACACTATGGTCTACAGCTGACTCGAATATTGAAACCGCAAATTTTCAATTATGTTCTCGGAGCTGTACAAGCCAGGCTTTCGCAGCTCAATCGCTTATTTAAGAAATTGAAAGATGTTATCTTATACATCACCAAGAATAATAAAAAAAAAATACCGAAAACACAATACTCTATCGTTAAATTGTTCCTAGTCGTGGTCTTCCAATACATTTCACTTTGATTGAAGTGAATGGAAAACTCAGATAAATTGGAGTGTCAATAACCTCAAACAAATTTGTGGTTTGGAAATACGTTCAGTCCACAAAAAAAAAAAAAAAATGTTTGTTTTAGAACAATTAGCAGCAGTTTCTACCAGATCCACTCAACCATTAGAAAACAATATTTTTATGACACAGTTAGTCGTACATAAATATCTGAAAAATTTATTATTACCATCTTATCTAGAATGCTTCTGATGTATGCTCCAAATGTATGCTTAATCAACAATCTCCATGTTTTTTTGCATTAGGTTTGTTCGTTGATAAATCCTTCTTTAACAAATTGTGCAGTTTAAGTATTTGAAATAGAAGTTTCTGTACTGAGAGGATTTACACATGATTTAATCCATGACTGTGATGGGAAATATTTCGTTACCATTTAGAAGAAATTCGTTGGTACTTAGCAAGCGTTCCACTAATTACCAGATTACATATGCAGTCATATGTTATGCAATTAAGGGACATATTTAGTTGATCCTTAAGTGTAAAGCTTTTCTCACCTTGGAACAAGGAATTTGTGATTTAATACAGATATTCAGATCACGTAGGTAGACATTTTTTTTTTCATTTTCAATGTAGACAGGAACATTCTGTATATATACATACATATATACATACATACATATATATATATATATATTCATACACTTTTGTATCCATGCATATATATATATGTGTGTGTGTATGTTTCTGTGGTCATGCGTACAATAGGCAATATTTTTGCTCATGTACCGCAGATTTTCCAAATTAACTTTAATGTCATAATTGTATTTCCTTGCAATATGTAAAAGTATTTATTTATGATATTCAGTCACGTTTATCCTATTATCTTTATTAAAAGTATCTTTGTTTCGTTACAAGCGAAATGAAATAATTTATAGAAAATCAGAACATTATTATGCTTTTCTAATTAGAGGTATCAGAACGGAAAAAAATGATAAAATAAGAAAAATCAAATGAATAGTTATATTATATCTGAGATTCGATATAATATTTGTTGTTTCCTTAACTAATGATAAAATCGCAGCTTTCTTTACAAGTTATTTTAGCTTGAGATAATTGATCGCGAAATTAGGGATTTAATTCAATAAATCGAGATAGAGAAAATAAATATTCTTTCTTTGTAATTCAATAAACAATCTTATATGACCTTCGTATAGTTATTCTCATATGGTAATTTTGTTCCTAATTATGTGCAGTGGTGTAAAAAGAAGTAAAAACATAAATTACAGGACTTTTTTTTTCTTCGATTTCGTTTTCTTCAATTAAAATATTAAATTGCTTTATGAAATATTTGCTTAGATTTTTTGTAAGCCTTAGAACTGTAATATAATATGCGCGTGATGGTAATCTACATTATTGTGTTATATTTATTATTATTATTATTATTTATTATTATTATTATTATTTATTTATTTATTTTTGTTTGTTATCAATATGCATTAAGAAGAATTTTCTTTTTTTTTATGTGTGTGTATATATCTGTGCAATTTAAATAAATTGAAATTTTACATATAATATATATATCTTTATATATATATTTCTTTTGTGCGTGTGTATGTCACTGAACTCCTCCTAAACGGCTGGACTGAGTTTAATGAAATTTTTTGTGTGTCTTCAGGTGGATTCGAGAATGGTTTAGATTTACAAATGAAAGTTGTAACTTAATTAGTTCTTTCTTAATTAATTTTTAACCAACTCTTTCAACAACTTTTCCACCTAGATGGCGTAAGTTGTCTTAAACACGATGTCAGAATTTATTTAATGTTGAAATGAAAAATGAATTTTTAACCGTATCTTACGAAGTGTTTAAAATAGTTAACATTTTAGAATCGTAAACACGATGTCAGAATTTATTTAATGTTGAAATGAAAAATGAATTTTTAACTGTAAGTGTTTAAAATATTTTTTCAACGTTAATATTGTTAAAATGTTAAAATTAGTTAAAATGGTATATTCTTTAAAAAAATTCGTCAATATCCGACGGAGTTATTTTATGTTAAAATGAAAAATTAATTTTTAGGCCATTATTATTTGTGCAGATGGAAAATGTACTAAAAGTTTTCCGAAAAATTTCACGATCACAAATGTTGACGGATATCCAATATATCGTCGAAGAAATCCCGATAATGGCGGACAATCTTATCATCTATGGCGGTCATCTATGTCAACAACATAGATATTGACAATGATAACCGTTGGGTGGTCCCATATTCGCCTCTGCTGCGCAAAACATTCAATGCTCATATTAATAGCTAGAAATTAAAACTTCTTCACACACCATAAATTTTAAATCAGCACAACCGGTTTCGAAAGGACGTAGCCTTTCTTCATCAGGTGCAAACAGGTGCAACTGCCTTGGAGGCAAAAGCAAGACTGAAAGCAGGACAAAATCCAGAGGGGGAGGAACAACACAAACAACCAATAGGAAGCAACATGCAGGACAGGACCAATCAGAGAGGAACACACGCACACACACACCACAAAATGAGGAGGGAGGAAAGGAGTAAACAATTATTATTATTTTTTTTTCAATGATATTAAACTAATAAGTAAATTTAATAAAATTTATCCATTAATTATTATTATTTTTATTTAAATTAGAATTATTTTATTATAACTAATATCATGTTATAAACATAATGAAGGAAATTATTTAATTGAATTAAACAAATTTTTCCAGGCTGTAGACAGCAAAGTGGAATCTGGATTTTGTCCTGCTTTCAGTCTTGCTTTTGCCTCCAAGGCAGTTGCACGTGTTTGCACCTGATGAAGAAAGGCTACGTCCTTTCGAAACCGGTTGTGTTGATTTAAAATTTATGGTGTGTGAAGAAGTTTGAATTTCTTGCTATTGTCTGTACGCCAGTTTTTTTAATTTATTTTTGGTGCTCATATTAATGTTCAGTTCTGCAGTTCAGTGAAGAGCATCAAATACATTTGCAAGTATGTGAATAAAGGCAGGGATATGGCTGTATTTCGAGTTGAAAATACCAATGTGAATGCTCCTCCGGTGAATAACAACGATGAAATAACACTTTACCAAATTGGCCGGTACGTCAGCTCCAATGAAACTGTTTGGCGTATCTTTAGTTTCCCAATTCATGAACGGGATCCAGCAGTTCTTCATTTAGCCGTCCACCTTGAAAATAGCCAGCGCGTATATTTCACGAGCGAGACAGCGATTGATCGTGCTATAAATCCACCAAAAACTACACTCACCGAATTTTTTGAATTGTGTAATCGTGCGGATACTTTTGGTGCTTTTGCACGGACATTACTCTATTCAGAAGTACCACGCTATTTCACATGGACTCCAACAAAAAAATGGATGCCCCGCAAGCAAGGCACGCCGATTGATGCATGTCCCGGTTTATTCAAATCAAACACCTTGGGACGAGTATTTACAGTCAATCCAGGGCAGACTGAGTGCTTTTATCTTCGACTGTTATTGGTTAATGTCATCGGGCCTTTGTCATTTCAAGATTTACGTAAAGTGAATGGACAACAGTATCCAACGTATAAAGATGCATGCCTTGCACTCGGCTTGCTGGAAGACGACAATCAGTGGGAGTGTATGCTTGCTGAAGTAGGACTGAACTGTACAGCAAAACAAATTTTCTACTATTCGCTATAGTGTTGACTACATGTTTCCCGGCCCGAGCAGAGACATTACGGGATAATCACAAAGATTCAATGACTGATGATATATTGCATCAACATCGTTCACGGTGCAACGATCTAACGAGAGTATTCAGTGACGCTATGTACAATGAAGCATTGATTGCTATTGAAGATCTTTGCATTATCATTGCCAACTTACCACTCAGTCATTTCGGTATGCATTCAACAAATCGAAATGCATCTGATTTAATAAGCACTGAATTGAATCGTGAACTACAATACAATACTGTAGAAATGGCAGCGATTGTTGCTCGCAATGTCCCACTAATGAACGAAGAACAAAGAACCATTTACGGCCGCATCATGCTTGCAGTTTTGGCATGACAAGGTGGATTCTTTTTTTTTTGGGGGGTGCACCAGGTGGAACTGGCAAAACATTCCTTATTTCGCTAATTTTCGCCGAAATACGATCAAATAATGGCATCGCATTGGCTGTTGCATCATCTGGCATTGCGGCAACTTTATTGGATGGAGGCAGAACAGCTCATTCATTATTTAAACTGCCACTAAATATTCAAAATAATTCAGACGCAGTGTGCAACATAAAAAAACAATCGTCCATGGCCACAGTGCTGAAATAGTGTAAAATTCTTATCTGGGATGAATGCACTATGGCACACAAACATTCGATTGAGGCGTCGAACAGGACATTGAAAGATATAAAAAACAACGACAAACTATTTGGGGGCACTCTGTTACTGTTTTCAGGTGGTTTCAGACAACCACTTCCCGTTATTCCGCGTTCAACATACGCTGATGAGATCAACGCGTGCTTAAAATCATCGTCATTGTGGCGTAATGTTGAAAAAGTACAACTGAAAGTAAATTTGTGCGTTCAAAAGCTTCAAGATCCATCCGCTGAAACATTCTCAAAACAATTGTTAGATATCGGCGATGGAAAAGTTACTACAGATGAAACTGGATGCATAAAATTACCGACCGATTTCTGCACAATCATTGATTCTCAAGATGCTCTTATTGACCAGATATTTCCCGATGTACACAGACGATACACAAATCATGAGTGGCTGGCAGAAAGAGCAATTTTAGCAGCAAAAAATGTGGACGTCAACGAATTGAATCTCAAGATACAACATTTGTTACCAGGAGACTTGGTGTCATACAAATCTAATGATACAGTTTGCGATGCCACCGAAGCTGTAAATTATCCAACAAAGTTTTTAAACTCATTGGATTTACCAGGCATGCCACCGCATATTTTACAACTGAAGGTTGGATCTCCGGTTATTTTGCTTCGTAATTTGAACCCACAACGGTTGTGCAACGGCACGCGATTAGTCATAAAAAAATTAATGAAAAATGTTATCGAAGTCATTATTTTAAATGACAAATTCCGAGGTGAAAATATATTACTACTGCGAATCCCTATTATACCCACAGATGTGCCAATTCAATTTAAACGCCCTCAATTTCCAAATAGATTGGCATTTGCAATGACTATCAATAAGTCTCAGGGTCAAACGATGTCTGTCTGTGGCTTAGATTTGAGCACATCATGTTTTTACACGGACAATTATACGTGGCTCTCGAGTGGGCAAACCATCCAGTTTGTTTGTATTGGCGAAAGATGGGATAACAAAAATATTGCACACTCTGTTGCATTAAGTGATTGATATTGTTTTTTAGCAATATTGTTATAAGTAGCGATATGTATATAATTTTAAAGAAACAATTTTAAATTAAAAAGATAAATGATTGGTGTTTTGTTATTTGTATATTCTTTCACCGTTCACAGCGCTCCATACATCTTCCACTTATATACCACATCCTTACACACTTACAATAGGTTAGTTATTTTTTTCTAGCAAAATATTCTCTAGAAATAATTTATATGACAAAACAACGTTTGTCGGGTCAGCTAGTATATATATATATATATATACTAGCTGACTACTTTTCCATCGCCGATATCTAACAATTGTTTTGAGAATGTTTCAGCGGATGGATCTTGAAGCTTTTGAACGCACAAATTTACTTTCAGTTGTACTTTTTCAACATTACGCCACAATGACGATGATTTTAAGAACGCGTTGATCTCATCAGCGTATGTTGAACGCGGAATAACGGGAAGTGGTTGTCTGAAACCACCTGAAAAGAGTAACAGAGTGCCCCCAAATAGTTTGTCGTTGTTTTTTATATCTTTCAATGTCCTGTTCGACGCCTCAATCGAATGTTTGTGTGCCATAGTGCATTCATCCCAGATAAGAATTTTACACTATTTCAGCACTGTGGCCATGGACGATTGTTTTTTTATGTTGCACACTGCGTCTGGGTTATTTTGAATATTTAGTGGCAGTTTAAATAATGAATGAGCTGTTCTGCCTCCATCCAATAAAGTTGCCGCAATGCCAGATGATGCAACAGCCAATGCGATGCCATTATTTGATCGTATTTCGGCGAAAATTAGCGAAATAAGGAATGTTTTGCCAGTTCCACCTGGTGCACCCCCCCAAAAAAAAGAATCCACCTTGTCATGCCAAAACTGCAAGCATGATGCGGCCGTAAATGGTTCTTTGTTCTTCGTTCATTAGTGGGACATTGCGAGCAACAATCGCTGCCATTTCTACAGTATTGTATTGTAGTTCACGATTCAATTCAGTGCTTATTAAATCAGATGCATTTCGATTTGTTGAATGCATACCGAAATGACTGAGTGGTAAGTTGGCAATGATAATGCAAAGATCTTCAATAGCAATCAATGCTTCATTGTACATAGCGTCACTGAATACTCTCGTTAGATCGTTGCACCGTGAACGATGTTGATGCAATATATCATCAGTCATTGAATCTTTGTGATTATCCCGTAATGTCTCTGCTCGGGCCGGGAAACATGTAGTCAACACTATAGCGAATAGTAGACGAATTTGTTTTGCTGTACAGTTCAGTCCTACTTCAGCAAGCATACACTCCCACTGATTGTCGTCTTCCAGCAAGCCGAGTGCAAGGCATGCATCTTTATACGTTGGATACTGTTGTCCATTCACTTTACGTAAATCTTGAAATGACAAAGGGCCGATGACATTAATCAATAACAGTCGAAGATAAAAGCACTCAGTCTGCCCTGGATTGACTGTAAATACTCGTCCCAAGGTGTTTGATTTGAATAAACCGGGACATGCATCAATCGGCGTGCCTTGCTTGCGGGGCATCCATTTTTTTGTTGGAGTCCATGTGAAATAGCGTGGTAATTCTGAATAGAGTAATGTCCGTGCAAAAGCACCAAAAGCATCCGCACGATTACACAATTCAAAAAATTCGGTGAGTGTAGTTTTTGGTGGATTTATAGCACGATCAATCGCTGTCTCGCTCGTGAAATATACGCGCTGGCCATTTTCAAGATGGACGGCTAAATGAAGAACTGCTGGATCCCGTTCATGAATTGGGAAACCAAAGATACGCCAAACAGTTTCATTGGAGCTGACGTACCGGCCAATTTGGTAAAGTGTTATTTTATCGTTGTTATTCACCGGAGGAGCATTCACATTGGTATTTTCAACTCGAAATACAGCCATATCCCTGCCTTTATTCATATACTTGCAAATGTATTTGATGCTCTTCACTGAACTGCAGAACTGAACATTAATATGAGCACCAAAAATAAATTAAAAAAACTGGCGTACAGACAATAGCAAGAAATTCAAACTTCTTCACACACCATAAATTTTAAATCAACACAACCGGTTTCGAAAGGACGTAGCCTTTCTTCATCAGGTGCAAACACGTGCAACTGCCTTGGAGGCAAAAGCAAGACTGAAAGCAGGACAAAATCCAGATTCCACTTTGCTGTCTACAGCCTGGAAAAATTTGTTTAATTCAATTAAATAATTTCCTTCATTATGTTTATAACATCATATTAGTTATAATAAAATAATTCTAATTTAAATAAAAATAATAGTAATTAATGGATAAATTTTATTAAATTTACTTATTAGTTTAATATCATTGAAAAAAATAATAATAATTGTTTACTTTTTTCCTCCCTCCTCATTTTGTGGTGTGTGTGTACGTGTGTTCCTCTCTGATTGGTCCTGTCCTGCATGTTGCTTCCTATTGGTTGTTTGTGTTGTTCCTCCCCCTCTGGATTTTGTCCTGCTTTCAGTCTTGCTTTTGCCTCCAAGGCAGTTGCACGTGTTTGCACCTGATGAAGAAAGGCTACGTCCTTTCGAAACCGGTTGTGCTGATTTAAAATTTATGGTGTGTGAAGAAGTTTTAATTTCTAGCTATTAATATGAGCATTGAATGTTTTGCGCAGCAGAGGCGAATATGGGACCACCCAACGGTTATCATTGTCAATATCTATGTTGTTGACATAGATGACCGCCATAGATGATAAGATTGTCCGCCATTATCGGGATTTCTTCGACGATATATTGGATATCCGTCAACATTTGTGATCGTGAAATTTTTCGGAAAACTTTTAGTACATTTTCCATCTGCACAAATAATAATGGCCTAAAAATTAATTTTTCATTTTAACATAAAATAACTCCGTCGGATATTGACGAATTTTTTTAAAGAATATACCATTTTAACTAATTTTAACATTTTAACAATATTAACGTTGAAAAAATATTTTAAACACTTACAGTTAAAAATTCATTTTTCATTTCAACATTAAATAAATTCTGACATCGTGTTTACGATTCTAAAATATTAACTATTTTAAACACTTCGTAAGATACGGTTAAAAATTCATTTTTCATTTCAACATTAAATAAATTCTGACATCGTGTTTAAGACAACTTACGCCATCTAGGTGGAAAAGTTGTTGAAAGAGTTGGTTAAAAATTAATTAAGAAAGAACTAATTAAGTTACAACTTTCATTTGTAAATCTAAACCATTCTCGAATCCACCTGAAGACACACAAAAAATTTCATTAAACTCAGTCCAGCCGTTTAGGAGGAGTTCAGTGACATACACACGCACAAAAGAAATATATATATAAAGATATATATATATATATATATGCAATTTTGCCTGTTTAAACTTTTATTATATGTGTAGTAATTTCCAATGTTTTATTAAAACTAGAAATCTGCAGTTTTTTATTTCATTAACGTTTTAATTCTTTAAATAAAGTATGAGGAAGAATTCTGAAAACGATTTACGAAACCGTAATTTTATCTCACATAACTCAAAAATGAGTGTTCGTAGAATGTTAGAAATTTATATTTGTGAGTGACATGCGTATAGTTTCATATTTACTTCAAGTTTGGTTTTGGTCCTACGCAATTTTAAAGATATTAACGTTTTTACAATATTTCTCTTGACATCTGTATGCATGCATGTGTGTATTTCGCAAAACCCAGAATAGTTTGATTTTATAAAATAACCAATTGAGCACCTCCAATGTTGGTCTTTCTATGGTTATAAAGGTATCAACGAAATTTATATCTATAAAGACCAAAAAAAAAAAAAAAGGCTTCGTCATTATATAACTTATCATTCATAAATAATTTTAAAGAACCCACTGTTAGATTAATAATATTGTTTTATTTGATCCATAGGAATTTCGATTTTCTTGCCTGTAGAAAGTATTTCGTACAGAATTGGACAGTTTCCACTTGATGGATGCACATTATTTAATTTATATTCTAGAAACAATCCATTAGAATTTTACTCGCACCACATATTCAATATCAATAATCCTCAAATTTCTTGAAACAGTCCAATAAAACAGAACCCGTAATCCAAAGATCAAGTAAATACACCACATGCAAGAAATGTAGTTTACTCATAAACAACAGTTAACCACTTAAAGCAGAGTCACTGCAAAAAAAAATATATATGTTAAAAAAAATAAAAATAAAAGACCGGTATTTGAATACAAATTAGGAGAGTAACTCTTCTCTCTTTGTAGTCTCGTTGGAGACTTATGTATACACTACTGGCGATTAAAATTGCTACACCAAGAAGGAATTATAATAACGGAATGAAATATGTTGGACACATACATTATAGTAGGAAGAACAATTGATTAAAATTTCAGGAAATGTGGCGTAATATGCACTGAGAAAACAGTACGTAAAGCAGCGACATCTGTGAGCAACAACAGCACTTATCTGCCTAGGCATTGAATCGAACAGCGATTGGATGACATGTACGGGTAGAGCACTTCATGAAGTTTTAACACGATGCCACAATTCATCGATCGAAGTTACTGGTGAGTGGTGGGGGGGGCAGTCTCTTTTCAACGATTAAACAGTCATTTTCATTGGTGAGAGAGATCAGGAGAACGCGCTGGCCAGAGCAACACTCGAACACATTCGGCATCAATGAAGGTCCAGACAATAGGGACAACTTGCGGTCGTGCATTGTACTGCTTAAATGTTGCACTTCGGAGGCCTTGAACATATGGCAGAGCGATGGGCCTTAATTCGTGAGAAATGTAATGGCTGGTATTCAGAGTGGCGGGAATGAAAACAAGAGGTGACCGAGACGTGTATCCAATGGTACCACATACCATCAATTCAGGTGGTGACTCAGTATGCGGCTACCAAAATTCTGATTACCCTCAAAACTGCATAACTGATATGGGCGCCATTAATGTGTGATCAACAATGAACCTGGACGCAGGAATGGAGTGAAGTCACTTTTCAGACAAATCACAACCCTGTTTACAGCATCAAGATTGCCTTATCCTTATTTAACGGCATTATGAATAATGCACATTGCCAGGGGATTGGACATCATCATACTGTCCATCATTCCCAATGATGTTATGGGTTCCCATTGGATACACGTCTCGATTACTTCATGTTCGTATTCCTGGCACTCTGAACAGCGGTCATTAAATTTCTGATGAGTTAAGGCCTAGCCCTCTGCCATGTATTCGAGGCCTCCGTAGCGCAAAATTTAAGCAAGATAATGCACGACCGCAAGTTGTTTGTATTGTTGGACATTCTTTGATACAGAATGAGTTCGACTGTTGTTCTGACCAGCGCGTTCTCCTGATGTCTCATAAATGAAAATGACTGTTTAATAGTTGAAAAGCGACTGCCCCCCACCACTCACCAGTAACTTAAATCGATGAATTGTGGCATCGTGTTAAAACTTCATGAAGTGCTCTACCCGCACATGTTATCCAATCGCTGTTCGATTCAATGCCTAGGCAGATAAGTGCTGTTATTGCTCACAGAGGTTGCTGCTTTATGTACTTATGTACTGTAATATGTACTGTTTTCTCAGTACATATTACCCCAAATTTCCTGAAATTTTAATCAATTGTTCTTCCCACTATAATGTATGTGTCCAACAAATTTCATTTCGTTCCTTTTTTATTATTCTTTCTTGGTGTAGCAGTTTTAATGGCCAGTAGTATATTTCGCGGCAATTCTCCATTAAAAGTTAATGAATTCGGAAATTTTCAGAATTTTTGTCTTTTTTTTTTACTTGTGGAACTTTCACATGAATTCTAGAATTAAATATTCTTAAAACATATTTTAAATCTCAATAAAACATAAGGTAACGAACTCTCCAGATTTCAATTAACTCTTACTCTTGATTAAGTCTAATAAATGAGGTCACTCTAAATCACTTTAGAAAAGGAAAAATCCCGAAAGTGTATTTCAAAATATCTTTGTAATATCTAGAACTTCAGTATTGGTTTCATTAAAAACTCCATCCACCAAAACACATATTTCCTTAACTCGGAAGTCTTGTTTTAATGAAATAAAGTAGCGAACGACTTTGTTCATTTTACCTCAAAATACCGAAGTCCAATTAAAAACGAAAAGCTTCGTAAGTTCCTATAAACACTTTCTGTGTCTCTTCTGGAACAATACGTCAAGTTAAATTCGAATAGCTGACAATGAACCCAACTGTTCTAATCTCAATCTTACACTTTCAACGAGACCATTGCCAACTAACACTAGGTAAAACTAGGGAATTTAATTCTTCAAACCAAACACTCAATGGTAAATAAGACGCGATTTCGAGCACTTGAAACCGAGATACAGTGAGGCCTCACAACATACAGTTTGAAATGCTTGACGACCAAATTTTGCAAATTTTGCTCAGGATTATCAAAATCTTGATGATTCTTCTCAATTTGATTCGCTTTTATTATTACTAATATTACTAATATTATTATTAATATTATTATTATATTGTTAGAATGTACGTTTAAGTGTATACAAGGATTCCATATATACGTGGTTCTGGTTAAGTCTCATTGAATACTCAGCTGTACAGTTGTCAATGAGGAATTGTACATGTAAACTGTTCCTGAACAAATGATATTTGTGTTTTTCCGTGTATACATTATTATTTTTCTGACTTTTAAATTGCAAGTTATACTTCTTAAATCATTTGTTTCAGGAATGTCTATGAACTAAAACGTGAGTGTTTGATTATAATCCGTTTATCACAGACTAAATGCTTAGATTTTTTTCCTAATATGTGTATTTCAATAAGTGCATAACGAAGCCTTATGATAATTATGAGGTACTATTTCATAACATCAGACGTATGTTTTTTTATCCGACTAAATCATACATATGTATATGACTCCTTGATCCATAAGTTCTATTACTAATAAATGCTCAGTATTCAAATTAACTCTAGTTTATCAAAGATTAGAAATATAAAATTAATCGCATCTTCACATTCTACCAAATCTACAGCGTCTTGCAAAACAATGGACTTTATTTTATTTTATTTTATTTTATTTTATTATTATTATTATTAATTTTGAATGGCCAACTTATACACACAAAATAAATTGCAATTTTGAGTTGAAAACAACAAAAGTGTGTTAAATAAAAGACAAATTTTTGGATTTTCTATTCAAATAACTGCCACATTTTATAAAGTTTTAATTTTTAAACATTGTTATATACTTTTCTAAGTTTTATATTTCTTATGCAAATAGTCAGTAAAATTCGTTCTTTAACCTATATAATGCATTAAGTTTACCCGTTGTATAAAAAAAAAAAAAAAAAACCTTAATTTACTCTAATTTAACAGATGGGGATAATATTCGTGTATGCACAATTTTAGTTCAATCGAACGATAGGAAGTAGATTCAAAAAGAATTTTGAACTTCAATTGGGGATTTAGGTCCTCCACCTTTTCCCTCAATCCGTTAGCAGCAGAGCATTAAGGATTCATAGGAGTTATACAGATATGCGCCTAATGCCAGCTCAATCGGATGTTAGGTAGTGTGCCAAAATTCAATTTTTAGATTTTACTAACACCCATGAACAACATACCATACTAAGTAAAAGCCTATAATAAAAATCTAAAAAATATTTTTTGGACAATCATATTGTCTGATTCACAGCAGTTTAAAATGTAAACGATTATTTTAACATTGTTTTTATTTCGGGATGGGATTGGATGGTTGGGTTTTACGTCGCACTAGTGCTGCGCAGATGGGCAATTTGTTTTTATTTCGGATACTATTTATATATATAAACGTTGCACACTTACCTTTAAATATGTATATATGTAGATTGACAAATAATCATTTAATTAGATATATATACAGTAACCGCCGCTTAATATATCCATTGGTTACTAAAATCAGCGGCTTAATCTGATCAAATTGCCCGGACCGGAATGAATTTAATACAAACTACTTTAACAATGGCCGCTTAATAAAACATACGTCGCCGGTTAATAAACTCAAAAAAATCTCTTCAACATCAAAAATGTCATTTATGCACGTTAATAATTTTTTTTTTTTATATATATACTGGTGTATTTTATATTTGAAACAGAAAAGAAAATAGGAAAATAGAACACAGCAAACATTCCAATATTCCTCTTTGTCAAAAATTTTACAAATAGTTACAAATTAAACATGTCGCATATCTTGTCTTTGTTATCAATGTCGGGCGTATTCTTAAAAGCACAATAAAAAGTTACAAATATGATTCAATTCGCAAGCTTTTTTTTTTATTATTATTTTTATTTCTATCAAAAGACAATTTCTATTTCTTATTTTGAAATAACTAAAAGGCAAGTGCTTTATATGGAAAGGTTTTAAGGGAAAACGTGTTTAATTTACTTATTTTGAAAAAAAAATATTAATTAAATATCAGTCAAAATTAATTAATATTGTTTGATAATTTCATCATTCGTTACACTTTTGAAGTTTCTTTCTAAATTCAGGAAAATAATATATTTTTACTGAATGCAGTAATGTTCGCCGGATATAAAAATCAGCCGTTTAACAAAATCACTTTGGCTCAGAAATAAAGTGAATATAATAAGCGGCGGCTACTCTTAATATATATATATATATATATATATATATATACATACTTGCCAACCATCACATTAATAACCGTACAATTGTTAACGCCCCCTGAAAAAAACGCACCTTTTCTCACGCCACTATATTTTTAGAATTATTCTCTCAAAATGTTGTTACAATTAAATAAGACAAAAATTACTCTAAAAAATTATTGGTGCGAAAAAAAAAGGCGGGTACTAAAAATTGTTCGGATCATAATGAGATGATTGGCAAGTATATATATATATATATATATATATATATATATATATATATACTTTTTTTTTCAATTAGAAATATTATCATTCCACATGGCATGTATGCTTATTCAATATCATGCTTTCAAAACGCTATTTCAAATGCTTCTAAAATTGTAGAATACGATCAAACGAACTTGCAAATTACATTTTGAAACGGAGAATTTAATACCTATAAGTAATTTTATCACGACTAATTTTATCATACGCATGATTTATCTTGTCAAAATGTTATTCTCTAAATGCATTCATTTAAAGAACATATGAATGCTTTGTCGGCTTTCTAAAATATATGTGTTGAGCATACATTTAAATATGGAAATTACCATATAAGAGGAATAATCGTTTAATCTCTTTGAGGATAAGATGTGAAATTGTTATGGAGAATTGCAATTGGTATAATTTATTGAATTGGCATATTATGTAATTTTGATATTAGCTGAAAATTATAAATTGATATTTATTAACGTAAATTATTCGAAAGAAAAAGAAAAAATATTGCAACGACTAATAATATACACAGTAGTAAATCAAATCTAAATTTTTAGTTAAATGTACTACATAAATATTATATATATATATATATATATATATATATATATATATATATATATATATACATATATATATATACAGAGAGAGAGAGATGTATATATGGAAGGATCTTCCATATGGATAAATCTCTGACTATCACGAATGTTCAATTGCACAGCACTAGTGAGGCGTTACAATACACTTAAGTTCAATCTCAACCGAAAATTATTTTAAATTTTTTGTACACAAAAAAAAAAAAAAAAAAAAAAAAAGAAAAAAAAAGAAAATGTATTATTATTTTTTCCCAATTTTTAATTCTGTTTTCGTATATGCTTTACTTTATTAATTGTGGTCGCGTACAGCGAAAGCTATAAACTGAAATTATTCAGCGAAAAATACTTAAGTTTCCCTATTTCGCAAGATAGATAAACAGAGCTAGCATTAATAAGCATTGATAACTAATTAAATATAGAAACTAATGATATTGTCAAGGACATTTCTAATATTAAATGTAGCAGGATCCGAAAAAACTTCAAATATATGTTATGTAGTACATACGGCCGAGGTTTCAATAATAAAGCGAAATTTGCCAATGGATATCGCTATACTTCTAAAAGTGAATACAAAAAAGTAGTTTATGTAATTTTGTTATAAAAACTAGACGTATGGTTCGAAGAAAACTTCCGCCCTCAGCGAGAACACCGCTAAACTAGATTGAAAACGTATTGATCGAAAAACTCTTTTAACAACGAGTTTTAGCAATGATTCCGCTATTATAAATGAATGAAAGATTTGAAACTAAACCATAAATGTAGTTAAATGCCTAATTTGTAAAATTGTTGAAACCAGTTCCCTGAATGTTGCAACGAAAAGAAGATACCTTGCATTGAAAGGAATGAGGGCAACTGAGCTGGCGATTGTGAAGTAAGTTGAAATCGCAACTCTTGCAGCAACTGCAAGTTCTTAAAATGAAACTGTGAGTATTCGGCAGCGAGGAGTCATGTTTACTTCGGTATAGTTTATGCAACGATATCAGCGAGTGCCACTTCCAATGAAATTTATTATAATTAATCAAATAAATCTTTTATAGTTAATAATGCACTTTTATCATTCCAACGTGATATTGAAACCTGCACGCATTTTTTCAGGATTTTTATCCTCTCATTGTCGTTTGCGATCCCGTGGTCTATGGGAAATTTTCTTCCCCTGATGCCTGTTATCACCAGTCTTAATTTGTCAGTCTTAATTTAGAATACCCTGTATATTGTGTCATAATTTAAAATTCGTTTTACTATATACAACTGTAGGTCAGTTTCTGAATATTTAAATTATTCAATTTTATAAATTTTACAAATTTTATTTTAAGGATTTTTCTGGGCATGTTATTATTATATCCTTCAGTTAAAAGAATTTTTATCATTAGAATTCCGTCCTTTGCATGGGCGGTTACAAAAATAAAAACAATCTGTTGTTAATAAATTTTACACTGTATATTTTGAATCCGACAAAATTTTTGTAAAATTTATCCTTTTATAAATATCAACTTTAAGGCTTTATTTATTAGGTCGTTGCAAAAGTTCGTGCGGACGCGGATCATTTTATTGCCTCCAAAGACGAGAGCTTCTATCGCCGTGGTATACATTTGTTACCCGAAAAATGGGCAAAGGTTGTATTAAGTAATGAGAGTGTTTTGATTAAAAATTTTCATTTGATTTGATGCATTTTTATGAAATGAAGCAATAAAAAACCGCACGAATTTATGCAAAGACCTAATATACCACCGCCACTTTAGAATGTAGAAAAAGAGGGGAAAAAAGGCTAAAAACCCCATAGGAATAGCATGGGAAGAAAAGCAAAAAAAGTCACAATGTCAAGTGTGTAAAAAAAAAAAAAAAAAAAAAAAAAAAAAAAAAAAAAAAATTCACACCGGAAATTTCACATGGGTCCTATCGTCCAGGATTAATACGACTCGCCTAGTATGGTCGACACAGTGGCGGTTCGTGCAAGTTTTCACAGGTGGAGCCCGACCCATAATATGATATGTAATTTAACATTAATACTATTCATTTTTCAAGCATGAAAACAAACATTTTTAAAGTGGGATGTAAAAATAAAATATTATAAAAAAAATTGCGAAACTTAAATTTAACATTATGGAAAAAACTCCATAAAATTATCTCAAAAATTAAAGTTTTGTAACTACAACTGCAAAATTCTGCAATGTTCTGATCAATAGAATATCAAAATTTAAATATGTGGAAGTTGGTAGACGGGACTTGCCGAGTTCGATACCAAGTCGCTTTCATCGACATATACATTTGGAGTTTTCCATACTTTTCTCCGAAAATCGCATAAATAAGTGCTATGCAATACTTAGAAAGACTCTCAACAGAAAGTACACCACTCAGGTCTAGGACCTCTTTCAGTCAGCTGCCTTTAACCCTTACACTACACACCATTAAAACTTAAACTCAAATGTCTCAGCGTGTAATAATATTTAGCTTTTACTTATTATATACATAAATCTCTAAGATGTAGAATTGCAAATGTTATATTCATGTTTCTTATCTTAAAAAAATAAATAAAATAGACCTTAACCAATCTGTAAGACGTTATATTGAAATTTAGAAAGTCATGATTAATGTAATGTGGATACATATTAGAAAACACCATGTTTCTTTTAAGAGCTTAATTTTAGATAATTTATATTAAATTTCAATAAAGAAAGAAATAAGACGGCGTATCGTCTAAAAAAAAAAAAAAAAAAAAAAAGAGAGAGAGAGAGAGAGAGAGAAAAGAAACATTGCAGATGTTTCTATTAAATCGTATTTAAAGGAAAAATCGTTTAATAATAATAATAAATCATAATTTTATGCAAATATTTAATCCATTTATCCGTGTAAATCCATCAATTATTTAACTAAAAATTTTATAATTTTTTTGCATAATAATTTTAGTACACAATTCTGAAGAAAAAAAAATCTTATTATTTATTTATTTATTTATTTATTTATTTTTCTTTTAAATTTAAAATACTTTAGTTAAAGAGGTTTTAAATGCTCATTCGAGCTTTTATCGCAAAAGCTAATCTAGAAAAATATTTTTGCCTATTACCAGATTTCTTTTTTAAACACTAAAATTTTAATCTACCATACACAACTCTAAAAAATGCACCGAAAAACCAATGAGGGGAAAAAAGAAAAGTAATACAGAAGTCGCCAAATTTTATCCGAGACTTGTACAGTTAACGTACTTTAAATGAGGCAATTTTTTCTCATTTTTTTTTTCCTTGGAGCCAGTCTTCGCGGGCCCATTAACTAAAAAATTACGGCATGCTAACATTGATAAAGCAGTTCGGCACCAAATCTGTTAACCCGCAGTTCTAGTAGAATAATCTGCACAAATAAATACGCTAATCTCTGGTCGATTGAAAACGGTCCGCTGTATTAGATAAGGAAAAGGGAAATAGCGGTCGCTCAGTCAAAATCAAGTTATATTGACAAATAAATGATAATGAAAGAAGATTAAGCAAGAGTTAGATGACATTGTTTGCAATTTTGTACAAATATTTTTTAACAGTTACAAAAAACAAAAGAATTATTATTATTATTGCCGAAACGTCAGTGGAGGCCCTACATTGAGACTCAAAACGGTTTTGGGCTGTGTCTGTCTGTCTGTCTGTTTGTCTGTCGCGCGATAGCGGCCGCAAAAATAGCGCTATTGACTTGAAATTTGGTACACATGTTCATGAGCCCCACGAAATCAGCTGTATAGTTTTTGGTATGTATTCCATTTGTAGTTCGTATACAGAGACACGCTAAAGTTTTTCTTATCATTACGGCCTATGGGAGGAATTTGTATGTATCGCGATAGCGGCCGCAAAAATAGCGCTATTGACTTAAAATTTGGTACACATTTTCATGTGCCCACGGAATCAGCTGTATAGCTTTTGGTATGTATTCCATTTGTAGTTCGTATACAGGGACACGCCAAAGTTTTTCTTATCTTTACGGCCTATGGGAGAAATTTGTATGTATCGCGATAGCGGCCGCAAAAATAGCGCTATTGACTTAAAATTTGGTACACATTTTCATGTGGCCACGGAATCAGCTGTATAGCTTTTGGTATGTATTCCATTTGTAGTTCGTATACAGGGACACGCCAAAGTTTTTCTTATCATTACGGCCTATGGGAGGAATTTGTATGTATCGCGATAGCGGCCGCAAAAATCACGCTATTGACTTGCAATTTGGTACACATGTTCATGTGCCCCACGGAATCAGCTGTATAGTTTTGGGTGTGTATTCCATTTGTAATTCGCGTACAGGAACACGCCAAAGTTTTTCTTATCTTTAGGGCCTATGGAAGAATTTGTATGCACCGTGATAACCACCGCAAAAATCAAGCTATTGACTTGCAATTTATGCCGAAACGTCAGTGGGGACCCTCTGTTGAGACTCAAAAAGATTTTAGGTTCCGTCTGTGTGTCTGTCTGTCTGTCTGTCGCAAGATAGCGGCTGCAAAAAACACGCTATTGACTTGAAATTTGGAACACATGTTCATGAGCCCCACGGAAACAGCTGCATAGTTTTGGGTGTGTATTCCATTTGTAGTTCGTGTACAGGGACACGCCAAATATTTTCTTATCATTATGGTCTATGGGAAGAATTTGTATGTACCGCGACAGCTGCCACAAAAATCTCACTATTGACTTGCAATTTGGTACACATATTTATGAGCACAACATGATTCGCTGTATAGTTTTAGGTGTGTATTCCATTTGTAGTACGTGTACAGGGACATGCCAAATGTTTTCTTATCATTACGGCCTATGGAAAGAATTTCTAGATACAGCGACAGCGACCGCAAAAATTACGCTATTGACTTGCAATTTGGTACACATATTTCTGAGCCACATGAAAACTTAGCTGTATAGTTTTGGGGTGTGTATTTCATTTGTAGTTCGTGCATAGGGACACACCGAAATTTTTCTTATTATTACGGCTTATGGGCAGAATTTGTATGAACCGCGATAGCGACTGCAAAAATTCTCTAACTTGTAAATTGGTACACACGTTGGAGCTCTGTATAGCAATAGCTGTATAATTTTTTTTATGTCTATATTGTTTATGGACTATGTACAGGGACACGCCAAAGTGTCGCCAAAGATTTCTTCTCATTACGGCCTATGGGGTGAATTTCTTTTAAACGAATTTTAACATCGTTACTCTGTAATTAACAAAATCAAATTGGAGTACATTACTGAAATACTTAAATTGATGTTTTCTGCAAAAAATATGTGCTCTCAGGCTTTCGAATTAATATTCAGGACTTTACAAAAGTGTTCCAACAATATCACGTAATCATCTAAATTATATCAAATTTCGAACAAGTATTCATGAAAAACGTAGAATATGTTGAATAGTTTTTACTGATGTATAGAATGTTTATGGTTCGTTTAGTACACACACAAAAGAATTTCGTGACATTATTGCCTATAGACAAATTCTTGCTTAAGCGCCTTTTAATAAGATAACTGAATTAACACACATTATAAAGTTATATTAAAACATGTTTACTCTTTAAAAAAATCTGGTGTGAAACAACCACACGCCTTCCATTACCCACTATTACACGTATTATGCATATTTTGGAGATATTATATGCATATTTTGGAATTTTCCAGTAAGAGCAACTTGATACCTAATCCGGATGGCCATTTATTTTCCTGTAATAACGACGTAATACATGAGAAATGGTACCAAAAATGGATTTATGTAACAATTTTCATGAAAATCATTAGAGCCGTTTTTGAGATATTAACTTTTACCAAAACTTGGCATACTCAATTATTGACCGGTAAACAGTATTTACACAGAAAAGGATATTTAAAAGAGAGTTAATATGTCGAGTTAAAAAAAAAAAAAATCAGTACAACCGTTTTTAAAAGAACACACTTGCGAGACCTGAAACTGAGCTATTCATACAGGACGCCTATCAATTTTTCTGAACTAACCATTTGTACCATTCGAAAGGAAATCTATTAAAGAGTTTATATAGGAACTTTGAAGAAATTCGTAGAGCCGTTTTTGAGATACGGACTTACGGTCCCACTTCCGGTTTCCGATGACCCACTTCTGATTTTTCAATTTTCACCAAAATTTGGAAAATTCATCTGTACACCAGACCTGTATTGTGTAAAGTTTCGTAGTTTTATTTTTATTAATTTCGGAGATATGATAGCCAGAAGGTTCCGCACATACATAGATACACACACACACACACACACACACACACACACACACACACACTGATCAATTGCTAAAAATTTCTTTTTTGGACTCAGGAGGCCTTAAAACGTGTAAATCAGGTGAAAACTCGATATCGAATCTTTTGACCAAATACAATACTTCTATTACGTATAGTAGTAATATAATGGAAGTAAAGAGGGATATATATAAACTAAATGATTTATTTACGGGACCACACAAAATAATTCGGATGACATTTGTAATCATACAAATGATGTCAAATTAGGTTGAAATGTTAATGAGTTATAATTAATTAAATAGGTGTATTCTTTTTTAGTGTATATAATTACTGTGGCTCATTTTCCGGGATAAATATTCAGGTAATAAAGCGGCAAATATAATAAGCACGTGCAAATTATCAGTTCCGTTCTGAACCAACACCTGCTCGATTCATCGAGCAGGTGTTGTCTGAACGCGGGAGATTTTCTTTCATTCTTTCCTTTCTTTTATTTTCTTTTTTCAGATAAAAAATAAAGCTTACTTCTAATTTTGTAAACGGTACACGCGCAGATGGTCAAAAATAAATAACTGAAATAAAAAAGAAGAAAGAATTTTTTTTTGCACAGATAGGAAAGTCATTAGATTCTATTTTGCAGAATCTATATAAATAATTCTTTTGAAATTCATTTAAATATAATGACTAGTGAAGCGTGTGTAGCCTGCTAGTATTAAATATAAAAGCTATTAGAATTATCGTCTGCGCAAATAGAAAAATCATTAAAATGCTATTGTACAAAATAGTAAATATAAAAGCTATTAGTGTTATTATGTGTGAGGATATCGTCTGCTGCTATTAGTGTTATTATTATCTGTGAGGATATCGTCTGCTGATATGAAGTTTTATTTTGTTGTTTTAATATCAAAATCTAAGAAGCATTTATACTTCTAAACGCAGCAACAGCTTTTAATTAAATAGAATTTCTTTTCAATGTGACTCTTGGAATACTATTCAAATTGAGTCTCGGGAATTTTTTCTTTTGATTCTCTACCAAGTCACTGCCGTTTTTAGTATACGTGTGTATATATATGTACTTTGAAGTTTTAACGACAGATGTAGTATTTTCAATAATTAAATTTTAAAATGCCACGTGCGAAAAAAAAATCTGAAAAATGTAAAAGTTTGCAAAAAGTAAAAATCAGATCTGAAGAAAGTATTGAACAGAGAGACGTACGACTGCAGAAAGACAAATTAAACAAATCGAAAGCTCGATGCTCAGAATCTCTTGAACAAAAACAAGTGAGACTGCAGAAAGTCAAATTGAACATATCGAAAGCTCGATGCTCAGAATCTCTTGAACAAAAACAAGTGAGACTGCAGAAAGTCAAATTGAACATATCGAAAGCTCGATGCTCAGAATCTCTTGAACAAAAACAAGTGAGACTGCAGAGAGACAAATTAAACAAATCGAAAGCTCGATGCTCAGAATCTCTTGAACAAAAACAAGTGCGACTGCAGAAAGACAAATTAAACAAATCGAAAGCTCAATGCTCAGAATCTCTTGAACAAAAACAAGTGCGACTGCAGAAAGACAAATTAAACAAATCGAAAGCTCGATGCTCAGAATCTCTTGAACAAAAACAAGTGCGACTGCAGAAAGACAAATTAAACAAATCGAAAGCTCGATGCTCAGAATCTCTTGAAAAAAAACAAGTGCGACTGCAGAAAGACAAATTAAACAAATCGAAAGCTCAATGCTCAGAATCTCTTGAACAAAGACAAATGCGACTGCAGAGAGACAAATTAAAAAAAATCGAAAGCTCGAAGTGTGGAAACTAATGTGCAAAAAGCTGTTCGCATGCAACAAAATCGTATGCGCAATACTAAAATCAGAATTAATGAGAGAAACGGACAAAGAAATGATAGACTTTGGAAAAGAAGAATACGTTATTCTGTTAAGAAAGCTTTTACTGATGATGAAAACGTATCTACAGTTCAATTGACACCATTTGAAATATATCAAAAAAATTTCAGTTGGAGTGCTTGTGAAGTTTGTCTTGAAAATTTTATAGGAATGAAAACTGTTAATGGAGTTTGCAATAGATGTCTCAAATTTCAAAATCGTTTTAATAAATTCAGTTTGGAAAATGATATGGATCCAGGAGTGGTACCACAGGAATTACTAAATTTATCAATGATAGAAGAACAACTTATTGCTCGAGTACACCCAGTGATATCCGTATATAAATTACGTGGAGGTCAGCTAGGTTATAGTGGCCAAATAATTAATTTTCCTCAAGATATTGAAGAAGTTGTAAAAGTACTTCCAAAGCGTATCGAAGAGTTGAGAAATATTATTGTATTTAGACGGAATGTGTGATCAAGTTTTACTGACTTTAATGTAAACAAAAATAGGATTTATAAATCATTACTTTGGTTAAAAAAAAATAACATTTTTTATAAAGACATTGAAATCGACTCTGATACTTTGAACTCAATACCAGAGGATGGGAATGCATTAAATCTATTATCAACGCAAGTAGAAGAGGTCATAAATCCTGAGGAAGAGGGTGATTACATCGTTAATGCTACTGATGCACCAGATTTATTACCTTTCAACAATGAAGCGATTATCCGAAAAACTTTGGGAGTTACTGATCCAACACCTTGGCCTCGAATTATTCCAAACCCCATAAATGAATTCAGCCATGTTGGCTATATTGCAATGGCATTCCCAACACTTTTCCCAACGGGAGCATGTGATTTGAGAAGTGCAAGACAGCAAAAAAATTCTCCTTTCGAATATTTCCGCCATTTAATTTTGTACAAAGATCAACGTTTTTCAAAACATCCTAGATTTAGGTTTTTTTCTATGAATAGTTTAATACGGTGGGAAGCTTTGAAAAAAGGAAATATCTGCATCCAAAAAAACTCTGAACTTCAAAAGTACACTCCGATACAGCTGAAAAAAATTATCCAATCAAATCCTGGAATTAGTCGAAAGCTCTTGGCTTTTAATTCGTCATTAAGAGGAAGCAGTACGTATTGGTTCGCTAAATCTAGAGAGTTGCTGGACATGGTTAAATTTTTAGGTCCACCAACGATATTTTTAACTCTCAGTGCTGCTGATTTGTACTGGCCTGAAGCATTTAGACTTATCCAAGCTTCCAATGTAGATGAAAATGTTTGTGAGAATGAAAAAATAAGAATACGCACGACACTCCTGAATGAAAATCCTTTGGTTTTCAGCTATATCTTTAAGGAACGTGCAGAGTTTTTTATTCACAAAGTATTATGCCCAAAATTTAAAGTAAAAGACTTCTGGTACAGAACAGAATTTCAGCACCGTGGAAGTCCCCATATCCTGACATTCTAAATTTAGATAACAAAACTGAAGAAGAAAGAGATCTCATTGCTGAATACTTCGGAAATATTATATGTACGATAAACCCAAATTGTACTGCACCCAAACCTCCGGTTCATCCTTGTACTTTGCATTATTCGGAAGTCAATGACCATGATGATGATTATATCAATTTACTGAATGCATGTCAAAGACATACAAAACATGGACCACAATGTTTAAGGAAGCTCAAGAAATCTGGAGAAGAAGTCTGCCGTTTTAAATTTCCATTCGATTTAGAAGGAAAAACACATCTTTCTAAGGAAGAAAACAGATGGGTTTTGACAACAGAAAGAAACGACCCTCTTATAAATAACCATAATCGATTTATAACTGAGCACTGGAGAGCAAATACTGATGTTCAATCCATTATGTCAATTGATGCCGTACTGAATTACATAGCAAAGTACGCAAGCAAAAGTGAACCAAAATCAGGTGGTTTTGAATCACTGATTGAAGATGCACTGTCCAAAACTTCAATTGAGGCAGTTACTGTTAAATCATTAATTAGAAAACTTTTCGTAAAAATATGCAGTGAGAGAGATTATTCAGCGCAAGAGTCGTTTCATATTCTCATGGGATGGCCCTTGTACCATTCTTCACGAGAAATTGTACGACTAAACGTGGAAGAAGATAAATGGATATCAATAGAAAGGAATCAAGATATAGAAAACATTCACAAGTCACATGCACTTTACGACGCATATCCACTTCGAATTTCAGAATTAGAAGATTTATCCATGTACGATTTCTTCTCACAGTATTATAAAAAAGGAAATGCTTTAATCAAACGGCGGAAACCAGCTGTTGTCCGAATACTACCAAAATTTAATCCAAGTTGCCAAACAGAAAATAACCAGTTCTACAGGCAGCAAGTAATTGCTCGAATACCCTGGAGACAAATGTCAGATTTGAAAAACCGTGGGCCTACATGGAAAGCAATCTATGAAAATTTTTTCCAAGTTCCTAAAACAGATATTACATATTTGCTGGAGGATATCACTGAGGTCGATGACGAATTCGAGACTAAAGAAGAAGAGGAAAAACGGCAAGATAGAGAAGACTGGATGTTTATAGCTGGACTAGGAGCTGTAGAAAAAGAAACTGAAGTTGGTATGAGACACCAAGATATTAGTTTTAACTGGAATGCCAGCTTCTCTGCGTATGAATCACCGATGTCTTTGCCGTCGTTTATTTACTTGCAAAAATCAAGAATAAACAAAGCTGAACATAATCTCATGACTTCCATGCCTGATGTTAATCTGTCTGGTGAACAATCTTCCGTTTTGAATATTTTAAAGGACCAATTAAAATTTATAAATGAAAAAAGTACCACCCCGATTCGTTCTGTAATTGTTCAAGGCCGTGCTGGCAGTGGTAAAAGTACTCTCATTCAAGCCATGACCCATATGATTAGTGAGAAACTTGGCAACAGAAGCTATCTACTTTTAGCCCCTACCGGAGTCGCTGCTGTAAATATCTGTGGATCTACAATTCATTCGCGTCTGCACATTGGAAACGAACGTCAGCACAGACCTTTGAGTAGCGAATCATTACATGCCTTTCAATGTGAACTGAGTGATTGTCATTTTATAATAATAGATGAAATGAGTATGCTTGGATGCTCTCTCTTAAAAAAAATTGATTTACGCTGTCGAGAAGCAAAACCTGATTGCGCTCACGAACCATTCGGAGGCTTATTCGTTTATCTTTTGGGTGATATTAAACAGCTACCACCCGTTATGGATAGACCTTTATATGGAGGCAGTTTTAAAGGGGCTATATATGATCAAGGACAGTTACTTTTTCAGAGCATGGAAAAATGCGTTATACTACGAGGATGCCATAGACAGCAAGGAGAAACACAAGAACGATTTCGCACTGTTTTAGATAAATTAAGTACTGGAGAGACTTCAACGGAGGACTGGAAGTACTTAATGACCAGAAATATAACGCATATTCCACAAACAGAGTTAAAAGAGTTCGTAAACAGTATTCACTTGTTTTCGACGAACACTGAAGTACAACAATATAATATGCAGAAACTGGAAGCTCTCTGCTGCCCTGTCGCTTTAATTCCAGCGCAGCACAATGATAAAGATACTAACAAATACGACCAGGATATTTTGCAAGGCTTAGAACCGTCCATATATTTATGTGTTGGTGCACGAATTATGCTGCGATCAAATCTGTGGACGGAAAAAGGTTTAGTTAATGGTGCTTTAGGCACCGTTAAAAATATAATATATAAGCCTGGTTGCAAACCCCCAAAAGATTTGCCAATTACCGTTCTAGTACAGTTTGATAAGTATACTGGACCTTCTGTGAACGGTTTAGTTCCTATACCTCTAGTAACCCGTACGTGGACAGTCGATGGAAAAACCTTTTCCAGAACGCAGTTTCCTCTTTCCTTAGCTTGGGCGGTGACCATACATAAGTCACAAGGATTGACTTTGCCAAAAGTAATAGTAAATATTGGCGAAAAGGAGCTGATGCTCGGTATAACTTACGTCGCTTTGTCCAGAGTACGTCGTATTAAAGATCTTATTTTGGATCCTGGGTTTTGCTTCGACAGATTAGAATGTATTAAAAAGTGTAAGCTGTTAACTTCGAGATTGAAGGAAGAAGAGCGGCTCTTCAAATTAGAGTAAGTTTCCTAATATTTCAAACTTTGCAAATTGTTTTTAGTAAATTCGTGATGTAAAGTATATTTAATTAAAACATATAAAGTTTAAATGGTAAACAGATTTATATATAAAACCAAATATATGGGTGAATTATAATATTATATAAATTTGTGTTTAATTATGTTTATAATTTTTTATCGGAAATGTACTTCGGAAATTGTAACGAAAATAGATAATTAATATGCAGCGGAGATCATTGTGTATAAATACCATGCATACAGAGCACTTTTCTATGTATAGTTGGAATTTAAAACAGGGAAATATTTTAGAAAAACTTTTTTCTTTTCCGTTGGTACAATAATTAATTCCATGGTATTGTAAAGCATTAATTTTACTGTACAATTATAAAACTAAGACACTAATATTATCGTATTAATGTAAAGAAACGTATTTTTTAGATGTGTTGTATATAGGGTAATTTTATGTAATTTAAACGTATAATTTTGAAGGGAATTTTGTAAAACCCTTAGTGTTGCATGTTCATAGTAATTAAGTTTATGATATTGATGCATAACGGACATATTATTGTGTTTTGTATTTTTTATGTATATATAATAATTTATCTATACTTTAGACTGAACTCATTGAAATAAATTGCACAAAACCATTAGTATCGTACTTTTATAGTAATTAATATATATATATATATATATATATTTATAATAATTTATTTTCTTGGTAAATGTTTATGGTATTAATGTTCAAGAGACATATTATTGTGTATATATATTATATATGTAGAATACTTTCTCCATTTCTGAAACTTAAAGCATTAGAATGAATATTTCTGAAACCATTTTCTTTTGTATTTTTATTATAATTAATTTTATAATATTAACCTAGAACGGACATTATTGTTTATATTCTATATATTTTTCTATAAGGTATACATTGGAATATATTTTGTGAAATTAATTGGTCATATATATATATATATATATATATATATATATATAACTTCCATTTCTTCATAGCTTACATTTTTTTTCCCATAAAATGTTTAAAAGGGTTTTTCTTATGTATATATATACAGAGGATGCACCTCTTGTCTGTGATTTTTAAGCGAATTACATTTATGGTTAAATTGTACAACAGACATATTATTCTGTATATTTTATTTTTATAGAGGTACATTTTCTTTGGATAACACTTAAAGCAACAGATTATATTTCGTAAAATTTCTTTTCTATTGCATTTTTACTACAATTAGTTTTATGCTATTAATCTACAATGGTTATCAAAGGATATAATTTATATATGTAGAGTACTATTTTCTATGATTGTAACCTTATTCACGGGAATGGATTTTGTAAAACCTCTTGAATTTTAATTTTATGGCAATATATATTGTTTTATTGCTTTCTAATGGTACAAAATTTTATCGTAATAATGTATTACAGATATCTTAATTATACACATTTCATTATATCAAGGTATTTTTTCTACAGTTAAACCGTAAAACAAATTAATTTTGTAAATGTTTTTGTGTTGCATTTTTATGATAAAACATTACTGCGTCTTTCTTGCGTATCTCTTTTCTTTCTTTTTTTTTTTTTTAAATACTGTGTAAAATTTCATATTTTTCTTTTGTGATTTCATGTGCATAGAATAAAAAATATACATGGTGACTACTGTATGTGTATTTATGTTAAATTTACCTATAATAAAAAAAAAAAAAAAAAAAAAAATCTTTAAAAAAAAAAAAAAAAAAAATCGACGGGGGATATAAGATGTTGCATCACCTGTCACACGGAAATTTATTTTGTAATTAAACGAGTTGTTCTTTGCATATGTATAAAAAAAAAAAAAAAAAAAAAAAAAAATGAAAATAAACTGCTCATTATTGAGTAATAGAAATCGGACGTTGAGGCTCCTGATCTGCAGATCCACTAGTTATTTTAATCGAGAAAAAATATAAGAGGGGCCGTGCCCACTGGCACTTGATGACGGAGCGCCAGTGCATTTACTTCATTTAAAGAAAGTGTAATAATTTCGTTAATATTTATACATTTATATTTAATAATGAATACTTAGATCTACTGCGCGAAATTTGACTTCTTTCAGACTATTTTAAATGTTATACTCATTATAATTTTTCTCTATCAATAAATGAAAGGACCAGTAACTCACTATTTAGAAGAAACTTCTTAAATTTTATCTTTTTACAAATAATATTTTAATCTCATTGACAATTTTTTTGGAGTTTTTTCCTATGTACTAATTAATATATAAGGATTAATAACTTTTTTTTTCTCATTTATACAATTTAAATTAATCACGATAAGAGTTTTAAAATAAGATTTTTGCTCATAATTCACCACTTACGTAATATAGATAACTCTAGTCATGTTTAGAAATATCCATTTATTTTTTTCTGTTAAAATAATAATTGCTTTAACCCTTTCCGGCACAGACTAATCATGCTCATTAATTATCAATATCCACCGGAATTCTAGAACAATATTAGAAGACAAAAAATAAATGAAATGTTACTTCTATATTATAGAGGGAAAATTCTATTAAAAAATCCTGGGATGAAATTTTGCACTTTATAATTAAAATTAGGTGTTGCTGGAGCTGTAACACTGTGTCGGAAAGGGTTAATTAAAAGTTATTCGGACAAAATATGATAAAATTACATTTGAATGTACATATGTAACCTTTTTAATGTGTATCAAAATCAATTTATTTACTGGTAAACATCATCTCTGCAGCAAACAAACTCCTTCATAGACATTTGTGTCCGCCCCTTTCCTAAATAGTCTGAACTATGGAATTCATACAAATAGTCAAAATAGAACGTTAGAAATCGTCTTCAGTTGAAACATCTGCTGCAAAAACAGAACTGAAATATTTACACATTTAGTAATTAACTGCATTGGTTAAATGCTGAAAAAAAAAAAAAAAAAAAAGAAATTCAGAAGTTTATTCCTTGGTTGTTTAATAGCCCTGATACACTTTTTAATACTAAGTAGGTGACTACGTGTTAACGGTAATAGAAACAGTTAGTGTATTAAAAGTGCATATTTATTTATTTAAAATAAATATAAATAGCATTAAATGAGCTTATAATAATAAATTAAACTTGATATAAAAGCATTTAACATCTCATATCATCTCACCATTACTAAAAGCTTCTTACTTTACTTTTTGTGTACAACTTTGTTATATTCCCATGCTAACATTACTAAAACTATGAATTCCTATTGGAAATTGTAACATAGCATTTATGTTAGTTATATATTCTAGAAATTAGTTCAAGAAGTGTTTCTCATTATTTATTTTATTATTTATTTTTTACATTTTTGTGTATAAGTCGTGTATTACCGGCCTATATTCACTTACTCATGAATTACCTTCAATTAAATATTTTCTGTATTGTAATTTGCAGTCGTATCCATTTGTTTTTATTTTATGTTTTTTTTTTTTTTTTTTTTTTTTTAGTAAACTTTGATATTACCTTACAATTTCTATTCCCAACTATCAAATATATATTTCAATAAAACTTAAAACAATGTATACACAAGTAAATCATTACAATAAATAATATATATATTTCGTAAAAAGTTCAAATTTGGGGAATTTTATAATTTTTTTTTTAATTTCATATATAAGACTTTTTAAATCTATATATTTATAGAAAAATAATATTGTCACTTACTACAGTTTAGGATTTTCTATAACGTACGGCTCTGTTTGAAGATAGTTATTACTCTGTTTCCTGTTCACATTTACCTGTACACAAAATGAAATTTCATAACATATTTATTTTCTTAACAGAATTAACAAGATAATATATCCCTGGATTTTGCATTCACTTCGTATTTATAAAAATTAATTTCTAGAAATCAATTTTATTACGTTTTAATTCAAAACAATATAAACATTTAAAAAAATAATAACTAAATGTATATATATATATATATATATATATATATATATATATATTTATTTATTTATAAAACTAATTAGGGGAAGCCGGGGTAATAAGAGACAGGGGTTATAAGAGACACAGTCAAAAACCCCACCAAAAAATATATTTAGACAACTTTAAAAATATGTAATATTAAGTATCATGTGTACAATTTACTACAATACACTTATTGAGAAGTTTACAACACATTTTGAATTCGTTTTCTACGACGAACGAAAACCTTCACTTTCAACTTACCCTAAAAGTTCATGACTTTTTCTAAATTTTTCTTTATTTTTATTTGTGGGTAAGATGTTTGGGATTTATTAATGTGTAACCTTTTGACCATGACTTTTGATGTACAATTTTTTAAAACATTGAAAGCATTCTTTATTTACATGTTGTAGGCATGTTTCTTATTACCCCATTTTTATTTTTCGTGTGGGTAATAAGAGACATGAGTCTTTTATTACTCCCCACTGTTAATTCCTGTGTGTCCCACATTGTAGTTCCTGTTAATTCTGCCTGACTAGTTTACGAAGAGTTTACCTAGTGTTAGGCCTAATTTAAGTTTACCAAAAGAACATTTATTTATTTTTTTCACTTTAAATCAAAAAGCAGTTTTACTCATTAGGCTAGACCATATTTAGTTGTTAAGATTATGTAAATTTATGTTTAGAATGGGTATAAGTTAGTAATTAGTCATTAATACTTCATTACATAATAAATAAGTTCATTTATAATTACTAGAAAAATCTTTTATAACATTTTGTTCGCTTGTATACACTTCAAAGAAACGTTTTTTTTTTTTTTTTTTTTTTTGCCTATTTTCGACTACACTTTAGAAAATGCGTAAAATATTTTCTGCCCATTTTAAAAATTATATTGATGTTTTGGGTTAATCCCTAGGTTACGTTGATTATGTAGAACTATCATTAAGTACAATATTATATTATTTAGGACCTAATATTAAAAGAAATGAATGAATTTCACAAACACATTTATGACAGTAAATTTTCGAGAAAACATATTTTTTGAATGGATGCAAATAATAAAAATTAAAAACTATTGTCTGATTCAGAATTGTTTCCAGATGTCTTTTATTACCCCACATGATTTTACATTGCTATATCTGGACAGTTACAAGCCTAGTCTCTTATTACCCCGCGTGGGGTTATTAGAGACAAGGATTTAATGAAAATTTTAAAATAAAAATTAACAAAAAAATTAAGTTCAAAAATCACCTAAAAAATCAAGAGAAGTTCATTTAATGAAATTAATACGAGCCATTTATTTCAAGTTATTTAGATTAATAGTATAGATTTTATTATTATTTTTTGTCTCTTATTACCCTTTTGTCTCTTATTACCCCAGCTTCCCCTAAATCCATATATTTATAGAAAAATAATATTGTCACTTACTACTGTTTAGGATTTTCTATAACGTACGCCCCTGTTGGAACATATTTATTACTCAGTTCCCTGTTCACATTTACCTGTACACAAAATCAAATTTCATAACATATTTATTTTCTTAAAAATGCAAAGAAGATAATGTATCCCTTTATTTTGCATTTACTTCGTATTTATAAAAAATAATTTGTAGAAGTCAGTTTTTATCACGTTTTACTTCAAAACAATATAAACATAAAAAAAAAAAAATAATAATAACTAAATGTAGCAACAAAACAGTATGAAGAAATAAGACAATTGAATAGATATTACTTGTAACACTGACATATATTTTATACTGATATTTGCTTTATAGATTTTTATTCAGAGAAAGAAATATATGTATTTACTTATCATCATTGTTTTGTACAAATTACAGACATGGATTCTATCACTGGCAGCTTTCTTTAGGATTAGACAATCTTACTTTCGGTTGTAACTCATAAATTAATGAAATGGCACATAAGTAATAAATATTACATAGTTGTTGGATGGATATAGGTCACGCAGTAAGAAACGCTCAATATTCGTAACTTAAACACAAGGAAACGATATAAGTTACCAAGATATTACAAACATAAATTAACTTTTCCAAAGCAAAAATTTAGTTTTTCCCTTTATGTAGGAAAGGTGCACGATATGTTTTAATTGGTTCATACATTAAAAAAAATGAGAAAAAAATGTATTTGTAAATAAAAAAAAACATGCATTTAAATTATTTAAAAAATATTTTTTATATTTTATTTTCTATATCAGAATACAATATAGAATCTAAAAAATGTGAAAAGCAAAGAAGTAATATTTCAAGATACAAAATTTATCTCTAAATATATGTATATATACAATATAGTATATAATATATAATATGTAATATATTATATATATATAGTTTATAAGGACATCCACACGCTGGACTAGAAACTTAAACACACACACGCACATGTATATATATGGAGTTAAGATAATTATTTATTTGATATTTATATGACAAAAGCAAAATGGACAGCAAATGAACATTAAATTATAGAACTTGTAGTTACATCATTCTCTTATCATCCTTGGGTAACCCTATCTAAGAAGAAAAGTCTCTAACCCTTAAATTATGAATAAAGCAGTATAGCACCTACTTGCGTACTAGTATGTAAAAAAAAAAAAAAAAAAAAAAAAAAAAAAAAAAAAAAAAACTCAAAACCATTGCTTATTCCTATTACTCAGAGCATCAGCCTTCGTTACCATCCTGTGTGTTAAAGCATCAGTCAGAAACCTTTGTGGTTAAAACTAACTGACTAAATTAAAACATTTTCGCTTCGACAAAATAGCTTACACCTGTCACTAGGAGTATCAGCGTCTAACAATTAATAACTGTTTAGTCCTGGACATCTTTAATAACACTGATCACAACTACATAACCTACATCAAATACACCATTTCTTTAATCTCACTCTCTAAAAGATTCGCCACTAAAAACGGCAACCTCCGAAAATTTAGTAAATTCTCATACTTAATTCAGCTACACTAGAAGAAAACTTAACAGATTTCACAAACATTAATCAACTAGAAACCTTCACAATCAACTTAATTAATGTAATCCATTGAGTTTCTTCTTCTGAGTTTAGACTGAAGAAGTTCACCTTCAACTTCTGGTCCCCTCAACTTAGATCCATGCGCAATAAGCTAACAGCCCTACGGAGAAAACAAAAATACTAATCTCCAGAAGATCTTTCCCTTCAAAAATTTAAATTTAAGCAACTTTCAACAATTTTCAAGAAACAAATTAACACAACTAAAAACGACGCATGGAGAAAATTTTGCTCACCGCAAACAAACATCTCTGGCACAGCCTAAAATAATTACAGTAATAAAAATTTAACACCCACAGAGCTGAAACTTGAACGTCCTCCACATCATTCCTCGAAAAGAAACAACCTTGACTACCTCATAGAATTTCTGTTTCCTCAAACAGCCTACCCAAACTCACAGGAACCTTCTTTCTCGTCTCCTTTGGGGAGACGAGAATCACTCTGCCCAGCTTTAATGTAAATAAAGCTCCTGGTCCAGACCCCATTGACTTCGGAATACCCAGGCATACCTTTCATACAATTCCACACATAATTCATAAATGGACCAATTTGTGCCTTAAATCTGAATATTTTACAGAGATCTTACGAAAGGGGGAAGTGGTATATATATATATATATATATATATATATATATATATATATATATATATATATATATATATACTAGCAGACCCGGCCACGCGTTGCTGTGACTAAGTTATACGTTGAATTATACGGCTGTAAACTATTTAGTACAGTTAAATTATTATTTACGAACAATGACGAAAACGTTGTAGCCGATGTAAAAACCCACAGGGTTGAGATTTGAAACTTAGGTCAAAATTTGGAAGCGATTGATAAAAATTTTCGTAGTGTTGATATTAAGCACAAATTAATTTTATTGTAGGGTCCTATAAATTTTAATGGAGAAGTGATATATATTATTTCTAATGCTACTTTGGATAAAATTGCTAAAATGACTAATATATAAATTAAATTCTATTAAAATAAAAGTATAAAAGAAACAGACGATTTTAAAATCAATTTTTATGGAGGAGTGAAATATAATATATGCTATAATGGATAATTTTACTATAAAATGACCTCATCATTTTAAATATTTCAAAGAGGGCAACAGCTGTAGTTATAAAAAGGAAAACAATAAGGCTAAACCAGAAAAATAGGTAAATTTGATAAATATTTTAAAACTTTAAAATTGGAAATCTTATGAAATATTGGACATTTAAAGTAAATCAAGGATGGAACACGGGCGCAGAATTCATACCACTATCAATGTAAGAAAATTTTCTACTTCTTAAATCAACGATATTATAGGTAGAGAAATTTCTTAAACGGATTCCGGTATGAATTCTGCGCCCGTGTTCCATCCCTGGTAAATACATGTATCATTTTAAATAGAAAAAGATTTTGGAAAAGTTTAGTGTATTTCAACGAAGTGATGAGAAGTTTTTGAGTATGTTAAAATTTTAATAGTAAATTCAAGTTAATAAAGATGGGAAACATTGAGGATTAAGATAAGAATAATTATAAGATAAAAAAAAAAAAAAAAAAAACTTTTTATATACCATGTTTTTAAATTTTAATATACTAATAATATACTAATTAAAATAAAAATGATAAATATTCTATCATAGTTTGAAGTCAAATTTGTTTTCAAATGTCTAAATAAAATATCTGATGTAAGATACTAATATTTTGCAGCGGAATACATTTCATTTCTGTCATCCTTGGCGAAAAAAAAAGAATATCGCCAAATTATCTGGCGAAAATATTTAATTCCTTTCAAAAATCATGGTTATTTTAACAACTTATATTAAAAGAGTAATGAATAATATGAAACAATATTTCGTACAATACATATTACATGTCATACATACGTACAATGAATAATACATATTACATTTCGTACAATGCATACATCTGGCATGTATATTTTCGTGTTACGCTTTTGGTCGCCAAATAATAATAATAATAATAAAAAAAGCCAAGGGCGACAAAGTTTAAAAATTTAAAATTAAAATTTTGTCAATTTGACAGCAAAATAATTCAATCTAACACCCGCGATAACTAATACATATCTATACCCAAATATAAGGATTAAAATCGGGAAATAAATTTCCTCGATTTTTAATAATTTCTTACAAAAAATTCAGTGGGCAATTAACATAGGAAATCTTTTTCTTGGCTGCGCAGACGGTCAGTGAGTCACACTTCGCTTGCGTATAGAACTCATAGATATAGAATAGTATATATAGAATAGAGTGATCATTGGGGAGAAAAAAGTTATTCCTTTTCATTTGGGAAAAGACGACGTTTTTACCAAAATATGGCCGTCTTTCCCCGAGTGAATACACACGGGAATACATACTAATATTTTAGCAAATAAAATTTATGAATAATTTATTTGCTAAAGGGGAATGGAAGACTCTAGATACAGTTTCAAATTCATATTTCTTTCTTTCTTTTCTTTTTCTTTTTTCTTTTTTTTTTTTTTTTCAATACCATTTAATGGCTGTTTCCAAAGCTTTTTTTTTTTTGCCTTTTTTCGGCATCAAAAATCTTTCTACGATAACATGGGGATGAGAGATCTATATATATTACTATATCTATGACAGAACTACATTAGCACTTTATCAATGTGTATAAAATCTTTAAATTGATTATGACGTCAATTTTCGTGAGATGCATAATTTAACTTTTTATAATTTTTTAACGTTCACGTTTGATTAAATGTATTTATTTTTATGTCGAAAGAAAATGAACTCGTATTTTTTTTTTTTTTTTTTTTTTTTTTTTTTTGGCAACAATTAAATTAATGGAACTCACAGATATTTTGGAGCAACTTTAATAAAGGTCTATAATTAACAAATAATTGCAATAAAACAATATTGCGACAATAAATTGAGATAAAAACTATCCTATCTCTCAAGTTGGATCAAACTGCACACAGTGTGCAAAATTTCATCAAAATCAGTTCCTCAGTTTAGGAGTTTACCCCGGACAAACATCGTGACACGTAATTTATATATATATACATATTAAATTATAAAGTTTTGATCAATGAAGCACAAAAAACAGGATTAATTTCACTGTATTATCTTCATTATAATATGAATTCAATTTACACTTCAGTCTAAGTAACACGTGGCCGGCTATGCTAACACCAAAAATTTAAAAAGTGGAAATAATTGAATTATACGAAATTTATTAATAGGTTAAAAAGTTGAAGATTCTTTGTGTAGATGGCAGCACCAAATATATTTCAGCTTTCATTTCAACCCAGTCGAAAGGTATCGACATCTGTTAGAATCATTTGGAGTTAACAGATAATTGTGACTGTCAAATAATAACAGACAAATAATTAGCAATAAATTAAAATTGCGACAATAATTTGAGATTTAATCTATCCTATCTCTCAAGTTGGATCGAACTGCACATGGTGTGCGAATTTTATTATAATCGGTTAAGTGGTTTAGGAGTCCATTGAGGACAAACATTGTGACACGAGATATATATATATTAAGATATATATATACCGGGTGTCTCATAAGTTTGTACAGATTTTAAAAATTCATAAAAATTGAAGGAATTAATAGAATTGAACGCGATTTGCAGAAAGATGATTCTTGTGAAAAATATATATATATATTTTTTTTTTTGGTTAAAGAAAGAAAATGGTTAATTTATTATGTCGATAGATGGTACTGAACAGATGGTTCACGTGATATATTCGAATCAGAATCCTATAAATTGAACGATTTTACGATTAACAGATCCCATTTCTTATTTTGCCTCCTACTTGCGCATACATTAAGTTTTAATTGTAACACTGACTTGATAGATAAAGCGTTATTGTTGAATATATTTTCACTCAGGTAAAAAACGCCGCCTGGATTTGCAGTCAGCGCTGTTGTAACTCATTTGTAAACTGTAATTTGTGGTGATGGCAGACACATAGAATATGATTTATATGTCTCTATACATTTACATGTAAATAAATATAGCTTTTTACAGAAACGTGTACAGTGTCCTCGCGTACGTGTGACTTGGAAATAAAACGTTCCTCATTAATAGGGTCATCAGGAAGGTAAATTTGTACGCCACTATTTTTGTACAGAAATTTTGGACTTGAATAATTGGTTATAACTTTCTACATCTAATTAGAAAAATTTTGGTATAAAACATAGTCTTTGTGAGAAACCTGATCATATATTTCTTATGTTATTTTTTTATAGGAGATGAAATAATGCTTTACGCAAAAATAATATATATTTACTAAAAAAAGAAGCAAATCATGTATTGTAAATATTACATTTCTCTTCGAATTAATAAGTTTTATACAGAATAATTTTACTGAAATTGCATTTATGCATTATTTTTGAAAATCACAGAAAAACTTTCCAATCCGTTATTTTTATGTGCGTATTTTGCATACTTAATAGTTAATGAAGAAATCTGGAGCTAATTCGATTAACACATTTATTTGTGAACTGCAATTTACATAGCTTCTAAACTATAACAATTAATTATTTATTTATGCTATTTATCAGAAACGAGTTCTCAAAAATTGTTTACCAGATCATTTGGATAGTATTTCATGAATCAGAACGCTTAACAGGAGGACTCTCTATCTGCAATTTATATTTAAATATTTATTTTGGTCTCTTTAAAAGGTTCACTTTTTAGAAAGAATACAAATAATTTTAATAAAAACGCCTAAAGATGAAATATGTAGGAGATTTTCTTTTCATGCTACTATCAAATGAATATATATTTAATTAAGTTACTTGTAATACGATAAATATTAATTTTGAAAGAATGCATGTAAAAAACAGAATTCCAAAATACTCTATGCAGTTTTGATTTATCACAAAATAAAATGATAGTTTTACACTTTCAAAGTGACGGAATATATTACTATCTGCCAATATTGCCAGTTTGTCCGTAGCTTTGTAATTACATGCCTTACATCACAATTTTAGAATTGTTAAAAAAAGAAAAAAAAAAAAAGAAGAATTTCGGAAGGAAAATTATTGTGAAATTTTTCATTTTTCTTTTTCTTCTAATTGTAAATTTTAGTAGCTTTTCGTTTGGAACGAGCTTAATAATTGCTTATTTTGAGTTAAATACAAAAATTTACTTTTAATCTAACTATAAAGGTGATGGATAAAAAATTAATCTGTACTTTTTTATTTATTTATTTATTTATTTATTTTCAATATAGCTAGAATTTCTTACTGTCAAATTTTACCGAAATTTTATTGTGGGAATAGCCATACAATGGTTATATATGTTAAGGGACACACTATATTATTAATAAGCAATAAATAATACAATAAAATGTGGCAATCTGAACAATCCTTTTACTTTTCCATACAGTTGACATCGACATCCAATTTAGCTTATAGTAATAACGAGAGATTTTTTCATACTACAGCATTTAAAACTTCATTAAAGGAAATTAAACATTACTTATTGACGGGGTGGGGTGGGGGAGGAGAAGTCATTTTTAATTAAATTTTAAATAAATAGCCTGTTAAACTGTACATAAATATGAAAATAAAACACGTATATATATATATATATATATATCCAAAACCGCATAAGAAGAAAATATGAAAGTTAAACCCATTTAAAAGAATCCCATTACAAATTTATAGTCATTTTCTATGATACAATATCTTCAGACACGAATTTAAACTGAATTTATGTTTTGCTACCACTATTTATAAATAGAAAATTTTATCATAAAAAAAAGGGGGGAGATATCGCAATAAGACCTCCGTACAAAATGAAATTTTCAAAACACTGCATTTTTTTTTTATTTATTTTTTTTTTTTTACTAGGTTAAAAAAATAAAATACTCAAACGAATTTAAGAAATCTAAAAATTCAACGGCGACATTTATCTGCATGTACAGAATGATTCGCTACATGTGCAAAAAAATTACAGGAGATGCAGAGGGCTCAAACACGATTCGGAATCTCATAGCAATGCATGGTCGTAAATGCAAACGAAATAGGGGATTATTTAGTTTTGTTGTAATTGTTTAAAAACACATCTAAATGATTCTAGTTTTTTACTAAATTCAAACCCTTGTGTTGAAATAAGCATATGAATGATAAACTATTTTCATTCACTTGATATTTTTTTATACTTTTAAATAGTAAGATACTGATTGATGCTTTATATTCTCTAAAATATCAAGAAAACAATAAACTGGGGGCGAAGTCAAATCACGTGAATTTTACGTACTTATGGGGTTAAGCGCAAATCAAGGAAAAAAATGTCAACAGTCTCTCACAAAAGTGGTAGTATGAAAACCTCGAACGAATGTTGAATGTGCAATGATAGTTAAAAGTTACATAAAAGTCGATATTTTATTTTAATTGATATTTTCCTTGATTACAATTTTCAGATATTGTCAACATCTCTAACCTATGCTAGTAATAATATATTTAATTAATTGAAAATTTCTGCTGTTTTTAAAATCAAATATCGATTTTCTACTCTTCTATTTTGCTACTACTGAGAGAGTGTGTGCGAATGATGTGGATATTAATATACATTATTTCTTACTCTATCTACATAATTCTAATTCATGTTGTGATATTATTTATTTTTCAGTTCACTGCTAAGAATGGATAATCAAATGTTCATTTTAGACATCTTATACATTTTAATTTCAACTAAGTTAATTATGCAAGTCAGTCTGCTCGTTTTCTACAATATATGAATTATGTGCTATTTCAGATGACACAGTTATAGTATAATTTGAGATGTTTAATCATGGAAAAGTTAGTCTTCACTATAATGAGTTTTTTACACAATCCTCAACTAAAAAGGAGATCATTTTAAAAGAATCTGTTTCTAAAAATACACAATGCACAATCTAGAAACTATCACATAGACTAAATATTCCAAAAATTAGAGTGCATGGTCTTTTGAAGACGACGGTACGTATTTCGCTTTGATCTATTTGTATGTCATACATTAATGTCGCATAACATAGCTGATTAGGATTTCGATTATAATCATCTACTAAAATTTTCAAATGACTTATAGCTAACAATGATAAGTAAGTAGTATGCAAAAATATTACATGGAAAATATACTGGGGTAAACAAAATGATCCTTCACTAATAACACTGGCGGAGAAAAAAATTGTTTATTATGTACTTTTGCTAACAAGTCAAACTATAAATTCGGAAAAATACTATTCCTGAAAGGGTTTTTTGAAAGCAAAAATAAATTAAGGCAAAAACAAAATAGAGTATATTACTTTCCAGTGGTCAAGGGTTTGCCTTCCAATATTACAATGGTTGGTCTCATATTGCAATGAGTACCATTCAATGATTTATTGAATATTGTTGGGATGTTTTGTGTCACCCACAATATTTACCATGCCTGGACATTAAAGATTTTTCACTCTTCATATAACTTTAATATTCTTAGAATTTCCAGAAATTTACTTCTTTAAAGACTATCAAACAGTATCTTTATAACATTTCTTTTCCAGGAAAACCTCCTGCTGATTTGGATAACAAAAAGTAATGCTCAAGCTACCAGAGCTATGGCAAAATGTCATAGAACAAAATGATGCTATATATATATAAAATCGTTCATCCTGAGTGAGTGGGTGGGAGATTCATCATCGCCCAGACCAAAGCCCTGGACCTAGAAGCATGAAATTTTGTAACAATGTTCCTTCTATGACGTAGGCATCCACTAAGAAGCGATTTTACGAAATTCGTCCCCCAAGAGGGGGTTGTGAAGGGGGGCAAAACGTGATTTTAGAAAATCGTTCATATCTCAAAAAAAAAAAAAAAAAAAAAAAAAAAGATATCCGTAAAATTTTTGCTTTAAAATATAGCTAACACAAATGTCTAAAAACTAATTTCTGGAATTTTTGAAATTCGGTCCCCAAGGAGGGGGGGGGAGAAGGGGGAAAAACGTGATTTCACATAATCCTATATATCTCAAACAAAAAACAAACAAAAAAAACCAGATATACGTGAAATTTTTCCTCTAAAATATAGCTAATATAAATATCTAAAAACCGATTTCTGCAATTTTAGAAATTCAGTCTATAGGGTAAGGGGGGGGGGTCTACGGGACAAAAACAAATAGAAATACAGTTAAGACGGTCAAAATTGGTACAGATAGGTTTTAAAGGCCTGCAAGTCAAATGGGGATTTTTTGGAAAGTGTAAAAATATTAGGAGGGGTGGGAAGGGGGGGAAAGGCGGAGGGGCAAAGAAAATAAAAATAGAGTTAGGTCGTTCAAAATTGGTGCATAGGTGTTTTTGATACCTACAAATCGATTGCGGATATTTTCGAATTTGTAAAATTATTAGGAGGGGCGGAAAGGGGGGGGGGTAGAATGGTAAAAAAATAAAAGAAAGTTAGATCGTTCAGAACTGGTGCATAGAGGTTTTTGATACCTACAAATCGATTGCGGATATTTCCGAATTTGTAAAATTATTAGGATAGACGGAGGGGGGACGAAAGGGAAAAATAATAGAAATAAGAGTTAAAACGTTGAAAATAAGTATTATTAAGTTTTAAGGCCCGATAAATCGATTGAGGATATTTTCGAAAGTATTAGATTTTTTAAGAGGCGCGGGAAGGGTGGGCGAAGGAACAAGCGCGCCGCGCGCGCTGGTATACGTTGCCGCAGGCAGTGGAGGACCAGACCTATTATTCCATCGATGCGAGAAGAATATTTTTGGATTTTATATATTTTCCCTGTCGATAATATAGTGATTCATTAAGATTGTCGAACATAATTGCGCGCGCGCAGCGCATAATGGCCATCGCTGCCGAAGGCAGTGGGAACCTGGTGCGACATTTTTCTGATCATAATTTTTTCTCATATATGTATATATATATATATATATATATATATATATATATATATATATATATATATATATTCACATGATAACAATTAATGCAATTTTGAGAATTCATTAATTATAGTGATTCATTTAAAAATAGGGGCCACCGAGGCGGGCGTAGCCTGATAGTTGTTCAATAAAATTCGTTATATATTTTTACTACATTTTGTTATTATCACTATAAAACTAATATGTATCATAATATGATTCATAAGGAAAGAAAAAAAGCCAGAATGTAGACTACGACGGTAAAAGATCTACAGTGGTTAATACAACTCTCAAAACAATTAATTTAAAAAAATAAAAGCTTAAAAATGAAGATGGAAGTGGTAATGTGCTGTCGCTTTCCAGAATAAAATTACACTTCAGATATTTACCCTGCATGATGTTGTAGGCACGAGTGCCTACTTTGTTCGCCTGACGAAGGGTCGTGTGATCTCTCGACAGGAAACGATTTTTGCAAGTTTATTGCATTTTACGATGTATATTCAACGTTTTCTACTTACTTTTATGGATAAGCTGAACATGGTGCTAACTCCTGTGTGGTACAAGGGCACACATATTATAAGTGATTGTAAAAAAAATTGGTAGAATCTATGTCGAATCGTGTCCAAATGTTAATAAATAGTCGTGGGTATTATATTATGTACCACATTTTTTTGATTTTGTATAAATTTAAATAAAATAGCATTTATTCGTATTTTTCTCAATTTTCCAAGTATGTTTTAATTAATTTGCACGGGTATATGAAACTTTATTCCCGCCGTTTTGGTTCCGCTGCTTTGCTCCTGTCGTTTTGCCGCCATTTTGATCCCATATCAGGAATATTAAAAGCATTACAGAAAAAAAGCGAAATTTGTTTTTCTTATTTTCAATTCTTGCCAATTGACTTTAAAATATGGGGGTAGGAGCAGTCAAAATTATGATTATTTTTCTCATTATTATTATTATTATTATTTTAAAACAGAAAGTTGTAGTAACAAATAAAACTGAAAAAAAGTCTAAAATTTTGAGATTTATATTTTTTCTTTGTACGACAGAAGAAAAAAGAGAGCAAATACATGAGGAAACTTCGGGCAAAAGAGAACTTAGAGGAATGTTTACAATTGGAGGGTTAAATATCTCCAAACTTTTTTGAAAATTACTTAACTATAGGACACATGAAACGTAAAATTTATTATTTAGGATTGAATTTTGTATGATAAAGATTATTAGTTTTCAGCTACTATTTAAGCATTGATAATTTATCAAAATCCCGAAAAAAATAGTTTAAATAAAATACAAGGTTTTTAATATAAAACACTGAAATATACAGCTCTTAAATATAACATTGAAATTTAGATTGTTTGAATACATAATTTATAGAAAATCGATGCTTTAACCAAGCATCCTCCCAGTGTTAGATTTTAATAAAAGAAGAAGATACGAGGAACTAAACAATGATCTCGGAATTAATTTGTACAAATCTGCTAAACTTGAGTCCTTATGTTCTCTGAGAATCCGGATATATTTGTCAAATACAGAAAATAGTTATATATCACACAGAATTGTAAAAGACTTTTTCTTGCCTTTTAACCCCGTACAATATTGTTTAAGAAATTTTCGATTAAAAGACCCCCGCCCCCTTTTTGTTTTTCAAATGAGCTGAAACAAAACAGTAAAATTTCTTTTACTGTCTTGTTTCAGCTCATAACAAACAAGAAAAGGTGTGAAACGAATTCTAAAGTGCTACAGAGATTTCAATGTGGGCATTGTTTTTAGTCATATCAGTCAGATATATACTATATTAAAAATAAATAAATAAATAAATAAGATTAAACTAAAAAGATTAAAAAAAAAAAAAAAAAAGAAAGAAATGTGCATCAACATTTTTCAAAACTTGATGCTTCCAACGCGCACATTTAATGGACTACTTATTTTTTTATTTATTTTTTTTTTAAATAAAATCATTGTAATTGAAAGAAAAGTAATTTATATACATATATACATGGTTAACTTAATTAAATATCACATCTTTTATTATGATTATTAATATAAGGCAGATTTTGAAATAAATTCCACTTACATTAATGATAAAAATTAAATCACAATCAAATCAAATAAAACGTATCTCTCTCTCTCTCTCTCTCACACACACACACACACACACACACACATATATATATATATATATATATATATATATATATATATATATGAATAAATTCATATATAAATTCAAAAAATCACACGCTTATGCTTATGAAGAAGAGTCTATGATGGGAGCTGGTCAATATTTAGTTCTTTGGCAGAAATAGCATTCTGTCACTAAAAGCAAATTATATTTAACATCCTAAAATTTTCTTTCTTTTATTTTTCCTTTTTTAATAACAACATTTTTCTGTCTTTTATTATTTTAAATTATTCAGCCTTTATCAATAAATATATTCAAATGGGGATTCTTTCTTAATAAGAGGATACTGTTGTTATTGTTAGCAATACTTTTAAAATCACAAAATTTTGTCACTAATAGTAAATTAAAAAAATCAAATTACAATTAAAGTAAGTTAAATCGAAATCACATAAAAAAAACTCAGTAAAAAAAAAAAGAACAAGAAGGAAAGAAAAGAAAAGAAAGTACAATTGCATAAATAAATAAATAAATAAATAAATAAATAAATAAAAATAAAAATTAATAATAATTGTTTGTAAAAAATCAAAACAAATTTCTACGAATCTCATTGGCTAGGGAGAAATAGTAATGTCGAAAATTTATGTATTTACCTATAAGATATTCCTTAATTAAAGATATTCTAAGAGCACCTGAATTTTCCCTTATCAACAAACAGAATATCATATTAAAAAATTGATATATATTTAAAAGATAGGAAAAAATTATCGGAACCAAAATGTCTCGGGACCAGAATGTCCAAGGACCAAAACAGCTGGACTAAAGTGACGGGTCCAAAACGGCCGTATCAAAGTGTCCTGCTTCAAATTTGCACAAGAGTGTAGCTATTAAAATTTAATTCATATCTTATTTAAATCTGTATACACAGTGTGATTTTACGTTCATGAGACAAACTTTTAGAGGAGGTAGAGATCATAACAAGGATTGAGAATTGTATAGGACCCCTGATCAAAAACGTCATTTTAAAACTTAAAGTATGGAATTTGTGCGGAGTTATGGGCGTTGGTCTAGAATTCTTAGAAAAAAAAGTTTTACATGCTAATGTTTACATAAATATATCTGTACTGATAAGTATAATGGATTTAAGTCCAAAAATGTCGATTTTGAGTTAAGTACATAGTCAGACTCAGAAAAAAATTCTCTATCGATTGGTATAAAGGATTTAAATTTATGTCATTTAGTCTTTGAGAAAATCCATTGGTGAAAAAAAAAGATTCAAGTCAGAAATGTAGCATTAATCTTTAGTATAAAATATTTAATTCATTTTTTTTCCCTTTATTAAATGAAGATTGACAATCCCTGAATGGTATAAAGGGTATAAATCAACCGAATCCCTTTTTCCTAATCGATTTTTCTGATTAGTTTTTAGTTAGTTTAACTTTATTTTTCGTCTCCTGAAAAATCAAGAGTATGGACTTAAATCCTTTATACTTATGAGTACAGATATATTAGTAGTAAAAATTGTTTTTTTTTTTTTTTAATGAATGTGTTTTATTTCACTGGCTGCATGGCTGCATTAATGCGAGTATTGTGAATAATTTTGCGACATAAGGAAGCATACAATGTTTTTAAATTTGCACAGTAAGTAGAGTTAACAGTAGCCAAAAACATCCGTTTTTCAAAAGGTTAATATTACATTTGCAGTCATGCATTCTTATGTAATCCTTGTGATGGTCTCTACCTCCCCTCCAAGTTTGTTCCGTGAGCGTAGAATCGCCCTGTATATATTATTAATATGTTTTATTAGAATGCTGCAGTTATTTTTAAATGTATACTCATAGCTGCCAACATTTCAAATTTATTCCGCAATGTCATTAGTTTCAACTTTTATTTCATATTCATTTCTCCTTATTCAATCGTGATTATTCAATGAAGAAAATTACTCTGAAAAAGTGGTATCAGGAAAAAAATAAGATTAATAACATTGTTACATAGTAAATTAGGAATGTTCACAAATATGCATTCTTTATGAAGGAAATAATCTGTCAAAATAAAAATATGGAAATTGAATCTTATTTGTTCTTTTAGGATATTTTAGAAATAAAATATGTTATTCTTTAATGAACAAAAAGTCTAATTACTATTATCGAATGTAATGAATACATAATTTTTCCTATTTAGTTTTAAACAACCGTATGTTTTAAAAATTAAATATATATATATATATGTTATATGTACGTAAATTAGCATTTATAATTTCTGTGATTTGAAATTCGTATAAAAAGACAGCCATCTTTAATGAACATTTCAGTATATAAATAAAACAGACACAATAGTTATGATTATCAATAATGAGACTCTGTATTTGATTAGTTAACGCTATAATTCAGGAGTAATTTATTAAACAGACAGCTCTACTTTAAAAGAAAAACGCTAATGCATCATCTGGAAGTGTTTTAAGAAACATATATGCCTTTTAAATAAGTTAAAGTGTGTAATAGTGCAAAATGAATTTACAATTTTTTATTTCAATATACTCTTATCTCATTACTTGATTAGTCTTGAAATATATTCATAAGACACGACTATAAATTAAATTATACTTGAAGTAAAATTTATAAAATTTATTCGAAATATAAAATTGTTGCAGACATATCATCTTATGTTTTTTTAGTGCACTACAAAGTAAAGTGATATGTAAATTTCTTTAAATGGTTTTATTCTAACATAATTTATAATAAATTATACAACGTTTCAGATAGTGCTAAATTTAAATACAATATTTATGCGAAATATTATTATGTATTAGATATTTGCATAAATTATCAGGAGACCACAAAACTTGTAATTACAACAAAAATTCTATTCCAAAATTTAACCCAAAAGCAATACTTTCTCTATCACATATGGATAAAAAAATGTAAAATTTAAATATGTTCTAAATTAACTTAAATTGTGTTATATAATAAAATTAAATGGCAGATTTTTGCTTAAGTGTATCCTTTTTATGTATATTTGTTATTTAAAAAATTCTCACAGGAAAATTTGACATGTATCCAATTGAATTTAAAGTATTTTCGATTATAAATATAATGGAAAAAAAATTTAATCCTAATAACTTTTGAATTTAGTGCATTACTGAAAAATGTAAGACAATGTGAATTATAGTAAATGAAATTTTTATGGCGTATAGAAAGACAAATTATAAACTCTTACTGACAATTCAAAATAAGACATGATATTTTCTAAGAATAATATTATATTATATGGAATATAGTACCATAATGCGTTTTATCCAGCTAAACAAAACGACTGAAATAAAAGTAAAATGAATATGTATATGAGAATGATTAAATATATAGGCTTTCACTTTAATGTTACTCTCTCTCTATATATATAAGTGTGTTAATAATAATATTTCCTGAATTTGTAACTAAACGAAAGATAAAATTACATTGTTAACTTAAGATAACAATTGCATGTATGATTTATATACTTAAGGTATTATTAAGGACAAATTAATTCAAGTTTGAACGTTTCATAACGACTACTGTCTTCATATTTCTTTCACACACGTAAAATACGTTTTAAAGTGCTTTAAAAGTTCCAATTTTCAAATAAAAGTTTGTTAAATGTTAACTAGCAGAACGTTCAAATATTTAAAATTTTTACTTTTCATATAGGATATTAAAAAAAAAATAATAATAATTAGAAAATATAACTGCGTTAAAATGATTAAAACACGCGTCACATTACTTTCGATGTCAGACAAGAGAAACGACACAACACAAGCAACATGTACAGGCCACATTTTCTAAAATAGTGTTATTAGACGACATCAAAACAAACAACTGAATATCACTGAAAAAAAGTCACTTGTCAAACAAATAGAAATTTCTATCGAAATTAAGCATCAATTACATTTAAAGTTTAAGTGTTTCTCAAATTTCCGTAGGCAAGCATTACAAAGCCATATATTTTCAACAGAACATAAGTACCATTATGAGATTATCCGGAATGATTAATACAGACTATACTGGGTTGCTTATTTAGGCGTAGTATTCTAATTTTTACGTTGTACTATACTTACGCATTATGAAATTAGCAAAGGTTTATGATTCACTCTTAAAAATCATCCGTGGATGTATCATCATAATTTTAATCTTTTGCAAAACGAATGGTTTTCCGCTTCGGTAGCTCATAAATATATTAATTTGAAGACATTTCAACCACGATAAATTTTTCGGGCACCAACAGCCATTAAAGTACACTATGGTCTACAGTTGACTCAAGAATCGAAACCACAATTTTTCAGTTATGCACTTGGAGCTCTACAATCCAAGCGATCCATTGCTTATTTAAGAAGCTGAAATATGTGAATCTTATACATCATCAAGAATGGAAGTAAAACGGAAAACACAATTAGTCTATCAGGAGATTATTTCTTGTTGTTGTCCTCCAAACCATTCGACATTAGTGGGAGTGAATAGAAAACATAGATAAATTGGTTCTAAACTGGAATAAGGCTCTACAGATTCGGCCTATGTAGTATTTAAAAACTATAACGAAATTGCAACTTGATCAGTGAAGTTAAGAAGGTTTAGGAAAATGAGAAGTGCGGAATGTGCATGTTGCATGAAAGGCGCACCCACTCGCTACTTTATAGTCTGAATTTTCAACACATAACACCATTTCACCAAAATCACAACACAAAACGAAGCATTCTGGCACAAGCAACTAACAAACAACACTCAAGTTCAAAATTAAACAGGTGGTCAAATGGCTCACAAACAACATCGATGACATCGCAGACTAAATAAAAGTGTTGTCCTTAGACGTTAAATTCAACAATAGTCTCAAACTCTTCAACACAGCAACAGTCAACTGACTGCAAGGAATGGAAACATGTAAAAGTTTAAGCTACAACTCAACAAGATTTAATAAAACAACTCTGTGTGTGTTAAATAACACCAAAATAAAAATAATAAAGCCAAAAGGATTTCTTTTAAAGAGCAGTTAGCCACAAATAAAAATCTATAAAAAAAAAAATCTGGAGTGACTCCACTCGACTTTCCGAACATTGAGTAATTAACAGTTTTGTAGATAAAGTAAAGAAAGAGGAGTTGTTAAACAAACAAAAGAGAGAAAACCATAATAGAGTGTTTGAGCATTTTTCTCCATCTATTACACGATGTTTTATTTAACGCTACTGAACTTTGAGCCCATAGATCTTAATTATAAAGAATTTTTCGTTGTGTCCCTGTAAAAACCTATAAATGCTATATTCACCAAAATGCTTATAGTTAGTGCAACAGTGATTTATAATACTCATATAAATTTTCAGCTCAATTCAATAAGGCGTTTAGATGCCATCGTACTTTTAAAAATTTAGTCCCTTAGGCCATAATGATAAAGAATTTTTTTTGTGTCCCTGTAAAAAAACTGTAAGTGCTAGATTCACCAAAATCTATACAGTTAGTTCAACTGTGATCTATAACATGTGTAAAAATTTTTTGCTCAGATTAATAAGGCGTTTAGACGCTATCACACTTTTAAAAATTTGGCCCCATAGGCATAATGATAAAGAATTTTTCTTTGTATCCCTGTAAAAAAACTATAAGTGCTCGATTCTCCAAAATCTATACAGATTGAGTATTTGTGACCTATAATATATGTATAAATGTTTTGCTCAATTGAATAAGGCGTTTAGATGCTATCGCACTTTTAAGATTTTGCTCCCATAGGCCATAATGATAAAGAATTTTTCTTTGTGTCCCTGTAAAAAAACTATAAGTGCTAGATTCTCCAAAATCTATACAGATTGAGTATTTGTAACCTATAATATGTGTATAAATTTTTTGCTCAATTGAATAAGGCGTTTAGATGCTATCGCACTTTTAAGATTTTGCTCCCATAGGCCATAATGATAAAGAATTTTTCTTTGTGTCCCTGTAAAAAAACTATAAGTGCTAGATTCACCAAAATCTATAGGGTTCGTACTATGGTGACTTACAATATGCGTACCAACTTTCAGGTTAATCGAACAAAGCGTTTAGACGCTAGCGTGTTCACTCACAGACATACACACATACATACACACATACACACATACACACACACATACATATATCATCGTAAAAATAGTGAAAACGGACTCAGGGGACCTCAAAACGTATAGAAACATCAAAATCTCGAATTCGGATTTTTGACATGATTACAATACTTTCCTCACTATAGTGTTCGGAAAGTAATAAATAATGGACTTCTCCAGAGTGGTCAGCCGTATAAATAAAAATCGTTGAAATATTTAAAAAGATCGGCATTACCCCTTTGGGTAGTCCCGGCTAAAATTTATTAAAAATCAAAAATATGTATGAAAACATAAAATGTAAAATGTCTTATAGCAACGACCTCCTATGCTTCAGGAGCCCTCCTGACATGCTTTTTTATTTATTTATTTATTTATTTTATTTATTTATTTTTTTTTAACTTCGATTATTTTTATAACTGAGCAGCGGCTTAATGCTTTTCCGACAGTGCACTTTTTTTTTTTTTTTTTTTTTTTAGCAATGCTCATTGAAGCAGGTTGTACATTTTTCCAACAATAGTCAGCCAATTAAAAAACTTATGATACATAAAATGTATAAAGAATTGAAAAACTAAAAGCACTTAGTTTGTTAGTGTGTTTATCAGCTATTACTACTTGTCGTTGTGGAAGACAGGCTCTGTCTTTTTTTGCTTCCTTTTTTTTTTTCAATATTATTAGCTAATTATGACCACATAGCCAATTTATCTATCTACTTTCAATTTCCAACATCCATTTTCCCGGTCAGTAGTAGGTCTGGTATTTTTCCTGTGGTGGTAGGTCTAAAGACTCTCGCCATAGTTAAACCACTTCAGTTATTTTCGACAAAACTAGACCCCCCCGCTCCCCCTTTTGCGCGAAGATTGAAGGGTCCCTCGGCAATTGTGGATCCCACTGTGAAGTGACCTTGCCACTTTCCCTGTCCTATTCTCGAAATACGGGAGCAATCCGTATGAATTAATATGCTTATTTAATTAAATAACACTAAGTATAATTTGTTTATTATTTTGCTTTATGTTATGTTAGTATGTTTCTCTTGTTTCCTCCGTTATTCTTTTATTTATTTATTTATTTATTTTGTAGCTATGTTTAAGTTATTTTTGTATCGTTTTATAATTTTAATTTCCCCTTATTTTATTTTATCCTTGGTTTATCATTATTTTATGTTCATTTTATAGTTTTATGTTAATGCCATCTTATATTCTTTCGATTTGGAAGCGTGTTGCGGTGTCTGGTCTTCGTTAATCTGTGCGGCACCGTGAAGTGCTTAAAGCGGTCGTTATCAGTTCGTCAGACTACCAACGAGGGAACAATCCCCGTGAAGGATCACAACTAAAATTCGCCTACTATTCTGTCCTGTTTGGAAAATCCCGCGGAAAACACTATTTTATTTCGCCCTTTAATTCCATGCCACGCTTAATTAAGTTTTCAAAATTAAGTTATGCGCAACCTAAAATTGTTCTTCCTCTTCCAGCGGCACTTTCATTAATGTTTCGTTTCGTTTATATTCTTTTCTTCACTTCCCATTCTTCCCCAGCTTTATTCTTCATTCAGTGGTATTGCAGGAGCGCCCTCGTATTTCTTTTCCCCATGATTTTAGAACCATTTTTCGGCTATTAATTTCCCCATGCTCAACTATCAACTAAAGAATCACTGATCATTTTCCTGTTTTTTTTTTTTTTTTTTTTTTTTTTTTTCAATTAGCTAGATCACATAGATCAAAGTTCCTGCATTCAGGTGCGTGTTCTGTGCGCTCCTAATTGCGTAACCATATACGTTTGTATGTGGCAGTCCAGCATTGTGTCCAAGAAGACCGTGTGGAACTGAGATCGCATTGTCGCAGTCAACTTCCCTCAAATAGAAGCTTGCAGTCTGAAATCCGAACGAAGACGCTCCAAACACAGTTTATTTATTTATGACGCTTAGGTTTCTTTTAGTGCGTTTTTCACGCCTATGGATGACAGTAAACCCGTTAAACTTTGTGTAGTCTAGTTAGGTAAAAGCCGCCCATATGCCTTCGAACCACTTATCGCACACCGAAATGCCGAGATTTTGTAACAATATGTGTATTTGTAACGATATGTGTGTTTCGTAACAATATGTGTATCATAGAAATGATGTAAAGGTGGCTGACTTGAAGGACCGCATAACGTTGCATGTGCAGCAGATATCTGGCGATCACCTGCGTACAGCTATTGAACACAATGTTCATCGGCTGCAGATTTACCAGATTTATATCTATATATTAATGGGCAAGCATAAAATTTGTAGTCCTTTTTAACATATTAATTATGGGAGTAGAGGGTTGAAAATGGTATCATTCGAAAGGTATGGTTAGCCGGAAGGTGCGAATACAAATATTATTTTCTTACGATGTCAAGAAAGTATTTAAAAATACATTTATTTTTTATGCATTTTCCCCCATTTTTCCCTTTCATACACATTTACTTTCCTTTACATTCCTTTACATTAAAAAATACCTAAAAGTGGAAAGTTGTTAAATCTGGCAATTTCATAAAACTCAAATAAAACCATAGACACAGTAATTTGTATAGCATCCTTATACGCAAGCGAAGTGATGACGTCACTTGCCGTCCGTGGAACCACAAAAAAGATTTCCTAAGGATTTGATTTATGAAAAATCATTTTTTTTTTCTAATTTATTTATGATCTAATTTCTTTCTTTTTTGTTTTATGATTTATGTCAGCTGTAATTTAAAGAGATATTAGCCGTACGATAAATTTCATGTTTGTGTATTAATATATAAATAATATACATTATTTAATTTTTGAAACTTCAAATGTTCTTTGGTATTTGTCTTTTGGCAACAAAAGTGACTTTATTTATTTATTTAAATATTTGGTTCTTTTATCGTTTGAAATTGACTTTTTTTTTTTTTTTTTTAAGTGCATTTATTGCTAGCTTTTGCGGGTATAAGAAGCAAGTAGAAGATACGGAAAAACTTTTGATTTCCGGTTTTCGATGTAAATTACACGTTTTGAGATTTCCTTGCATTTCAATTAACTGAAATTGACTACTGATTTTTATTTAAAAAAAAAATGGATTTATTATTCTTTCCTTTGCATACAGAATTAGAAAATATAAGATTCAGAAAAATTTTAGATTTTCGGTTTTCGATAAAAATACACGTTTCGAAATTTTTGAACTCAATTCGACCATTTTTGCAAAATATCTTTCTTTTTGAGTTCAAACTCTGTACTTTATGAACCAATCGAATTAATTTAACAGAATTTGATATTTGGTTTGACCTTGGTTTGACATGGTGCCGATTTGCTTTTGGGCTGTATTACCCAACAAGGGGCGTTTTCACGTTGCGATTTTCTCTCATTTCAGGAAAGACTAACATCTACAGAGAGAAATAGTTATAATAAGTAAAATTCTGTTGATTCAGTTAGAGTGCATATCGGCAAACAATTGCCGCAGCTGTGTTGCAATTTAATTGCGTTTAGGACAAATAACTTTGCTTTGCCTTGCTTTGCAAAAAAATGGTCGAGTTTCGACCACTGGGCGATACTAGTATATATATATATATATATATATTTAATAATAAATAAAAATGTTTGTATTTAAATTTGTAGCTAGTTTGTATTTTCTAATATACCCCCCCCCAGCAGAATTATTTATTTGTTTATTTATTATTATTTGTTCTTTACAGAATATTTAAGCGCATCCTTTGAATTGTATATATGGAATTTTTCTATTTAGTCCGCATTTTGGATAACACTATAGAGAGCACTGAATGGACAAATATTAATTATGACTACCCTGTACTAAATAATCAATGTTTAGCAAAGGCTATAAACATGAAATTACACTTAAGCTAATTTAAAAACAAAATATTGCTAAATATTGTTAATCTGTAATAAAGCTAATTAACTAAGCTTTTCATTAAAATAATTAATAGTAAATTAAATTAAAAATATTTTTCACTATATTCTACGTAACCTACAGCGTAATCTACAGCGTCTAAAAAATTAACCTTATTCTAATCTCTGTCTACTGTCAACTGATGCATACAACATAACTTGATATATGGAGAAACAACGACAATATTTTATTAAATAAAATCTAGATTTAGAATATTTTTTACAAGTGACTGAAAATTTTATAAATTTTAACTTTTAACATTATTTTATTTATTTTTAATGTTCATTTTTCTCATAGAAATTATCGAGTAAAATTTATTCTATACACTGTTAATAATGCATTAAATTCATGCGATTTTAGTAAAAGGTAATTTCAATTAAAAGTAATCTGGTGTGTCACTCACACGAATTTCTCCTACCCTGAAATATAATACTATAAATATTGGTTGGAGATTAAGAGGTAAAATAACGAGAACTGATGTGTAATTCTATGTTAAAACATTTCAAATTAGGCTTCGGAAGAGATTATATGATAATTAGTTCTGTTTAAAGGGATGTACCGACCCCCTGACCCTTCCGTTTCATTACTGCACCTTCATATATATAGAATTTAAATATTTTATTGTGATTAAAAGTTCACTTAAAATTATTCATACAACTTTCCCACGCAACATTCCTTGAGACTTAGCAGTCTTGATCAAACTTTTCCAGTAATAAATTTATATTAATTTGAAAATACAATTTTTGGATCTCTTGAAATTATTCGTTTTTAAGTTACTCTGAGAGACACAGACACAGATCAAATGTTAAAAATTTGACTTCGCTATGCAGGAAGACCCAAAACGTGTAAAGATACAAAAAACAAGCGATGAAACGAATGAAGAATTCATTTCAATTCCTGATCAGCTTTCCAGGACATGATAAAATGTTTAAATGAAGCACATCCACTAACAATAAAAAAGAACGTTATCGCTTAAACATTTGCAGCCATGTATATCATTTGAAGATTATGTACAGATCACATGGTACACCTAAATATAATCGTATAGTAATAACTCACAACACAACATGAAATACACTTCCATCAATTTTTAGCTATTGTCTCATTATTACCTAGTTCTTTTGTGTAGCCCTGTAAATGAACAGTGAATGATTTCTCTACCATATTCTACTTGATACAGGTTTTTACGCATATAAACAGTACATATTTATTTCATTTGTTTTAGTGCAGTCTATAGCTGTTAAACTCTACTTACCTGCAATTTCCCCCAGATACTTAACGGATTTGAATTCTCTTGGGTGTCCCTGTACACGAACCATTTGCTTCATCTCAACGAAAAAAATATTGTAGCATCCCTATATCATACACGTTTAAAATACCAAGTTTAAACTTTCTGCTATCATTTGTTCTTGAGATATACTGATAACAGACAGACATACAGACCATCCACTAAAAACATGATTTTCAAATTCACGGGAACCCAAAACGCGTAAATATAGCAAAAACTCGCTTTCGAAAATTTGACCCAAAAACAATACTTTCTCTACCTTATGGGTAAGAGAAAGTAAAAAGAAATTACTTAAGTCACTTTTTACTTTCACTTACCCATAGCGTAGAGAAAGTATTGTTTTAGGGTCAAATTTTCGAACGTGAGTTTTCGTTATATTTACACGTTTCGAGGTCCCCTGAATACGAAAACCATATTTTTTATGGTTGGTCTGTGTGTCTGTTATCAGCATATCTCTAGAACAAATTGTATCAAATTTCCAAACTTGGTATTCTAAATGTGTATGGTATATTATTGCAACACTAAGCTTTTCTTTGTGATGAAGCAAGTGGTTCGTGTACAGGGACACCCAAGAAAATTCAAATACATTACGTCTATGGGGGAAGTTGCAGGTATGTAACATCAATAGACTGCACTAAACCAAATGAAATGGCTATATATTCTTTTGATGCGTAAAAATATGTATTATATAGAATATGGTTGGGAAATCACTCACTATTCGTTTACAGGGCTACACAAAATTAGCTAATTATAGATGAAAATTGATGGAAGTGTATTTCAGTTTGCGACGTGTATTATTACTATAGGACTATATTTAGGTGCACCATGTGGTCTGTACATATTCTTTAAAAGATATACAGGACTGCAAATATTTGAGCTATAATTTTTGTAATTTATTTTTGTGTTAGTGGAAGATTTATGTTATGATATTTTGCTATGTACAGGAAAGCTGCTCAAGAACAGAAATGAATTCCTCATGGACATGTGGTATATAATATATCTTTTAAAGCTAAATATTCATCGCTTGTTTTTTGCATATTTGCACGTTTTCAGGCTTCCTGATTACAGAAGTCAAGTTTTTTTAACGTTTGAGCTTTGCCTGTGTCACTTAGAGTAACTTAAAAACGAATAATTTTAGGAGATCCAAATGTTGTATTTTCAAATTAATATAAATTTGTTATGGAAAAGTTTGATCAACATTGATAAATTTCAGGGAATGCTGCGTGAGAGAATTGTCTGAATAATTTTATGTGAACTTTTAATTTTAATAACAGATTAAAATTCTATATAAATGTAGGTGCAGTACTGAAACGGGGTTGATGAAGGGTGCGGTAGCATCCCTCACACAGAACTAATTATCATCCGAACTCTTCTGAAGCCTAATTTGAATTGTTTAACATAAGCTTTCATAACAGAACTCGTTATTTTAACCCCTCAATCTCCAACCTGTATTTATAGTATTAATTTCCGGGTAAGAGAAAGTCGTGTGAGTAACACACCAGATTATTTGTTTCAAAATGTATTAAAAACTCCAATTCAACAGATGTGGATAATGTTCGTGTATGGAAAATTTTAGTTTAATCGAACAAATTTTGAACTTGAGTTGGGAGTTGAATTGGCATGTTATGTAATTTTCATATTATTTTAAAATTATAAATAGATATTTATTGCTGCATTAAAAAAAAAAAAAAAAAAAAAATGCCCGTTGATCAACGACATATAGAGTATTAAAAGATATCAAAAATTTTAGTTAAATACATTATATATTAGATTAATCATTAAAATAGTTAGAAAACATGTAAAATGTTAATAAATGTATAAACGCGTATAAGTATATATATATATATAGTCGACAGCAAAATTATTGAAGCACACATCAACACTTTTCATATATATATATATATTGGTTTGATCGCTAATTTTTATCATCAGCGTACTTTCTTATAAACAGTATAATACTAAGACCGTGTTTGATGAATACTTACTTAACAAAACAGTATTAGGTGCCCATCTTTTCAGTAGGAATAATTGCTAGTGCTTTAATAATTTTGCTACCGACTGTTTATTGAATAGCTTCAGACCTTTTCAACTTTTTAATTTTTTTTTTTTTTTTTTTTTTTTTTTTTTTATTACTTTATTATTATTATTATTATTATTATTATTATTATTATTTTTTTTAAAGGAAAGAGTCGATTTCTTTTTTTTTTTTTTTTTTTTTTTGGTAATAAGGAATATCTATATTTTCGATTATTAAATATTCTGAAAACAATCATAATAATTTCCCGGTATTAAGTCTCTCTCGCAAAATGAAGACATGGCACAAACGATATTATATCGAAAGTTTAAAGCGATTTTTCGCATGAAAAATAAAATACTGCTTTTGGTCTCGGTTTTCCATAAAAATATTGCTTATAAAGTACTAATAATTTTTAATGTACGCAATGTATAATTAAAAAACTATTTGTATTACTTACTGCATTTCATTTTCAAAATTAAATTTACGAAGACATCAATCCGCGAAATTAGCTGTTGAATAAATTTGATGCGATCACAAGGTCTTACCATTCTTTTTTCTAAAGAAAGAAATCCGAATCTACTGAAGAACAAAACTGAGATTCTTCAACTTATTTAATTCTTATTTTACGAAATATAAACAAAAATCTGGGCAGTTGCCGTTGCGATAGAATCGTCGTTCTCGTACTTGGAGGACTGTGGATGTGGTGCTCATTATCTTCAAGGACCTTTCTGTGCATTGATGGTGGATAGTGCATGTAAAATTCGTCAAAATTCGTCATGTCATAGTGCATGTAAAATTGGCATGTAAAAATGTCCTTTTCGCTCTACAAAATTCTAATCTCTGGAAGTTAGAAAATCATGGAAGTCATACTCTATATGGAAGAAAAAAAAATTAAAAGTGTTGGCATTCCTGAGGATCTCCCATATGGTTAAATCGCATATCATTACTAGTTATCCACTTCGTATCTCTGGTGCGACGTTAAAAATACACTTTACTGCAATCACCACAGATAATTATTTAACAAATTTTGTACACAATTATTTCCCCCCAACATGTAATTCTTCCTTCGTAATTACGGTAGCTTTCAGCGAAATATAATTTTATAAACTGAAACTATTTAGATAAAAATATTGAAGGTTCTGTATTTCGCAAGAAAAATAGACAGAGCTAATAATAAAAATCATTGATAATTAGGTAAATATAGAAATTGACGATATCTTCAAGGACATTGCTAATTTCAAATATAGCAGGATCAGAATGAAACTCCATATATATGTTACGTATAATACGCGGCTAAGGTTTCCGTCAGAAAAATAAATAAACCTTTAAAATTTGCCAATTTATGATGCTATAATGCTAAAATTACATGCAAATCACTAGTTTGTGAAATTTTGTTATAAAATCTGGACGTATGGTTTGTAGAAAATACTCGCCCTCAGATCGAATAGCTCTACACACGAACGGAAACGCATTGATCAGAAAACTCTTTTATCACAATGTTATAACTATGATTCCGTTGCATTTCGCGAATATAGCCGAATGAAATGTTAAGTTCTGGACAGTAAATTCAATTAAATGCATAATTCCTAAACATGTGGAAACCAGATCCTTGAATGTTGAAACGGAAAGAGGACAAAATGCAACTGAGCCGTCGATTGTGAAGAAAGATGAAATTGCAAGTCTTGAGGTAACTGCAAGTTCTTCAGATAGTGTAAAGCCCACCGCACACTGACGAGACATTACGTGCCGTGACATGCGACGCGCGTATTCTAAATAGAATTTATTTTTCTACCAGCTGTTTAGAGTATGCGTGTGTTGCATGTCGCTACAAAATTTGTGTCATGTCTCTTCACTAAGCTGTAGGCCTAAGTGTTCGACAACAAATAATTGTTTTTACGTCGTTATAGTATATGCAATGACATTAGAGGGTGGAAATGTCAATAAATTTCGATATAATTAACCAAATAAATCTTTTTGTAATTTTGTCGTTCCAGCGTGACGTCGAAACCTGCATGCATAATTGAGGATTTCATCCAATCATCGTTGTTTGCCACCCCATGTTATAGGAAACGTATTCATCCTTCTGATGCCTTCTATCACTACTCTCAAATTGTGGATCGAATTTTGGAAATCCTTGCGTATTATGCCATAGTCTAAAAATTGTTTTACTAAATATAACTGTAGATCAATTTCTGAATGCGCAAATTATTCAATTTTATACATTTTACAAAACTTATTTTGAGGATTTTTCTAGGCACAGAGGAATTACTTCAGTTAATAAAAATAATTTTTATCATTAGAATTCCGTCCTTTTCGGGGACGATTGAAAAAATTAAGATTATTTAATGTTAATACATTATACACTATATATATATATATACTTTTTTTTTTTTTTTTTCGTTCAATCCGACAAACTTTTTTGTAAAAATTACTCATTTATATACATATCAAATTTGAGGCTTTATTTATTTACGTATTGCATTAAAGAAATTATAGCCATATCACTAATGTTTATTTTAATATTCCTCGAAATCGGACTGCTTTCAGACTGTTTTAAATGTAATACTTATTATTATATTTTTCTTTCTTAAAATGAATGGAACAGTTTTTGATTATTTAAGGGAAATATCTTATCTAAACATTAAATTAAGTTTTATTTCACTTACTAATATAATCATTTACAACATTTTTGGATTTTTTTCTTTTTTCTTTTATGTGCTAATCAATATATAAGGATTAATAACTTTTCTTTTTCTTCTTATTTCTGCAATTGAAATTTATCACTATAACAATTTTAAAATCAGATTTTTCCAGCAATAAACTACTTAAATCAAGCAAATGACTACAGTCATCTATATATTAATAGGCAAGCATAAAATTTGTTGTCCCTTTTTAACATATTAATTATGGGAGTAGACGGTTGAAAATGGTATCATTCGAAAGGTATGGGTACCCGGAAGGTGCGAATACAAATATTATTTTCTTACGATGTCAAGAAGGTATTTAAAAATACATTTGTTTTTTATGTATTTTCCCCCATTTTTCCCTTTTATACACGTATTCCTTCACATTAAAAAATACCTAAAAGTAGAAAGTTGTTAAATCTGGCAATTTCATAAAGCTCAAATAAAACGATAGACACAGTAATTTGTATAATGTAGCATCACTATACGCAAGCGAAGTGATGACGTCACTGTCTGTCCATGGAGCCATGTAAAAGATTTTCTATGTTAATTGTCCATTGAACTTTTTGTAAAAAATTATTAAAAAATAACGGAAATTATTTGCCGATTTTAATTCCGATATTTGGGTATAGTTATACATAAGTTACTGTCTACATGTGTTAGATTGAGTTTTTTTTTTTTTTTTTTTTTTTTTTGTAAAATTGATAAAATTTTAATTTAAAATCACAAAACCCAGAAAAAAAAATGGCAAACTTCCAGTTTCGAATGTAAACATAAACATTTCATTTCAAAGGGTGATATTTAAACAATAAATATTGAACTAATATACTAAATAAAAGGAAAATGGATTTGTTACTAACTGCTGCATGTATAAGTAGACGATACGGAAAAAATTCCGATTTCCGTTTTTTGCTGAATTTACATGTTTTGAGCTTTCTTTACGTTTCAATTAACTGAAATTGGCTATTTATTTTTTTAAAAAGTGTCTTTATTGCTAGCTTTTGTGGGTAGAAGAAGCAAGTAGAAGATATATAAAAACTTTTTATTTCCGGTTTTCGATGAATTTACACGTTTTGAGATTTCCTTGCATTTTAATTAAGTGAAATTAGTGAAATTGACTACTTATTTTTATTTTTTAAAAAGTGGATTTATTATTCTTTCCTCTGCATATATAAGTAGAAAATATAAGATTCAGAAATGTTTTAGATTTTCGGTTTTCGATAAAGTTACACGTTTTGAAATTTCCCGAACTCAATTCGACCATTTTTGTAAAATATCTTTTTTTTTTTTTTTTTTTTTTTTCAAACACTGTACTTTATGAACCAATCGAATTAATTTAACAGAATTTGATACTAGGTTGGACCTTGGTCTGACATGGTACCTATTAGCTTCTGGGCTGTATCACACAACAAGGGGCATTTTCACGTTGCGATTTTCTCTCATTTCAGGAAAGGCTAACATCTACAGAGAGAAATAGTTATATTAAGTAAAACTCTGCTGATTCAGTTAGAGTGAATATTGGCAAACAATTGCCGCAGCTGTGTTGCAATTGCATTCCGTTTAGGACAAAGCAATAACTTTGCTTTGCCTCGCTTTGCAAAAAAAATGGTCGAGTCGAGTTTCGACCACTGGGCGATACTAGTATTAAGAAATGACCATTTTAATTTTACTTGTTAAAAAATTGCTTAAATTAAAAACTATTCGTAAAAAATATGATTCAATTACATTACATCGTACATATACAAATTTGTTTAATGTTTTATTAATAAACAGCAGTCGACATACCAGTAAACATCATACCTGCATCCTCTTTCGACGTTTTTGTCATAAATCGACTTCACTCTTTTTCTAAATCAATTAAACCATCGGATAAAAAAAAATGGTCAAAGTATAATTTTAGAAGTCATCTGCAGCTTAAACATATGCTGCGAAAACTTATTTGAAATAATCACACATTTAGTAATTAACTGTATTAAACAAGTGCTGAAAAAAAGAGAGAGAGGGTGAGAGAGAGAGAGAGAGAGATTTAATAATTGATCTCTTTGACCTTTTAATAGCATTGATATTATTTTAAATACCTAGTGATATTAACTCTAATAGAAATAGTAAGTTAAATAATGCATATTTATTTATTTAGAAAAAGAAAGAAAGAACCTATATAAATCATTATGTAAGCTTATGGTAAAAAATTATTTTTTATGTTCTAAAATTAAATATCTCTTAGCATTTGCTTAACAGCTTCTTACTTTAATATTTGCGGACAACTTTGTAATTGCTCCATATTTACAAAGAACAAAATCAAAAGTTGCTATTAAAAATTGTAGGGGAAAGTTGTCCAAAACGGGGACGCTAACATATCTCTGTCCGCAAAAGAAAATCTATAAATAAAGAAAATTCGGCAAAGCATTTCCTGATTAGAGCATGTCTTAGACTATCAGATGGCAAAGTTATTTTTAAAAAAATATCATTAGTATAGGCAGAAAAAACATTTTTCTGAAAAATGTGCAAAGTCCCCGTTTTGGACAACCGGTTGGGTAAAATGGGGTACTCATAAGAAACAGCGTAAATTCAAGTCCTAATGCGAATTAGGACTTAATAAACCTCCTTATTAGAAAAATTTGGATTACAAAGAAAAAGTGAAGTTAATGCAAAATCAAAATGCAGATAAAGTATTTTGTTATCTTTTTCAACAGTTACTAGCATGACACAAAAATTAATCAAACACAAAAGTCACACGTGAAATTGGTATGGCTTTCTTCAACACTTGAATAGGCTTCATGTGCCCAACCTCGACAGCTGCTACATTGAATCCACACCTGTTTGTCTTTCGAGTCAATGTAAAGTTCATTACAAAAAATGCAAGCGTCCTCGCTATTCTGTTCTTCATCATATGATAACAATGGGTCTTGAGTTTTTTTTTCTTCTCTTTGTTAGCTTTTGGATAGCTAGGATTAGGTTCGGTGGGTTTCTTGACGAATTTTTTTTTCTGTTTATTCTGCTTTGCATTTTTCTTCTGTTCCACAGCTTCCAATTCTGCTTTGTAAGGTGATGAAGTGAGTATGACAGTTTTACCTCTCCTCTTGTCATTCACTCTTTTTTGCAAACCTTCAGTTTCTTGTGGTAGATGCATTATTATTTTAGGCGAAATGTTAAAAGCTGAACATTTCTGGGAATCGACGTCCCCGTTTTGGACTACCGTCAATGTCCCCGTTTGAGCCGACCATGACGTGTGCTAAAAATGTGGCGTCTCTTCGCACACGTGTCAGACAAAACTATAAAGCAATGTGTGAAAATGTATATTAAATCAAGACGAATCCATAACGTACTTACCAAAATAAAACGTTCAAAGGTCACTTGATAAGATACAATACAGTGTACGGCCACAATCGAAATGAAAATCGCAAAAATTTGAAAACTTTGTAGAAAATAACAGATCCGGCAAAATATGTCAACAACTAGATTCAAACTTGCTTATTGCCGAATTGGAATCATCGTAGACTATTGGATTCAAAGAGGACAGCTCTATTCAATGAGAAACTGAACGTCCCCATTTGACCCGCCGCCCCGTTTTAGACAACTCTCCCCTAACTCAGAAATTTATCAAATGTTAGTTATGTATTCTACCAATCAGATCAAGAAGTTCCTCTCATCAAGTCTTGTTTCTTTCTTTATGGATCTTTTTTTTTTGTGTGTGTGTGTGTGCCTAAGCAGTAAATTATTGACTTTTTTCATTTACTAACAAATCACCTTTAATTAAATATCAAATATTTTCTGTATTGTAAATTGAAGACAGGTCCGTTTATTATTAACCGACTTCAAAAAAGAAGGAAGGTTCTCAATTCAAACCGTATGTTTTTTTTTTATGTTTGTTAGCTCATAACTTCTGTACGGATGCTCCGATTTTCATACTTTTTGTTTTGTTGAAAAGATCTTGGTCTGAAATAGGTCCCATTGTAATATCTTTACGATCTAAAGAAAATACAGGGTGCCCAAAAAAATCAGTCCCAACTCTTTTAACTGCTAAACGGCTGCAGCTATAGTTATAAAAATGGTATGTAAGTAAAGCAAAGTACAAGGTTTAACCGCTTGCAGCGCCACCTGGTGGAAAATAGCGGAGTTAGTTTTCCTATCTCGAAAACGGTTCTAAAGAAAAAAGTGAATTACAAAGTGGAAAAGTATCATCGATTTAGTACAAAAAGATAGTTTAGACATTCATGCTAGCTTTCCTGTCTCGGAAACGGTTCAAGATAGGGGGAAAAAGTGAATTATAACTATGCAGAGCATCATCGATTTAGTACGAAAAGATAGTTTAGACATTAATGCTAAAAACAGAACGCTTAAAACGTGAATTTTTTTGTTCACAATTTCCTATTTTGTGCACACTTGAACGACATTGCATATGTTGTAGCCTAGCGGGCGACATTTATGCTATGTAAAATTCAAAGTATGGTTATTATAAGCGGTCACATCGATTAACGTATAGACGTTTTAAACCGACTTCATAAAGGAAGAGGTTCTCAATACAAACCATGTTTCTCATTGTTGTTGTTGTTGAAATTTGTTAGCTTTTAACTTCGTCACACTGTTAAAAATTTCAACAAAAAACTCTGTGTAATTTATTATCTTATGTCTTATGTAAAATTACAGAGAAAAATAAACGGAGATGTTATAAAACTTAATTTATGCATTCATTTTAATAATTAATATTAATTTAATTAATTATTGTTAACAATATATTTCGGACTTGGAATGCTTTATCTAAAGTAGAAACAGTCATTTTTAATTTTAATTAAAAAATTAAATTGTAAAATTAGGTAAAAATACAAAATAAAGATTGAGAATCTCGATTTATCGCTTTTAACTAATAACTACTGTAAATTTACAGAGACGCTGGATAAATATTTACAGGAAATTTACAGAAATTTTTAACAGTGCAGAGATGATTTAATTTTAACACATTTTTCGTTGTAATGATCTTAGCCTGAAGTAGGTTTCATTATGATTTCTTTAAGATATAAACAAATTACAGGATACTCACAAAAGTCTTTTCTCACTCTAACTGCTGAACGCATGCAGCTACACTGGTAAAAGCAGTATGTAAGTATCGATGTTGAAACTTCTGTCCGTCAGCTGCAATGCATATTTTTCTCTTTGTTTGAACTTTACGCTGCGCAGTTTCCAGCGCAGCGGGTGACATGTATTCACTGTAAAATTCAATATATATGCCTAACAGAATTTTTCGTTACGAATACAGCGTATCCGTTCTTTACATTTCTAAAAACTTTTTAACTTAACGTATGTTCATTCAACAGATAGTTTTTTTGCTCGTATCCGATAAAGGCAAGAAAAGTGACACAACCTTAAAATGCAGCATTTGAGAAAAATCAACTGAAAAATAACTTGACTAGAATGAAACTGGCACAACTGTCTCTCGAGTGGATAACTTTCTAGATGGAGATGTAACTTTTTTCTTCCCATTAAGTGCATTTCATGTATTTTTCAGTGACATAAACCATTTTTTGAGTTATGTCACATTTCTTGGAAGTTGTGATTTGTGAAGCTGCCGTCGAACGTCTTTTGATGTTCTGCTATTTGAATAAGTTTTCACTGAAAAGAGAAAAATAAAATATTTTTGTAAAAAAATTGAACCGACTCCATAAAGCAACTACTATTCAAACAACTAAAAAAAAAAAAGGGTATGAAATTGAACTGTAAATTGCGCCTAAAAGTATAAAATAACTTTCTTCGCCAAAGAACCTATAACACTACAATTAATCATAACTCTTGAAGTCGGCGCAAAATTAAATAAAAATTGATAACGTTTTTCAATACAAAAATCAAATCCCAGTCAATATACACATCTCACATTGTCACCTGCAAAACGCAGCCTAAAACTACTTTAATTCAAGAAAACAAATAAGATTTCGTAAGCAGCAAAAGTTGGCGAAGATGCTGGTATCTGACGTCCTTGGTGAAAGAAAAATCGCAAAATTATCTGGCAAACATATTTAATTTCTTTGGGATATCATGATTATTTTGATAAGGTATATTAAGAGAGTAATCAAGAATATGAAACAATACATCGTACAATATATATTTTGAAAATATGCATCTTGCGTGTATGTTTTGATCGCCAAATTCAAAAGCCACCAAGGATGTTAGTTATCAAAGTTATACCAAATTTGCAAAGGAAACTCTAACTTCGTAGAAACATAAATACCGCATTGTAAAGAATGTTCACTGTTCTGTGTTGATGCTACTAATGAACCAATTGTATACAGTGATAAAATAATAAAGGAAACATGAAAATGGATCATTCCAGACAACAGTATTTGTTGCTACCGATCTAAAAACAAACCTTTAAAAACTAATTAAATTTTATTTAATTTTGCGCCGACTTCAAAAGTTATGATTAATTGTAGTGTTATAGGTTCTTTGGCGAAGAAAGTTATTTTATACTTTTAGGCGCAATGTACAGTTCCATTTCATACCCTTTTTTTTTTTTTTTTAGTTGTTTGAATAGTAGTTGCTTTATGGAGTCGGTTCAATTTTTTTACAAAAAGATTTTATTTTCATATTATTTATTTTTTAATGAACCCTAATTACAGTTCTTTTTTTTTTTTCCTAAGAAAATTTTGATTCCCTACTGTACAAAATATATTGCAGTATAACTTAAAACAGAATATGCATTACTATATCATCCCATGAAAAATAAACAAATAAATCGTGAAAATTTTAAACTTGAGTAAATTTAAATATATATATATATATATATATATATATAATTAATTAATTAAATATGTCTATTTAAAGGAAAATGATTTTGTTAATTTACTTTCATATAATAATTATTGCAACTATTTAGAAATTTCTGTAACGTACTGTCCAGTTTAAATGTTTTTAATACACTATTTCCTGTTTATATTTACCTGTACATAGTCCCAAATTTTATAATATATTTATTTTCTTAACAAAATTAAGAAGAAAATGTATCCCTGGATTTTGAATTTACTTCTAATATCTAAACACTTAAAACTATTCACCTCAAAAATGTAAACCTGCAATAATCAATTACTATTATTTGTAGTTTCAAAACAAACTGAAATATATATATATATAATTTTATAAATCTTCAGAAACTGGACATGGAAATTTAAACAGTTTCATACTAAATTTAGCATGTATTAAAAATTAATTGCCGTAGAAAATATATACATATATAGCGAACTGTCTTAACATTTACATTGAAAATATTACATGATTTTTTTTTTTTTTTTTTGGTAAAATATCAATTCTTAATAATTTATGTTATGTGTTAAAATACCTGCCATAAAAGTAGTCTACTCTTTAGCACAATAGAATATAAGAGAACTATATAGAAATAACTTACATCACTGACATAGATTTTACGCGTACATATTTGCGCAATATATTTTTATTCAGAGAAAGAAATAATGTATGTATTTATCATCTGTGTTTTGTACAAATTACAGACATGGATTAGATCATTGGAAGATTTCTTTAGGATTAGACAATCTTACTTTCGGCTGTAACTCATATATTAAGGAAATTGCACATAAATAATACATATTACATAGTTTTTGGATGGATATAGGTCACGCAGAAAGAAACTCTCAATATTCGTAACTTAAAGGGAAAAATCCAGGAACGATATAAGTTACCAAGATAATACGAATATAAATTAAGTATTCCAAAGAAAAAATTTAGTTTTTCCCTTTATGTAAGAAAGATGTGTGTTATGATTTAAGTAGTTCATATATTATTAAAAAAAGATAATAAATTCATTTGAAAATAGTATATATATATATATATATATATATATATATATATACAGAGAGAGAGAGAGATAAATGTATGTGTGTATACAATACATATATAGGGTGACCATAATTTAACTGACAGTTCTTACAGTTTCTGTCGCGCGTTCTAATTGCAAGAATAGGGCCAAACGTTCTACGGAAATTAAATCAGACGTGGGAAGAAGAATTTCACAATAAAATAAAATAAAATAAATAAAAGCATTAATAATAAAAAGCTCCAAAATACACTATGGTTTATGTTGCGCTTTATATCAATATAAAGGTTTTACCTCAGTTTAGAACTCATGATCGTGCACTTTTTTTCTTTAATCCTCATTTATTATTTTCCAATTTGAGACACTGTGCTAATTCGTCCCCACTAAAATATATGTATATATATATATATATATATATATATATATATATATATATATATATATATATATTTATTTATATATAAATCAGGACACACCACGCATGCTGGACGAGAAACTTACACACACACGCTATATACATATACACAATACATATACCTATATATATATATATATATATATATATATATATATATATATATATATACAGTGCCGGAAAAAAAATCTTTATACAGGAGAGGCAAAAAAAAAAAAAAAAAAAAAAAGAACGAAACCAAATAAACGAAATACTGGCTGGCGTGAACAAAGATCATTCAGCCTACTTAAAGGTCCACGAGGCTAACTGAGTGGCGGAGACGGCAATTCACATGTATCGGCAGGACGTCGGCATTGTATGACGTCGACATGTATCGGCATTCACATGTATCACATGTCATGCATGACGGCAATTCACATAAATTTATGGCGGAGACGGCAATTCACATGTAAAGTTTTTTTTTTTTTTTTTTTTTCTGTGCCGCTCAAGTATAAAGATTATTTTTGCCAGCACTGTATATTTATATTTATATCTACACATGCATATTTATTCATAATCCCCACATGCTGGACCTAAAATGCATACACAGAACACACAGAACTCAGAACACACACACACACATACCATACATAATATATATATATATATATATATAAGGCTTGTAGCTAAAACCAACTCACTTCGATTCAATAGCTTTTGTCTATTGAATTGTTTAGGAGCATCAGCATATTTCAGGAGATGGAAGAAAAAAATCCTCGGTAGGTGGAAGAATGTATGTATACATATGTATAATTTTTAAAAATATATTGTTTATATTTAGTGAAGATATGAGTAAAGTGTAAAGTAAAAATAATGCCATAAGTTTTAATTATATAAACTTGGAAATAGAATGATCCTCACAAAAGAAATTTTCATAAAGGTAAATTTGAATACCCCGATTTTTATACAATAATTCTGGACTTGACTAAACTTCCATATCTACCTACATCTTATTAATAAATTACTATACAGAATTTCTTGTATTCAAATTTCTCATTGTGAGAACAGTGCCATTAACATTTATTTTTCTTTATTTTAATATTAGAGGGCTCTTTCCCCTGCTCGCTCTGCTCACCAACCCTTGAGGGAGGTTTCACCTCCCACTGACTCGCTTTACCTGTTAACTCCCGTAACGCTCATCCCACCTATTCTCTTCTTTGCCTTTCACTGAATATTATTAATGCATAACACAAGACAAATTCAAATAATTGTTATAAAAATAATCATATTCAATGTCAAATGTAAATGCATAATATTTATTTATTTATTTATTTTTAACGAAATATTACACTAAAAATCAGTTTATTTTATTTTTTTCCTCAGAATATAAAGAAAATCGTAATATCTTGACCATTTTGGTTTCAGCTTTAGCATATAAACCTATTGGTGACTTTTAAATTTTTGTAACTATTTGGCGATAAACATTTTAGTATAAATGCCTATTTAAAAAAAAATCTGGAGTGATTTATTTTTCGAACATTAGTGATTATCAGTTGTATAAATACACTAAGAGACATCGTTATATAAACAAAAGAAAATGTGACCCTCTAAAAGTAAATAAGTGTTTGACTTACCATAACATGTATATAATTTTTTAGGTAATTCGGATGAGGTGTTTAGACGTTACAGCAACTTAAATAAGTTGAGCCCATAAGCCACAATGATAAATAATTTTTCTTTGTGTTCCTGAAAAATATGTAATTGCTAGATTCTCCAAAATGCATACAGTTCATGTGACGGTGATCCATAACATGCGTATAAATTTTCAGCTCAATCAAATAGGTCATTTAGACGCTGCCGCACTTATGAGAATTGAACCCAAAGAACATAATGATAATGAATGTTTCTTTGCGTCCCTGTAATATATGCATATATAAGCGCTAGATTCACCAAAATTTACACAGTTCGTGCAAACAATATTTATAACTTGTATGCAAAGTTTCAGCTCAATCGAATAAGGCATTAAACGTTATCGCACTTTAAATAATTCCAGCCCTTAGACCAAAGTGATAAATATTCTTTGTTAAGTCCCTGTAAAAATGCTATAAGTCCTATATTCACTATAAACTACGCGTTTTATATAACGGTGGCCTTTACTACGTATATAAATTTTCAGCTCAATCTGATAAGGCATTAGTCTCCATCGCACATTGGAAAATTTAAGCCCATGGGTTATAATGGTAAAGAATTTTTCTTCATGTCCCTATAAAAAAAAAAAAAAAAAAAAAAAAAAAAAAGAAGCTATAAGCTTTAGATTCATCCAAATTTACCCAGTTCGTACGACGGAGATTTGTAACAGGTGTATAATTTTCAGTTCTATCGGATAATGCATTTAAACGCTATCACACTTCAAATAATTGCAGTTTATTGGTCACAATGATAAGGAATTATTTTTTGTGTCCCTGTAAAAAAAAAAAAAAAAACTATAAATGTTAGATTCATCGAAAGCCACACAGTTTATACAACGGTTACTTAGAATACCTTTCTAAACTTTCAGCCCAATCGAATAAGGTACTTACACTTTGTTGCACTTCAAAAAACTTCAGCTGATAAGTCATAATAATAATGCTTTTTTTTTGTGTGTGTGTCCCTGTGAAAAACTACAAGTGGTACATTCAGCAAAAACTACACGGTTTTTGCAAATGCAACCTATAAAATTTATATAAATTTTCAGCTCCATTAAATTCGGCATATAGACGCCATAGCATTTGAAATGATTTCAGTCCATAGGCCATAATGATAAAGATTTTTCTTTTGTGTCCCAGTAAACATATATATATATATATATATATATATATATATATATAGGGGAGATCCGTGTACCTAGGGCCACCCCACTTTATTTGAATAATATTTAATTTTAAGTTTTAATACTCAATTGGGCGAGTTAGAACACCAATTGCTACTTTTACAACTACTTTGGAACTTTTGAGGAGAGAGTTTTGACAAGTTACATGTAGAAAACGAATTTACATGGTTTGAAGTAAAATTTTGCAGCTCTCCTCTTTTGCTATTTTACAAAGGCAAGTCAAATATTTTGCTTTCATTTCTAGTGTATAATTTTGCTTGTCATATTGAGTAATAAATGAGATATTTAATTAGTCCTCTTTGCATGTGGATTTTTTAGTGGAAGGCATTTTGAATGAAGTTACCAAAACTTGTACCTAGGGCCACATCGCTGCCTTGTACCTAGGGCCAGTGTGTTTGGAATTTTTAACACTTTCGCGACCGCATGTTTTTGTCATTTTGACAGTAAAGTCCGTTTGTGGGCGTTTTTCTCATAAGTTACAGTTTTTCAAAAGAAAATTTTCCGTATTCACATTTATATTACAAAAAGGATATGCATTATAATCATACTCTCTCTCTAATCAAAGTATTTGCATCCATAGTATACTGAGTGTACAAATATGAATATTGTGTATATTTTATAGAAACAAATAACATACAAATTAAAAAAAAAAACGCCCACTGGTGGATTTTCATATTTTCAAATGACGTGAATCTACGTCAGCGGCCGAGAAAATGTTAAGAAACACAGTACAGCCGATAGTAATTGGATGTTGGTAAACCCTGGTAAACCAATCGCTATTCATGACGTTGCTGAAAGTGTTGGCAAGTCCTATCCGTCGGCCTTTACTCCTGTAAACATTCTATCAGGCTTTCGTGTTTCCGGCATATAGCCAATAAATGAAAACACATTCACTGAGGATGAATATTTAAGTTCAAATGTGACTCAAAGACAAGACCCCTCCATAAAAAAAAAAAAAAAAAAAAAAAAAAAATAGGAAGAAATTGAAACCAACAATGATAGAATTGGATGTCTCTGTTTCGAATCCTGTTGAAATATCGAAATCACCAACATCTAACATCTTTTCAGGTATTATGCTTTAACAGGTACGAAGCTAAGCAAAACCTTCCACATTAAAAAAAAAAAAAAAAAAGATGTGACCGAAAACCAGAGAGATCTAGAAATCCAAGAGACACCCCAGGAAAAAAAAAAAAAAAAAAAAGAAATTGAAGGAAAAAAAATATATTTGGTTAGAATATCCTAAAGAAAAAAAAAGTGAAAATTTTCGTGTTTTAATTTAAGGCAACAACATGATAATTATTATATGATAAATAAATATATTACTTGATATTAATTCTTTTGTAAAATACATGTTTATAAGCTTATTTTCTATTCATTACAAAGTGAAATCTAAATTTGGGAGAATGGGCCTAGGTACAATGAGGGCTGGCCCCAGGTACAATGAGGGTGTTGTACCTAGGGTCACGAGTGAAGTTTTTTTTAAAACCTTCTATTTGTCGGAATTTATTATTTTAGGTATTTATATTAATCCCAATTGGAAGTTATTAGTCCTAATGATATGTACATATCAGTTTGATAATTTTAAACAGGTCAAGGGCTCTGTGTTTGGGCATTGAAAAAAAGCGGCCCTAGGTACACGGGTCTCCCCTATATATATATATATATCTGTACTGATAAGTATAAAGGATTTAAGTCTAAAAATGTCGATTTTGAGTTTAGTTCATAGTCAGACCCAGAAAAAAATTCTCTATCGATTGGTATGAAGGATTTAAATCCATGTCATATAGTCTTTGAGAAAATCCATTGGTAAAAAAAGATTCAAGTCAGAAATTTAGCATTAATATTTATATAAAATATTTATTTCAATTTTTTCCCTTTATTAAATGAAGTTTGACAATCACTGAACGGTATAAAGGGTATAAATAAACATAATCCCTTTTTCCTAATAGATTCTTCTGATTAGATTTTAGTCAGTTCAACTTTCTTTTTCGTCTCCTGAAAAATCAAGAATATGGACATAAATCCTTTATACGTATCGCTACAGATATATAACTGCTAGATTCACCAAACTCAAGACGCCATAGCATCAAACTATTTCAGCCCATACGCCATAATGATGAAGAATTTTTTGTTGTACCCCTGTAAAAAAAAAAAAAAAAAAAAAAAAAAAAAAACTATATGTCCTAGATTTACCAAAATCAATAAGGTTAGTTCTACCTAGACCTGTAGCATACACACTAATTTTCAGCTCGTTAAAATAAAGCGTTTAGATTCTATCGTGTTCACTCACACACATACATACATCACGAAAAATCGTATAAAATCGTAAATATCTCTGAAAGGGAAAGTCGTATCAAGTTGGAGGTGAACTATTAGACATCATGGTTATTCAAATTTAAATTTATAACATTCTACGGCTATCAGTTTTTGAGTTATGTGAGATAGAAAATCCATTTTGCAAATAATGACTACAATCCTTCCCTTGCGTCAAGGGTGCAAGAGTTTTCTTCTCAAGGCGGAACTCTCACACCAGTGTGTTTTATCAATAATTTCTCTTACATTTGTGCGATAATTTATTGTGATCGGGTATGATAGAAATTACTTATAGAGAAGTATTAGAGTCAATGTTTCGTCTTGAGACGGAAACTCTTGCACACCTATCTTACATATAATATTCGGAAAGTAAAAATATATGTAGCACCATATTTGTGAAATTTCTATACTTTTTACTATTGAATTTTTCAGTTGATTTAGGGCATTTATATATATTTATACATATATATTTAATAATACAGCTTGATAATAATTTTACACATTCGAAAATACCTGTAAAAATATATATATATATATATATATATATATATATATATATATATATATATATATATTATGAATATCATTATTTGAGTTTATTTTCAACACTATTATGGAATATAATAAGTTTGAATTTAATCTAAAATATTTTTTATGCCAAAGTATATCCGAAGTATTTTAATGTATGCTTTTAAAAAAAATAAAAAAAAAAAAAAAAAAAAAAAGATAAATACACTTTAAAGACAAAAAGAAACGCAGTCAATTATATAGGCACGCCATTATTTCCCTGTTCACAAAAAAAAAGACATTATATACACACACACACACACACACACACACACACACACACACACACACACACATATATATATATGTATGCGTATATATACACAAAAAGAGTACCTTATTGAACCCTATGTTTTTAATTAATAACTTCTTTAATTAAGGTTATAGAAAATCACTGAAACTTCTTCCTTAGAAACTTCTTCCTTATTATTGAATCAATACTGAAATCTAAAATTTTTCTTTTTCTAATATATATATATATATATAATTAAAAATTATATTATTATCTGTGCTCTATTGAAAACAATGTACATTTATTAAACTGTTTCATTTTTATGTTACTAATTTATATTGAATAAATACAGATTATACAATAAAACTAATGATATAAACATTTTTTTTTATATGTTATGCATTCTTTTTTAATGTTTATTTCCATTTAAAATGATACAAATTCTTTATTAAAAATAAATGGCTTCCACAAAAATTAATATTTAACGTCTATATACACATAATACTGCGAAAAATACAAAGCATTTCGTGGGAAAAAAATGTGTTATTTTAAAGCGAAATAATTTCAATTACTCGAATAGTGCAAAAAAGAAAGAAAAAATAATTACATATCTTAGATTAAAATTACATAAAGAGAAATTAAAAATAATGTATGTAAAGAAATAGTTATGAAATTTCTCAGAAAAACATTTTTTATCGTGAAAATGTTAAAGAATATTTTTGAAAATGTTTTCTTTGAATCCCTTTGAAAACTGAATATTTTTATAAACATATTCTTCGAAACAAAATGTATACTTTCTTTATGATTATATATGTCAAAATTATAAAACTATAAGGACATTATTGTATCCATTTTAAATATTAGGTATTCAGCTGAGTTTAATGTAAAAAGAAAAAAAAAAAAATGTAATTCGTAAGACTATCGTTTACGAATTAATTTACTTTTACTTTTGTATAAAACTTGTTTTGTATAGGCATATATATATATATATATATATATATATATGTTTTTCTAAATATACATTATTTAATTTTGATTCTTCTAAAGAAAAAGTGCGATATCAATAATTAGAGAAAAACCACCTGTTATTGTTATTGTTATTATTATTAACGAGAATGTTTTTATATTTAAATATTATTATCTAATAAAGCATTTTTTGTATTTTTTTCATTTCTGCAGTAGTAGTACTGGACGTAAAAATGTTATATTATTTTGTGATTAGAATTTTTTATTTACATAGGAATATATTGAGTAAAAAGGGATTATGTAAGTCTATGATTATAATTCGAAGAGAAAACAAAACAAAGAAAGTAGAAATAAAATAAAAATAAGAAGTTAAGATTTTTAATTCTTAGTGTTATAAACTAGAGATTGATTTATTGCCAACTATCAAGTATTATTGCCTAATGTTGCTCTCTATACTAAACTTCTTTTTACATAGCACTTAAAAAATATTGAAATAAAAAATACTATTTGAGTTTACATAAAAATCAGAATTACAAATTCAATAAATTCGATATATTTTAAGTTAATTGATCTTTTCTTGATATATTTTTTAATTTATTTTCAGTATTTCTAACCAGTGCTAGAAATATCACATTTATTCAATTGGAATTCTCCAGATTTTCAAATTGAGGGGTGATTTGTATTAATTAGGGGGGATTTTTATTAATTGAATTAATTATGTAGTATTAGTTTTATTAATACTACTGCTTTGAATCATGTAGATATAAAAATACTGACTTTCCTGCTCTTTCTACATAATTATAATTGAACTTATGATATTATTTATGTTTCAGTACTATGCTAAGAATTGAGAATCAAATGTTCAATTTAACCATATTATACATTTTTTTTTTTTTTTTCAAATATGCTAAAAATGCTAGAAAACGCTAGTAAAATTTGTGCAATATATGAATTACGTGATGTTTCGGACGACACAGTTAAATGGTAATTTGAGAATTTTAATCACGGAAATTTATTTTAGTCTTCACTATGATTGCTTCTTTAGACAAACCTCAACAAAAAAAGGGGTGATTAAAACAAGAAAATTTATTTCAAAAAATAAACAATCTCGAAACTATCACATAGACCAAATATTCCAAAAAATTAGAGTGCATGTTATTTTGAAGAAAATGGTATGTATTTTACTAGAAACTGTTCGTACCCCATACATTAATGTGCCAGAATATAGCTGATTTGGTTTCCGAATGCGATTCTCTACTTTTTACTTTCCGAACACTATAGTGAGGAAAGTATTGTAATCATGTCAAAAATCCGATTTGGAGATTTCGATGTTTCTATACGTTTCGAGGTCCCCTGAGTCCGTTTTCACTATTTTTGCGATGATGTATGTATGTGTGTGTGTATGTGTGTATGTATGTGTGTATGTATGTGTGTATGTCTGTGAGTGAACACGCTAGCGTCTAAACACTTTGTTCGAATAAGCTGAAAGTTGGTACGTATATTGCAAGTCACCATAGTACGAACCCTATAGATTTTGGTGAATCTAGCTCTTATAGTTTTTTTTTACAGGGACACCAGGAAAAATTATTTATCATTATGGCCTATGGGACCAAAATCTTAAAAGTGCGATAGCATCTAAACGCCTCATTCAATTGAGCAAAAAAAAATATACACATGTTATAGGTCACAGTTTCACGAACTGTATAGATTTTGGAGAATCTAGCACTTATAGTTTTTTTACAGGGATACAAAGAAAAATTCTTTATCATTATGGCCTATGGGGCCAAATTTTTAAAAGTGTCATAGCGTCTAAACGCCTTATGAATCTGAGCAAAAAATTTGTACATATATTATTGGTCCCAGTTGCACCAACTGTGTAGATTTTGGTGAATCTAGCACTTACAGTCTTTTTACAAGGACACAAAGAAAAATTCTTTATCATTATGGCCTATGGGACCAAATTTTTAAAAGTGCGATAGCATCTAAACGCCTTATTCAATTGAGCTGAAAATTTATATGAATATTATAAATCACTGTTGCACTATCTATAAGCATTTTGGTGAATCTAGCATTTATAGGTTTTTACAGGGACGCAACGAAAAATTCTTTATCATTATGATCTATGGGCTCAAAGTTCAGTAGCGTTAACTAAAACATCATGTGATATATGGAGAAAAATACTCAAACACTCTATTATGGTTTTCTCTCTTTTGTTTGTTTAACAACTCCTGTTTCTTTATCTACGAAACTGTTAATTACTCAATGTTCGGAAAGTCGAGTGGAGTCACTCCAGATTTTTTTTTTTTTTTTTATCGTTGGACTAAAAAATTGTTTATATGTACTTTTGTCAACAAATCAAACTATAAATTCGGAAAAATAATATTCCGAAAAGTTAGTTATGAAAGCAATAATAAAAAAAAAAGAAAAAGAAAAAATAGTCTGTTGAATTTACCAGTGGTCAAGAGTTTGCCTTCCAATGTTACAATGGTTGGTTTCATATTGAAATTAGAGCCATTCAATTATTCATTGAATATTTTTGGGATCTTTGTGTGATGTCTCTGTCATACAAAACTCATATATACGTACCAGTTGTTATTCTTACTTCGCTATTCAGCAAAACTTATTCATGAAAAAATCTGGTATAAAAATACGATTTATAGACATCGGTATTTAACACACAAATATAAAAGAAAACAACCTAATCAGAATTTTATATATATATTTAAAAACTAAATTTTATTGCAATAAATTTTATTGGTTGTAATTCTTTAATTCAGGTATTTCCCCTACTTTTGTAAAAATATCACTTTTTTTCTTGAAAAATAATTTTGCACATAACCTACGTTCATTCAAATAAGTTTTCTTACTAAATGCCGATTTGATGTTCATTCTGACATTACGTCAGGCTGTTACTAAAGGCATATAGTCTAAAATATGCCTGACAGATATCCCAGAAAATCATCGCATTTAAAGTTTTTGACAAGGCCTAATTGTATTTTTTGCTCAAACGTTGGTGATCTAAATTATTCATTGAAACCTTTAATATTAATCCACTATATAGCCAGGATCTGGTCTCTAACTTGGTTTATGACTAAGTCATCTATTTCATGCAAATAACTTATATTATAAATGAATGGGATTTTATATATATATATATGATAAATCTATGTGTCTCATTATATGATAAAGCTATGTGTCTCATTATATGATAAAGTTATGTGTCTCATTAAAGAAATTCTGTCGAAAATTGTTTCGGCTATTATACGAAAATGGGTCATACCCTGAAATTTTTTAAGCTCCCTTTTTTCACCAAGCAAAAATAAATTTGTGAGTTGATAGTTCGTTGAAAACAAGAAACATAGAACATAATACTTTTAAAAATTCCAAAATTGAACTAATATGCACTGCATTACATTGACCTGATTGAAGTCGCAATATTCAAGTTACTGCATCACAGCCACTGAAGCATATCGCGCTAATAAAATCATCAACATAATTTATTGAAGTTTGTAACGATTCTGACACTGTCTGTTTGCAAAAAAATATGTTCAGTTTGTTGATAAATATTTAGGATGCTGAAAAAAATCAAGGTTAGCTCGATTCATGCTTGAATTGAAACACACTGATGAATTCAGTCTTTCATTTCAAAGAGAAAACTGCATATTTGCGTTGGAAAATTACGTTGTTGAAATGAATTTATAATCAAAACTCAGAGTCAGGTTCTTTATTTTATAAGTTTATTATTATTATTATTATTTTTAAATAGCTTTGTTTTTTTAATTTTTTTTAATTTTTTTTTATCTGTATACTTCCAACTATCTGAGATTTCATTTAATTACAGCTGGTAGTAATTCGACAACTGAATTAAATTTCATTTGAACATTTTTTTTTTTCCTTTGAGTGCGTGTGTTTGCTTCCTTTGCTCTCGTGGACGCTTAAGATAATTTCATAATTTCTGATATCAAGGAATATTTTATTTCTTAATGACTTTTCATCTGCTAACCGGGGAATACATTCTTTGTTTAACTCACTTCACACTGGATGACATTATTTCTTCTCAATGCGAAATAATATCACCTAACATAAGAGTTGTCAATAAGATTACTTTTTAAGTAGAGATATCTTCTGAGGCTAGACGCTAAGAGGGTTAAATAATAAATCTTTTTTTTTTCTTTTACCTATTGGTCGTATTTAAACTTATTTATTATTTTAATATATAAATGAAATCTTTCATCATACTAATTATAGTACGTATTTCGCAGTATGGAATTCTTTGACCCAATTTGTAAGTTCTAATTTCTTTTCATCAGCAATACCATTTCCTCCCAATTCCCCAGTTCCTTTTACAATTCCCATTACAAAAAGTGTCGTTATGCCCAGTGATTATATGTATGAAATACACAGTTAACAAGTTAAACAACTATAATTCAACTGTTTCACCGAATAGAACACAAAGAGATTTTTTTTTTCTTTTTTTTTGCGTTGTAAGTAACATTAGTGCAGTCATCGAAAATATGGTCCGCAATTCCATGAAGGTGCTATAGCATTTAAATGAATGAATGGCATTAGAGTGACCAGATGAACTTGCGAATGCGAGTTATGAACACAAAAACTTCGGTGTTTATTTTTTTGTTTAATTTCGTGTATTCTTTATAAAAAATAAAATAAAACTCATGCTTACATGATAAAATACCTACATTTTGTTTTAATGGGACCAGTAGCGTTTTCAAATATGACGTCATTGGTTTAAAACTGTAAATTTCTCAAAATTTATAGCATATTGATACAACAGAGGATATTCAATCTGTGAAATGCAATACTTTTGTTATTCAACAGAAAACATTTTGTTTCTAGTGAATCTAAGCTTATTATTATTTTTCTTTTTTTCTTTTCTTCTTTTCACTGGAACATATAATAAATTATATTATTTTGTATATTTTTAATTGTTTTGTTAACTCATATTATTTTAACTGTACATATATATACTTACTTTGAATGCATACAAATTAGTCTTCAATCTGTAATCTATCGCCATTTTCTCTAACAAATTAAAAATCCCTCAGAATCTTTGTGTAATCTCTTTAAAGTTTCTTATCTATGTCATATTTTATCAATAATTAAGATATTCTGAAACGCTTCATTTAATATATTACTGATAAATTTCGGTACGAATATAACCTAAAATTACTGAAAAGTTTTAAACAGAATCGCTTTGAATATATTAATATTAATTTTATCAATTACAATTAAATACATTTAATTACTTAATTAACTACAATTAATGGAATACATTATTCATAAAATGTCTAATTTTAGCAAACTGCAATAAAAAATTTCTGAAGGAAAATTAAACAACTACATACATGAAATATGTTCTATTTTTAATATACGAACAGTTTTTAAAATATTCAATGTATTTTAATGAGAAATATATATATATAAATAGATAGATAGATAGATAAAAATTTAAATTTCCCAAGCAATAATCCTTAATCACAGTTTAATTACTTTTTCATTCCCTTACCCATAAGGTAGAGAAAGTATTGTTTTACGGTCAAATTCTTTCTCGAATGTGAGTTTTTGTTATATTTACACTTTTTGAGGTCCCCTGAATCCGACAATCATGTTTTTAGCGAATGGTCTGTGTGTGTGTGTGTGTGTGTGTTATCAGCATATCTCAAGAACAAATTGAAGAAGAAAGTCCAAACTTGGTATTCTAAATGTGTATGATATAGGGATGCTACTCTAAGCTTTTCGTTGAGAGGAAGCAAATGGTTTGTGTGCATGGATGCACAAGAGAATTCAAATACATTATATACGCCTATGAGGGAAAATGCAGGTAAGTAGAATTTAACATCTATAAACTGCACTAAAACAAATGAAATGAATATATATTTTTTATATGCGTAAAAACATTTCTCATGTAGAATATGGTAAGAAAATCATCCACTGTTCATTTACAGGGCTACACGAACGAACTAGCTTATAGTGCGACAATAGCTGAAAATTAATACAAGTTATTTTCAGGTTATGCGGTGTATTATTACTGTAGGAATATATTTAGGTGCACCATGTGGTCTGTACATGATCTTCAAATGATATACAGGGCTGCAAATGCTTAAGCGATAAACTTCTTTTTTACTGTTAATGGAAGTGCTGTACTATAATATTTTACCATTTCCGGAAAAGCTGGTCAGGAATTGAAATGAATTCCTCATAGACATATGGTAAATAATGTATGTTTTTAAGCTAAATATCCATCGCTGGTATTTTGCATATTTAGACGTTTTGAGGGTTTCTGATTTCCGAAGTCAAGTTTTATAACGTTTGATTTTTGTCTGTGTCTCTTAAAGTAACTAAAAAAAACGAATAATTTAAGAGATCCAAAATCTATTTTTTGAAGTCAATATAAGTTTGCTGCTATAAAAGTTTGATAAAGACTGTTAAGTTTCACTGAATTTTGCATGTGAAAGTTGCCTGTATAGTTTTCAGTGAACTTTAAATTTTAATAACAGATTTAAATTCTATATAAATATACGTGCATTAAGGAAACGGGTATTGAGGGTAGCGGCACCCCCCCCCCCCTCGTCACACAGATCTAATTATCAAGTAAAATCCCCAACCTGTATTTATAGTATTAAATTTGAGGGTAAGAGAAAGCCGTGTGAGTGGCACACCAGATTATTTTAATCAAAAAAAATATCATGTATACGCTGATCATACCTGTATATAGATGAATTTAAGTATGAAATGTATTCCTATTTAAAAATTACTATGTATATACAAAACACCTATATCCACATACCAGTTGCTTTACCATTTTATTAAACGATACATTGCGTCAATCTTCACGCTAAAAGGATAGAGTAGATTAAAAGATAAAAGTGTAAAATCTAGGATACAAGTACATGTGAACAGCCTGAAATTCGATAGGGAAAAACCTGAATTTACTGAAGGTGTGATACTAAGCAAAGTGATACTAGGAGCGAGGATACATACAGGAGGTTACAAGCGAAACTGCTGTATTTGTATATGTCCAAAAGTGGTTGTCGTGAAAGTTTATCAATATTGGACTAACAATCAAAATACTAAATATGCATAGCTTTTTTTTTTTTTTTTTTTTTTTTTTTTTTTTTCCAGCCTGAGGAAAATGTGAGTATTTCAAATCGTGAAAGAACCAACAAATTGCAGCAGAACTCAACCAAGGATTAGCCCAAAGTAAATCTAAGTATGTTATTCTCCTTAACACATATGAGATGAGAATGAGATGAGATCATATGAGATGAAGAAGCGGACAGTTGTGCAAAGACAGTTGTTTTATTCAACAAAAAAGTTACAAAAACTCAAGTTTCTATGTTGCTCCGTCACTCAAAAATATGAAAAGAGACAATTGAAAAATAATAATAAAGTGGATAGGTGAATTCAATTGTAAAGTACATTATTTAGATTAAAGAATTAGAGTTTAAAAAATCAGATTTTGGTCTTAATAAGAATTTTTGCGAGGTTATTAAAAGAACCATCGAATAACTAGATTCATTGTCTTATAATCTTACACTTTTAGAATGTGGTATTCTTTAAGCATAGTCACTGTTTGCACAAACGATTTATCACTGCCTTATTAAGGTACATGTCAAAAAGAATAAACTCAGAATTTAGCCTAACGATATATTTAAGAGGTGGTCATAATACACAAATCGCTCAGTGTATATACAATAGTTATGCATATATGTATATAGTGTATGCATGTTTATATGTTATACATTTTGAAAATTCATGAGAAATGAATTCATATATGTATACAGAGATAAAGATAGAAATATATATAGATAGAGATATTATATTTAGAGGAGTGCTGAGAAATCGTGCTTAATTTTATAATTAAATAAACTTCAATGTGACGCGAAATATAAAGGCAAACACAGAAATAAATAACATTGCCTTTTGTATTTTTCACACGAAATTTTACAAATTTTATTAAAATTTTTCTAAGTTTATGAAAATACTCGTAAAATTTTAAATTATTATTAATATATTTATGTTGTATCTTAAATCAAAAACGCATTTAAAAATAAAATTATTTTTATAAAACGTGTGAGAGAAATAATGATTTTATCACTTAAGAATTCATGTATTTATTTATCTTTTAAAGATATTATCTTTTAAATATATTTTGTCACGCTAAAAAAACTGAAAAAATAAAAATAAATAAATAAATAAATACTTTTAATATTTATGAATGAATATTTTCTTTTTTTATCTTTTTATGTAATTTTATAAAATATAAATAATAATAATAATAATTAAATAAATAAGAAAAGCACATATGAATTTTTTTACACACATCTTTTATTAAAAAAAAAAAAAAAAAAAAAAAAAAAAGAGAGAGAGAGAGGTTTTATCTAAATCAAAATCATGCACAAATATGATAAAAACATTGTCTCACATAATAAAAACCTCTTAACAAATAATAACCAGAAATCAGATTTACTGTCTTAAAACAAATAGAAAAAAACCTAAAAGCAAATTGACTATCTTGAAACATATTTTTCCCTTAAAATAACATTATTACTATAAATTGCACTTACATTATTTTGCCGTATTAAGTTCAAGAGAGGTAAGTAATTTTTTTCTATAAAAATATACCGAATAAATGGATACAACATCCAAGCAAATTATTTCACCTTTCCTCAAGGGATAAGGAAGCTATGGAATTTTCTGTATGCATAATAATTATATTTTCTTGTCATTTTTTTATGTGTATGGAAGGTAAGGTATTTAACTTAGTGATTTTTAATACATTAGCAATCTTAATATTAGACGAATCTGATATTTTATCTAAAAAAGTGCATAAAAGTAATACGTTAGGCAAAAGTGCAATTAGTATTCTTAATGTTGGAATTCAGAACCACACATAACTGTAAAGTAAATAAAAGATAGTATACTTAATTTCACGGTAATAAAAATATAAATAAAATTTTCTTGTGATTAGAAATATAATTTTTTTAAAATAAAAGGAACAGGTACTTGCTTTCAATTACGCATACTTAGTATAAATAAAAATCGTAAGTAAACGAACTAATATACTAAGATAAAAAGTTAATGAATTCTTAATAATAGTAATAATAATAATAATAATTGAGTTTTAAACTATATTAAACAGTTGACATTATAAGGAATTCGTATGCATACATTTTTGGGGTTTATTAAACACAAAAAATATAATTTTTTGTGGAACACTTTTATCTATATCATAAGTATATTAATACGCAGAATTTTCATAGCAGGAATTATCTGGAAAAATATATATATACTACGACTTTTTTGATTTTTAAGTGATAGATATAAAATTCTGCTCAACACAGAATGTAATTTTTTTACGATAGGACCTATCTTAATTTATTTTTAAATATAAAGACATGCGGTAACTGTGTTTCTTTCCCTGGCATCACTAAATACATTTATTTTTTAAAAAATCATGGATACAATTTTATCATAGAAACACCTTGGATTCTGTTATTATTATTATTTTTTTTCATTTTGTCGATGAATAAAATGTCTACCACAGCTGCGTAAGTAAAGATCTTAAAGGGAGATCTTAAAGCAAAATGAGAAACGCCAGAGCTACTTCGGTGCCAGATTTCAAATTTGGCCAAAGATTACTACAGTAAACTTGTTTCAATTTTTTAGAACGATTTCTGTCCTTTTTATTATTATTATTATTATTATTATTATTATTTTAATAGCACGTTCATTCCACATAAATAGAAACATATTTACTTATTTATTTATTTAACTCATAAATAATAAAATATTTTAATATACAGTTTTTACTATTTTAATATATTTTTAATAATGAAATTTATGTCAAAAAGCTTGTTTAAATTTAGAAATTTTGACTTATTTTATTAAATTTTAGCTTTTTCCGACCTTTTGCATTTATTTTATTTATGAGAAAATGTTACAATTATTTTAGAAAATTTAACTTTATTTTCAGTAATTTTTTTTATAAAAAATGTTAATTATAAACATTTTCAAATAATTTTTTTTATTAACTAATGATGTCCTATTCTTTTTAAATTATTCTAAATACATGAAAGTTAAATTTTCGTTTCTCGTTTTTTTTTTTTTTTTTTTTTTTTTTTTTTTTTAGCATATATTATTAATAATAATTTATAATATATATCGTTCTATAATGAAGTTGTTCCATTTCCTTGACATGATCACTCTAAATTTTATTTTTGTTATCCCCAAAAAGATGTGTTTACACATTCCTTTTTTTTTTTTTTTTTTACAACCAGAAATGACAAAACAACGCAAAATCGCAGATTCAAAGAAATTGCCCTGTCGTACTGATAAGAAACTTTGACAATATTCGATTTTTTTCTAATCTGTGCTAATCACAAATAAATCTGTGTTCTGTTTGATCTTTCATAGCATAAAAAAGTAAATAACACAATTTTACAAAAATAATTTTGATAAAGTTTGATCTGATAATTTTTGCTGAGGGTTAAATTTTTGCTGATAATTCGTGGGCTAAAACCGAAATCGAAGACATGTTTTTTCTTAGTCACATTTAGAATTGTTTTCAGTACAGTGTGTCTATCGTCAATTTTTTTTCATTTTTAGTAGTCTCCAGTATGTTTCCATGATTAACTATAATTAATCATGGGTGCATACTATAAAAGTTATTTTACTAGAAGAGTCACGGGAAAAAGTGACATTTATGAGTGATAGAGAGAAACTAGCTTCAATTTCGATTTCAGAACATCAAAAATAAATTAAAGAATAGCCAAAGTTATCAAATCTGAATTTTACGTGTAGACCTGCGCCATTAAAGGTATATTTTGTTGATGGTAATTAAAATATGCCACATTAAAATATGCCTTAACCTATGAAACACAATTTTGTTATCATCATTTTTGTGCTATTTATAATTTTATCTCAATATTTCGCTAAACCTCAAAATTTCTTTTTTAGGAATAATAATAATAATAAAAAAAAAAAAACTATTCGATAAGAAAAATCATAAGAAATACCTCCAAAAAAGTACATCGTCAAAAATTACACACTTATTTTACAAACGTTAAGTATTTTCTCGGAAGCGGTGTTTCAAGCTTAAAATTCATCCATGGGAAGAGGAGATAGGATATGAATTTAGTTTTAGAAAAATCAAACACATGACCATTAGCCCAGCAGTGGGAAGCAATAGAAGATTTGGAAATCTCTTCATTACGAACATAACGCTCAGTGCTCAGTTATTCCATTTTCCAAACGTTTCCTAGTTTGACCAATGGAAGCTAAATTGCACAACGAAAATGGGATAAAATAAATGCCAGAACGGTATTCAGTTGGAATGGGATTTTAAGAGAAGAAAATTTTATTTTATTAACGGGTTTGTAGATGACTTTAAAACCAAATGGTGCAAGAATTTTAGAAATTTTAAGGGAAAGAGATGAATGAAAAGGCAAAACAACAGGGAGGAGACTATGATCATTCGAATTGGAAGCAGAACGTTTAGGATTCTTGAATTTATAAAGAGCTTTATCGATAATAGAGGGATTAAAACCACGAGAAAGAGCAAGAGATTTTAAATAAATAATTTCTTTAGAATGACTGGACGAATCAAAGCAAATGTGTAAGGCACGAAAAAGTATGAAAAGCAGACATTTTCAGTTGAGTGGCGTGGTTAGAGAGGGCATGTGGCGGGAGAGACAGAAAATGGTTTTCTAAAGGCAATGGTTAAGAACCGATCTTTGTCTTTAGATACAAAAACGTCAAGGAATGACAAAGAAGAATCATTTTCAATCTCGAAAGTGAATTGAATGCATGGGTCAATCGAGTTGACCAAAGATAGTAAACTGAAAAAATCGACATCAGGAGGAACAAGGACAAAAATGTCATCCCTATACCTGAACCAATGAGGAAGTTTATATACACCGAAAAGCTTTTCTTCAAAATAGTGCATATAAATGTCGCATAACAAAGGAGAGAGAGAGCTGCCCATTGCCATACCCTCATTTTGAAAAGAGTAAGTACCATTAAAGACGAAGGCAGATTATCTGATACATAATTGAACTAAATTTACAAGTTCCTCAATTTCAGTAGAAGAATAATGGAATTCACGTAATCTCTTCTATAAACAAACCAGAGCACCTTGAATAGGAACATTCGTTAAAAGTGAATGTTTAAATGCTTATAAAACTATAAATGTTTATAAAACTTTATATGTTTATAAAGTTTATAAAACTTGGTAACTTTAAATGTTTATAAAACTATAAATCTTTCCATAAATGATGTGTGTGAATTTGTGAAAATAAATAAATTATGTTTTAATTGCTTAAATAATCACTCTGTCATAAACTGTACTTCCACTTACCGCTGTCAAAAATGTTCCAAGAAACACTCTACTATTTTTCACTTTGAAAAAAAAAAAGGAACAGATGCGAGAGCAAACAAAATGATGATTTCTTATTTCCAGAAATTACTCCAAATGTAAACATTAATGCCCGCACCGAGAGTTTTGAATTGTCTAGTAATCAAAACACATTTACCGGTACATCTATCGGTGGTATAAATAATGAAAAAACTATCATTTTTTTAACTGTAATTATTTTTATCAGAGATAACTGCTGAGTGCTGCGAAAAGCCAATGCATTGCTCGATGTAGGCTCTATGTTGTCATTCGTGACCATTGGATTTGCGGATTTATTAAAAATTAAAAAAGAAAAAAAAATCTGTAGTAGCATCTGGATTAAGTAATGCTAAAGTAAATGTTAAATCAAAGCTGCTCGCTGTAATTTCTAATGGGGTTGACTTTGAGAGGCCATTAGAGTTTTTGTGTGTTTCTAATATACCAGACAATATTCCAATGAATCGTATTGACATTCCAGTTAATAATTTACCCCAAAATGTCAAGTCTGTAGTTTTATCACTAGCATGTTTTACTAGGAGCCAAAGTATTCTTTCATATCTTAAAATTCGGCCTAATTGAGATGCCTAATTCAGATTTAAAATTTCAATATTCTGCGTTTGGTTTTGTAGCCTACGGGGTAATTTTAGATTCAATAAGTGAGAACCAACAAAAAATAAATTGTGGGTAAGTTTATGATTGTAGGGACTTAGAGATGGCATCAAAAACATTTGGCAACTTGAGGCTATAGTGATTAAAGACGATTCTTATTATCATGAAACAGATCAATCCTTGGAACATTTCGAAAAAACTGTGGGTTATAAAAATATCCGTTATGAAGTAGAACTGTCATGTAAGATAAATTGGAGAAATCTTAGCGATAACTGCACAGTCACAAAAAAGAGATTGAATTCACTTATATGAAGATTTGAAAAAGATCTGATTCTCCACGTAATATGTTGTGAAACTTTGTGTCAGTATAAGAAAAATGTTATTATAGAAAAAGTAATTCAGAAAAACCTCTAGAGAAACCTTTTTATTACATGCCCCACGAACAAGTGAGGAGAGTTGGACTAGAAAAATGAGAATTGTGTTTGATGCAAGTTCAAGTTATGGATTTCATCATTTATGTCTGAATGGCTGTCTTTTGTGAGGACAAAATCTAAAATCAAATATATTTGATATACTTGTTAATTTCAGGCTCAACAAGATTGCATTTGTAGACGAAATAGAGAAGGCGTTCATTCAAATATTATGGGATAAGAAGGACAGAGATTCTGTGCGGTTCCTTTGGAAGAAGACTGACACCTTTAAAATTAATAGGTTTCCACGAGTTCTTTTCGGCGTTACTTGCATCCTATTCCTTCTTTCTGCTTCTATAAAAACACATCTGGAAAAATTCCATGAGGAATATCCGAACACAACAGACTGTTTGTTCGAGGCCTCTATGTCGACGACATTTTATCTGGAACACATGAATTACAAGAAGCATTAAGGATTTACAAAAAGCAAATTATTGGTCAAGCTAGTATGGTTTTAAGGAACTGGATAACAAATGGAAATGCAACCTCAACTTAGAAGTTAAAATGGTGAGAGAAGATACTTATGCATACACTAAATATTTCAGTAGTTGTTAGTTGGTAAATCTACTGAGAGTCATATGAAATCCAAATAACACCGAAATATTGAAACTTATCTTCAAAGGCAAAAACAAAAATAAATAAATAAATAAAATAAATTAAAAATGACTATAAAATAATCCAGAAGATTGTAACCATACCCAAATGTATGAAAAAAAAAAGTTTTTTGACCATTATATTAAGGCAGTAACAAAAAGTTGCTGCATGGTGTGTAAAAGAAATAGAAGTTAAAAATGTTTTTATCGGTTAAAATGATTTAATCAGCTATGGTTTCTTTCTATGCTTGATAATAAACAATGTCTCTTTGGAATTATACAAAGGTTATGTTTTATATCTCTTACTGCAAGTGTTTAGGTAAATATAAAAAAAAATGGAGTGATTCCACTCGACTTTCCTAATAAAAGGTAGTTTATATAAAATTAAACAATAGACATAGTTAAAAAACAAAATGGAGAATCATAGTAAGATATTTGTGTATTTCAGCTGAAGTTGTATGTCGTGTTTACTAGATCGTAACATATGCAAATCCTTTTGCACGTTACCGTAAATAAATAAATAAATAAATAAATAAATAAATGCTCACATTACCAAATATTCACGTATTCTTTTACATTTTGAACAATTTAACATTTCTTAAGTAAGCTTTTATTATTATTTTTTAACCCATAGACAGTGATGTGTATAAACACTACTTTATATTCCCATTAAAAAATATATAAACAAATAAATAAAATAAAATCTACAAATGCTGCATTTATGTAAATCTGTATGGCTCTTGCAATAATAATAACCTACATTATGCCTATTTTAATCGAATGCATAGTTTTTGAAAATTGTGTTGATTTTTTTTTTTTATTATATTCGCATAAGGTAAATCAAGAGAATTAAAAAAGCGTAATTCATAGTTTTGATGTACTTTAGAAAACGTCGTTTACAATTCACATTAATCATTTAACATTCATTATAAGGAGGAAAAGAGAAAATGACACAGACTGAACACGGATTTAAATATCCCCCACATATGTTTTATATTACAGCACTAATCAAGCCTGGGATAAAAAAAAATACCAAAATATTAAAAATGCTTTAATTTAAAAAAAAAAAAAAAAAAAAAAAAAAAGAAAGAAAAATCCATTTCCAAGGAAAAGTACTTTTTTTTTTTTTTTTTACAGGCTCTTTTCTACACACGCACATTTATATGCGCCAAATTTAATACAAAGAATCACAGAGATTGTTTAAAGCAGAATTATTTAATTAATTACAAATAAAGTATATTTATTTTCTTCATCTAGATTTATTGAAATACATCCTAATTTCGAAGTAAATTAACTGGAACTAAGATACCATCAAATATAAACGAGTCTCTAATCAATTACTTAAGGAAACATAAAATGATTTAGCAAAATTCGGATATTATATACTCTTTTTCTTATGTCTTCAATTATATTTATCGTATATGTTCATTCTGAAACCTATAATTAAAGAAAAATAATGCAGTTCATTTTGCTATTAAATTATTTCATTTCATAACTGATTACTTAAAAATGTTTTAGATAAAGATATTAAGATGGAAATTGTTAAACTTCATAAATAAATTATGTTACGAAAAATTGAAAAATTATAATTATTTCGTATAAATTAAATTACAAAATTTATTAATATGAGTATTAATAATGCATTTTCTAAAAAACACGCACGCACACGATCACACACACTGGCGTATACCACATATGTCTTGCATATTTTCTACCCCTCCCGTATATATATATATATATATATATGCCGGTGAAAAACATACACACTCTTTTTAGCATGCTAATGTCGCCATCTACTGAATTCAAAAGAAATTACATGTACGCCGAAACGTACTCCCGGCCTTGAAACCCCAAGTGTTTCGTCATAAATGTTGATTCACTAAAAAAAAGCACATATAAAACTTAATATAATATAGAAAAAATAATTATTAAACATTAAATACATATTTTTCTTATAAACTTAACAATCATAATTGAATTTGTGTCCGAATTAATTACAGTCAAAATTACAAAAAAAAAAAAAAAAAAAAAAAAAAAAAACTCTAATTTTCTCTTACAGGAAGAAAGCATATATATCTTACATTTCTTTTAAGTATTTTTTTATTTGGCAACATGACATTAATAACCCTAACTATTTCATCCTGTCCCAAAATTATTTCCGAAATTCTACCTGTCAACTATTTCTTATTAGGCACATTGTAATCTTTAATCAACACGAGTCAAGCCACCTTTCTTTATTTTGTGGGGTATCTCCATATTGTACGTTGCTGAAGATTGCTTAAATAGTACCTTTTCCCCAATCTTCAAATTTTTTAATATACCTGGAATCTTTTTCCATTTGGTGAGTCTATTTTAAAGAATTTGTATAATTTAGGATTCAGGAATTGAGGTAAGAGATCTTCCTATAAAGAAATGGCCGGGTGACAAGATTTCGAATTTATCAAACTTAGATGAAAGGGGGTGGGGGATCTTGAATTCAAAACACTCTCTATCTCTAATATTATACTTAGAAATTCATCTGAAGATAAAGGAACATTCCGTATGACACGATGTTTAAAACACCGGATTCCCATAGTTCTCCAAAAGTTAGACAGTTTCGGTGGTATAAATTTCCAATCAATATTTTTACCTGAAAAAAAAAAAAAAAAAAAAAAAAAAAAGCTAATGTTTCATCTGGACGTTTGACAAATTTATGTAGTTTTGTAAGTTCAATGCTAGCACCTAAAAAGTTCTTAGCATTGTCACTAAATAATTTTGAACACCTTCTCCTGCAACTGAAGGAACGCATTAAACAGGCAATAAACGGGTAAGTTTCTTCAGGAAGACAACTCGGCTTGACGAGAAACATTGCGCCCTCTGAGCTTGCAAGTGATGCATATTTCCACATATACTGGCACTCCATCTTACATAATCAGCTAATCCTATTCAACTTTCCCCAAAAGTAATATTAAGAAACCAAAGTTCTGATATTAATAAAAAAAATTAAAAGCATTTTTTTATTAAATCTAATCTTGTTCATTTATTTTCAACTTTTCTAAAAATAAAGTATCAATTGTAAAACATTAAGGTTTACCTCTACTAAAAAATATATTGTCTCTACTAAAATTTTTATTTGTTAAAATTATAAGGACTTTTGAAGCATGTTTTAAAATTATTTGAATATTTGGAGGTTTGAGTGCATTGATAACCCTTCTTAAAATATGTTTATCTAAATTGATTACATTTAAGTTTTGTATTTAGTAAATATATTTTAATAAACAAATTCTAATTATTACATTCCTACTGCATTTTCGCAATATGTCGATAGACCAACTGGCGAGAAAAATTAAGCACTTTGAATTTATAAGTTATCCATACTTACAAATATAATGGCTCGCTATCTTAATTAATTAGGCAATCTTGTTTCGCGTTACCTTAAGACAATATTCGAAAATCAAAGTTTTCATATTAATAAAGACATTTAAAGTACTTTTTAGGAAATTTATTCAGGTTCATCTATTTTCAAATTTTCCTAAAATTATACTATCAACAACAAAACTTTAGGATACCATGTTAAAATGGTGTATTATTGTTGCTAATTTTTTTTTTTTTTTTTTTTTTAAGTTTATTAAAGACTTTTAAATGCGCGTTCTGAAAAACATGCTGTATCTTAAGATTTTGATGCCTATCTACATTTATAACCCTTATTAAAATTAATTTAACTAAATCGATTTTATTTAGATGAAATAAATATTTTCTTTTTAGTAAACTGTATAAAATTTACATGCTATATTTTAATATACATATTCTAATCAATATCATCATATTCTAATTTATTAATATGCATTAGTCTTTTAAATAGGCATTTTATGTTTATATCAAGACATATAATACATATACGAATACTCTCACTTGAATTAGCTATCTTAATTTATCTGAATATGCATTAAATTATATTTACTAAAAGGTACATTTATGACGTTTAATAATTTAACACATAAAGTGATTATCTCATAGCAATAAATGATAAACGTCCATTTATACCTAGTGTCATGAACACATTAGGTCCATATTAATATTATGTGTCCATTAAAGTTTTAAACTTTAAATGTTATTACAATATGGCAGTTATGGGAGATAATTCATATTTTCTGAAAATGATGTGAAAATTGAGAGTTTTCGATGCTTGTTTTAATGCATGTTTCGATAATATTTTTTTAAAACTATTTAAATGAATTATTTGAATTACGCAATGATTCGTTAATTGTTTTTTTTTTTTTTTTTTTTTTTTTTTTTTAAGGCGTAGTATAATTTTAAAGTACACGTATTGTATTTTTCTTTTTATCAGTAAATTATTATAACAAGTTACTTTATGGGGTTGGACATAGAAAGGTATAAGAGTATTACTCAAAGTAAACTTCAAAATTTATGAAGAATTCTTTTAGTAAAATAATTCTGCATATGAAAACTTATTATTTACAAGGCTATAGAAAAGTAAAACATTTTTAATGCTTTATGTTTGAAAGTAAAGATAAATTATCTTTCTGTGAGATTCCGTTAACCATAATTAAATCAAATTATGTTATTGTAGTTTTTTTTTTTTTTTTTTTTTTTTTTTTTTTAGGTAACATATTATACAGAATCAATCTACTCTTTCGTCTTTTCGAAAACCAAAGAAAATATATATATATATAAAAAAAAAAAAAAAAAATCTATTACTGATTTTTTTCTCCTAATTAAAAACTAAATGATTTGAATGGTTGTCATCATAGAGATAAAAATCATCGAACATTAAAGGAATTAACAAGTAAGAACAATTGGGAAAATGATTCTAATCTATTCAAACGGTAATAGTTTTCTTTCCTTTTTACATTTAATATTTTATGCTAAATTCATTTGTTACTTGTATATATATATTTCTTATATATGTATATATAATAAATAAATAAAATAAATAAATAAATTTATCACTCAGATTATTGCTTTATTAGGAAGATTTATCCTACTTTAATGGTAATACTCCCAAACCATTAGTAATGTATAAACTGTATAATTACAGGTAAGTATTTACAGTACATGCGACATAATAATGTTCCTTTGCATTTCATAGTAGATCAAGAAATGAGCTTACTTTTATTTTATTTTTTATTTATTTTCCTGTTATATTTTTCTTCTCTGTAGAATGAATTCGAATTAAGTTCCGCACCGACCCCCATTCATTTTTTTTTTTTTTTTTCGTTTTCTGAATGAAAATCATTCAGAAATCGTAAAAAAATAGTTTCATTGTTCTCTAAAAAAGGTTTATAACATATTGCTGCGGTATAAATTGGAGGAGAAATAAACACGCTCATTATAACTTCATAACTTCCACTCCGCTTTGATTTTGATTTATCATATCACCCTCTTCACTTCACTAAATGAAGGGGATTCTTAAAATTTAAAAATAGTAATTCTTAAACATGTTTTTTACAGTTTTAACAAAAAATATATTTATAGTTAGTAAAAAAGCAATTTGTTACAAAGAAAAAATGTATACAACATTGAAAACATTGCAAAATTGAGACCTTTTTTTTTTTTTTTTTTTTTTGAAAAACAACAAAAGAAAGACTGACAAAATAATATTTTCTCAATTAAACTGATTTTTTATATTTCAGCATGTTAAATTAATTTAAAAATAAAATTTCTATTAAAAAAAAAGTTTGAAAAGAAAAATATTTATTTTTATAAAAGAAAAAAAAAAAAAAAAAAGCTTACACAAAATTTTGCAGGTTATTTGAGCAGAGAAATACAGTCGGCAGAAAAATTACTATAGCACACATCCACATTTTTCATATATATATATATTAGTCTGATTGCTAATTTTTATCATTAACTTATTTTAACTTACTTTGATTTAACTTACTTTACTTTTTGTCTTTATGTTGTTTACATCTTCATAAACAACATAAAGACTAAAATAATGATTATTAAATATCTACTTAACAGCATTAGATGCACATATTTGAAATAGAAATTATTGATAGCGCTTCAATAATTTTTCTGCCGACTGCACTCCACCTGTCATGATTTTATTTCCGTTTATTTAACGCATGTCTCGTTTAAATTTATTTAAACAACAGTTCGTTAATAAATTTTTTATTCTTATTTTATTTCATTTACTAGCAGGCTACGCCCGCTTCGCTGGTCACGATATTTAAATGACTTTTCAATAGAATTGAATTGCTATTTATTTTTCATATTGCATTATATATATATATATATAAAGAAGAAGAAATTCTTACATTGAAATCGCCCTAAACCTTGCTTCGGGTACCTGCAGCCTACAGCAGTCTCTCTACCCGCATTGCGTCGGGTCCAGGTTACCACTGCCTGAGAAAGGTCTTTCCGGTTGGGTATTTATCGACGGCAGGTAGATTCGTTATTATTTAGGAATTACGATTTAAAAATGACTGTATCTCAGCATCTAATAAATATTCAAGTTTATTATTCAGTAGCAAATTTCTCATTATTCGCGTGAAAATATGTTTATTTTTTTGTCGGAAAAAAAAAAAAAAAAAACTGGAAAAATTTTCTGGCAACAACTAAATTTTATATTTAAATGACTAATTTTAAAGCTATTATAAAGAAATTATTTTCATATTTTAATTATTAAAAAAAAAAAAAAAAAAAAAAAAAAAATCAAAAATCTAACAAATATAAAAAGAAACTCGAAAGTTGTTCTCGAATGCTTTTTTAAATATTTTGATTACTTAAAATATCTCATCTGTTGCAAAAGTGAAACAGCTATATTTTTCTTTAAAATTTACTTATTGATGAAACGTTTATATTTTTAAAACCATGTCTCTTCATAAAAAAAATATTTATTTGATGATTATCAGGGCTTTTTTTTTTTTTGTTGTTGTTGTTGTTTTCTTTTTTCCCTTTCACTTATTTTTTTTTTTCCGACTAATCAGACTTTCTTAGGATACTGTTTAGACAATTAAATGTTTTCTTTTATAATTGACATCTTACCTATTAATTATCTGCAAGAGAAATAACACATCTGCCACCGAGTATCAAACCCACGACCATCTCATTAACAACTTGGCACTTTAACCGACTAAGTCATTGACCGACATAACCGGTTCCTCATATTTACTTCAAAATGGAAACGTCTTGTTTTTAAGTGTGACACGAAAACACTATGGCAAAATCTAATTTCAATAAAATAAAAACTTTTAATTAAAAGAAAACTGATGAAAAATTTGAAAATCGGACTTCATTACGAACCTCCATGCAAATTTTTGTAGCTCTGTGGTCAGTCGTTTTCTTTAAAAGTTCTGGACATACACACAAACACACAAACATGTTATTTTATTATTATTATATATATATATATATATGATTAAATCGTTATTAATTTACAGTTAGTAACAATTCATCATCAAATAATAATAACAATAATAATAATAATAATAATCATTTTATGTAGTATGTAGGAATTTCTATAACAAGAAAAAATTTAAATATGTATGTTTCATTATAAGTAAATAAATACTTTTAACATTTATACATGTTTGTTCAGATTTAGATAATATGCGTATATGATATACTTTTAATTATCTGATGATGTCCACTGACAGATATGTCCGCTGACTAAGATGTGATTTTTCCCTTTGCACAACCAGATCGAATTTATGTAATTATATTTATTTAAGTTGTTTTTGAAGTAATGAGGCGATATACAGAAATCTGAAAAAATTGTATTTAGGTTTAAAAAAACTTCAATCACTTGTAGAAATAAGCATGAATTTAGAGTATTTTAAAAATTTCGCATTGAGAACGAAATTAAAATTTTGCATTTTCCCACAGGCGTTCTTACATAAAAATATTATAAATCGCTCTTTTCTTAATTTACATACAACTACAAAATATCATACTGCTATAATTTTGATTTATAAGTTTACGTTAAGTAATTAAAGTTTAATTCATTTTAAAAAGTGGAAATGCTATTTTATCAATAAATGTTTTATGCAATATTTTTTTTTTTTTTCAGTTCTTATTTTATCTTTATTTTATTACTTCTTCTTAAAGCATTAAAATATACATTTTATTCATAAGTAAACGTTATATTTCATAACAAAATTTCAAAAAGGTTATTATCAAGCAAGAAAATGACATTTTTAAAAGCTCTTGTAAAAATAAGGAAATTTAAAGAATTACATTTTATGAATATCAAATACATGGCAAGTAAAATTTACCCAAAATACCTTTAAACCCGCAAAAAAGACTGAAAAAAGCTTTAAATATATTAAAAAAGTATTACATTTCTAATTTTTTTTTTCTACTGTTAATTTCAAATCTAAGTTTTGTAATTAGGATGATTCTTTTTATGAATAATAGGTATCGCCATACACAACCATATAATCAAATACAAATTTGAAATACTTCATAACTTTTAGACTAAAATCGAACTGAATAAGTTTCCAAACTGAAAGGTCGAATTTAACATCTATAACTAATTATATTATGACTAATTTCATCACACGCATAGTGTGCCTTGTCAAAATGTTAATATCTAAGCGCATTCATCCAAAGGTCATATTTATACTTTGTCGGCGTTTTGAAATGCATTTGTTGAACACACATGTAACTACGGAAATTACCATAAAAGGAAATAGTCATTTAATCTTTCTGAGAATAAGAGATCAAACGTTTTGCAAAATTGCAAACACGAATATTAATGAATGGATTTTTTAAATTTATTGCGATAAGATATTATATATATATATATATATATATATATAATATACCGGGTGATTCAGAAGTCACAGAAAAATTTTAAAATATGCTATTCCAAACGTACGAACTGTAGTTCTATGCGGTTTTCACTAAAATGTACAGAAACATATAGGAAGGGATTTTATTTTAACCCTTCAATGCACGATTTTTTAAATTTTTAAATAAAAAATAAGTTTTTGGCATCCTGAGTTCACATATAACATCAGAAAAATACACAAAAAAATTACATTTAATTGTGTTTTTTATTAAGTTTAATCAGTGTATCAAATCTGATACAGCGGGGACGAAAGCATTTTTCTTTTTGTATCATACTTGATACAATGTGTAAAAACTTGAAATTTTACATTACTTTTCACACGTGAAATGATCTGAAACAATTGTTGTTTTTATTTAAACAAAAGAAAACACCACATTTTTCACATTTAGCAGATTATAATTTTCCACATTTGTGATATTTGCACCGTTGTCTGTTGTCAACAAGTATCAGAAAATGCCCAGTTTCATCTGTGCGGACATCGCAAGATGGTACATAACGTGCTGAAGCTTTCTGAATTTCTTGCAAAGTTGTTCATTTGTTTTTGATGAAGGTCGGCCACGTTTATTCGAGTTATTTACACCGTGATTACACAATGTATCCGCTATATGCTCTAAATTAGATAACAAGTTGGCCTTCTCACCTTTGTCTCCTCTGGATTTAGTTACTATCTGATATAAAATCCAAACATTTAAAACAGTGATATAAATCATATTCAAACAATCTCAAATACCATATTTTACTTCTTATTGTTATGTGGTGTCGAATCTAAAAAGTCAACAACATGTGTTTATTATATTCACAATGACAGCTGGACTGTCTCTGGGGATTCTTATCTTTTGTTTTCTATCAAATCGATTTACTGTAGACCTAGGAAACTATCCACAGAACGAAGAGGCTAAACTTACTGTTTTATTATCTTTCCATGCTACAAGTGAGATATTATATCATCCACAACTGGCAACATTTTCACAACTGAAATCGCTATGCTATTGCTTAATTCCTTTTTCGGTTGGCAAAATGCCATTTGGTCTTATGGTACTCAAATATTAAATTCCTTTTTTGACCAGGTAATATAACAACTTCAATGATGTATAATAGTTGTCAAAATGTATTTTGATTTCTTTATTTCTTTCCATGTTTCTGCATAGCCTAACAACAACATTTGCACTTGTTCCCAAATCAGGTTCATTTGCCTTTTGATGAGAATCCTGACCACAATAAATCTCAAATGTATATCCGTAACCTAAATAAGCCACATAAGGCAAAGAGCTTAAAACCCCACTTTTGCGGTTTTTGAGGTAGATATTGCTTAAGTGTATATCTGCATTTTGTAGCACAGATTTGCTCATTTGCAGAGAGGTACGACTCCATAGGAACAATACGAAACTTTTCTAACAGCATATTTATAACTGGTCTAATTTTATATAAACGATCAGAGTCTGGTTGATCTTGTTGTGGTTGCTTGCTGTCGTCGTTAAAATGTAAAAATTCTCATATCTTTTCAAAGCGTCTTCATGGCAGGCATTCCTTTATAATTTCATTTTCTAAAACAGAAGACCAATATGCTGTGAGGTTTGGTACGCCTACTATGGACATCATTATATAAATTCCAATGTACTGCTCAATTTCTAAATTTGTGACATATGCACATTTCTCAAGTTTTTTTTTTTTTTTTTTTTTTTTTTTGTACACTGAATAAATTTATTTGTTTAACTGTATGTTCAATCAACTCATCTGTAACAAGATATTTGAAAAAGCTAAGTGTTGTACTTAAATTCTTAATCTCAGAGGAGAGGTTTTCATTACCTGGAAATACAATGTGGTCTTTATACAGTAATAAATATATTTTATCCATTTGATTGGAGGTTTGTCAGTTTTAATTTTTTTTTTTTTTTTTTTTTAATGTCTACTAGTACTTGGCATCTTTTCTTCTCCGTCTTTGATATCAAGAGCATTCTTACTATCAATGTTCAAAAAAACATCACCTTCTGAATCACTGCTACCATGAGAAACATCATCAGTTACTTGATTTGGCATATAACTATTTTAAGCTGTGCTATCATCACTGTCAAAATCCAACCCATCTTCACTCTCATAACTCCAGATTCTGTTCATTATGTCCTCTATTTCCTTTTACGCCAGAATTATTCTCCTCGCCCTTTTCTAAAAAAAATGTTATGCTATCACACATTGTATCCTTTTTGACACACAAAGTTTAAATCACTATTCATTTTTTTTTTTTAAAAAGTAATAAAAAGTATTCTATGAGGGATTTTAATAGGTGTATGCCTATAAAAGCAGCAGATGAAACCATCAAAGGTAAAATACTCTTTTTAAATGTTGAAAACTTAGTACATATTCCGGCGTGTGCAGCAGGAGACGAATATGAAGTTACCTAGTTCGGCTAGTCTGATTTGTACTGCCACCCATCCACGTAAAGTAGCACGAATGGTGATTATTTGATCTTTCACTTATGTTTTAAATAAATAAATCAGGTACGAGAAGACAAAACATTTTCATATGATTATTAACAGAAAAAATAAATTATGTTTAAAATTTGATACAATATGCAGTGAAGGGTTAAGTGCATAAGAGAATATATTAGTTATATTTTTCTCCAGCATATCGCATTGAATTCGGAGTATCCTCTCAAAGAGATCTGCCTGATCAAACATGCAATTTTGAGAATACTGAAGTTTTTTTTTTTTTTTTTAGGACTGAGGGCCTATTAGTCTCAATCTGGGATTTTTAAGTTGTCGTTTTCGATAGCTGGACATTTGTCGAAATCTAAAATTTATCGAAAATATAATTGAATAATTTGAAAGCGATGTTATAATTTAAAAAACGAAAAAAAAAAAAAAAAAACTAATAGTCCTCCGTCCTAAATTAAATTCTGCTTTTGCCAGAATTTCATCAAAATCTTTTTATTATTATTATTATTGAAAGAAAAAGAAAAGATAATTAATAATAATCAGTATCGTCACAAGCGATATCGAAAAAGTTTTTTTTTTTTTTTTTTTTTTTTTATAATTTTGAATTAGGAAATAAGAAGTGCGCGAGCAATATGAAATAATAATAAGTAAAAAAATGAATTTAATAGTTTAATTTTTATATAAAACAAGATCGCGTGCTATCTTAAAAAGTAGATGTAAAATTTAAAGTTTAATTTTTTTGGCAACAATTATAAATTAAAATAAATAATTTAATGAAAGTTTAGAAGTTAGAATTTCTATTTTTATTTTTATATATTTTTATTTATTTATTTGTTTGTTTATTTATTTATTTATTTATTTTTTTTTTTTTGAGGGGAAATGAAATTTTGTTCATTCTATAACTCACAAGTTTTTGAATTTGCAAGATAATTGTTTGAGGTTTTCATATAAGTAGCTCAATACTCTTGGATTAAAATTATGCAAATGAAATTTTTTTAAAGCTTGCTTATGCGTAGTTAAAAATTATTTAATAAAAATTCTACTATATTATAATACTTTTTTTCCTCGCAGTTTTCACATATCTTTATTTTATTTTTTATTTTTTATTTATTTATTATTATTATTATTATTTTAGGAGAATTTTCAATGTGCGACGTCTGACGACCATCATTCATGTATATGTATGCTGCGACATTGTAAAAAATGAATTTTAAAATTAAAGCGCTCCCTGATTAAAATAATTTAATAATTTGCTAATCAATACTTTTTTACCTAAACAAATGCCATTCCTTCATTTTCATTTCAGTGCAAACCGCATGGTCAATAATAGTTTTATAATAATGTATATATTTTATTTTTTCGGTGAATTTTGAAGCTCCCGTTATATATGTTAATAGAAAATATGATGTCAAAGTAAAGCAAATCGATTGGTTGGTTTTAACGTCGCACTAGTGCTGTGCTATGGAACATTGGCGACGGTCTGGGACGCACTCCTAAATATGGATTCGAAATGTTTTGCGAAATTTCTTAGCTAAATAAACCAACACAGAAAAATCATTATTTATACAATATAGTTATTTAAATATGTGTTTGTCATCTATTAATGGATAGAATTTTTTTTAAAGCATTGTGGAGACAAAACAATGTTATTAAGCAGGAGGATATATTTCACCCCTTTGAGCAACGCGGATTTATGAAGAGTGATTTTTTTTTTTTTTTTTTTTTTTTTTTTTTTAATAAAATTTAATATGTCAGACGGTTTTTTCGGCTTGAAAAATCTTTACGCATTAAAAATAAAATTAATATTAATATTCTTCTAAAGCTAATGTTAATAATTAATGATTCCTGATATACTACAAAAACAGCGGTACAAAAGTTTTTCAACTTAAAATTTTGTTCTATCTTGATTTTAATGATTTATATGTCAGCTAAATATTGAAAATTTTTATACCATTTCTGCTCATAATATGTTTATAAATTTATAATCCTTTTACCCCTTTGTGTCTTGAAAAGACAAAAAAAAAAAAAAAAGTTAAAATAAATATTATTTTTTATTAATTTCAATATTTTTATCAGAATATAAATTGTGTTTTGAAACTAATCGTATTCTGTCAAAAATTGTAATTTTTAATAATTATATTAATTTCATTTAGTACATTCAACATGCGTTTATAATTTATATATAAAACTTACATTTGAAGTTTTAAAAATGTATTTTAGATACTATTTTTGAAAGAGAATAATAAGGAATTTAAGTTTTTTACGACAACTAATTTCTTAATTATTAGTTACATTTTACCAGAATATAAATTAATAAAAATAAAATATTTTAACTATTAGGAAAAATCATAATAAAATGAATGCATTCTAAAAAAAAAGTATTTTCTCTTTACCTGAATAATTCTCCTCTAAAGGTTTCTGTATCAAAGTGTTAACTAAATGGAGAAAAATTGCATTTAGTTGTACCCACTTAATTTTGCACAAATTGCCTATAAGTGTTACAAATCTCCCAAAGCTTTCTCAGCACTAGCGATTTTTTCCTTGGTAGTAAGTACTAAATTAGTGAAATGGTACATAAATAATATGTCGTGAGTAGCGATATGGTGGATATCTGTTTTCGGGAAACAGAAATCTCAATATTCCGTACACATTATATGATAATAACTTTTTGTTCTCTCGACATAAGGAACATAAAATAGGTTTTATCTAACATGAAGATATTATTAGTTTTTCCAGTAATAATACAAATGTTATATTTTCTTCTTAACGAATCATTTGTTATTGTATTTTCTAAAAGATTTATACTTTTTTTTTTTTTTTTTTTTTTTTTTTTTATGTGGTAAATAAAAGGATCAACAAAGTAAATATAAAATAAAATAACTTAAGTTTTATAAAATTATTTATATTAAGAGTAAACTTTTAATTACTATGGGAATTAGATTGTAAAAAAAAATGTAGTTTAGAGTTTCAGCGTAAAATAATATCAGCAAATTAGAAAATACACTCTATAAAAAGAAAAAAAAGAAAGAAAGAAAGAAAACGACGCACCAAGAGAAAGTGGGGACAACAATTGGTTGATGGGGTCGAATGGGTGGTCCGAATGGGACAAAAATTGGTAGATGGGATGCACATGCGGAGAAAAACAATTGATTACAGTTCCAAAAAATGTGAATGATTTAATCAATAGAAAGTGGTTCACAGAATAAACAAGTCAATAAGGTGTTGGTCCACTTCTGGCCCTTATGTATGCAGTTATTCGGTTTGGTATTAAATGATAGAGTTGGCAGACGTGCTCCTGTGATGTATCACGCTAAATTCTATCCAATTGTTGAGTTAGATTGGTAAAATCCCGAGCTGGTTGTAGGAAACTTTTTATGATGCTCCAAACGTCCTTAGTGGAAGAAAGATCCTGGGCCTGAGCGCAAACCCACTCAGCCGCCTATTAAGGGTTTTTGTATTCCCTGAAGTACCAGTTGCACGTAGGATCGACGATAATGATGCATTCGTGCTTGATTCCATCAAAACCTGCATGTATGTCAATTTGTGTCCAGTTTGCATTACTCCTTCTTGATTCGTCAGTTTTGTTGTTATAGAGTATAAATAAATAAATAAAGTTTTAGCAATACGTACATGCATTAGTTGTATTATTAATTTAATAAAAAAAAAAGTGAATATATGTTAATATAAGTTCATTTAACTAACATTACACTCTAGCTAAGAATTGGGCAATTGACGACGGTGATAGATCCAACCTTAGGGGTGGTAGAAAACATGCAGTTAAAATTATGATCTACTGCGAAGGGGATGGCTACCTACTTCAGTAACCCTAAACAAATATAAAAAGAAACTGAAAGATTGCAATCCTCGCGAGAAGAAAAAAAAAATATAGCATAGAGGAAAAGTGAATTGGAAAATTCGGATAAGATACTTTTTAAACTGTTAAACACAGGAATTATGCGTAGAAGGTGGATGTTTTAATAAGTTTATATTCATTCTAAGAAGTGTGTTTGTATCAATAATATTTTATAGAAAATGATATAAATCTATAAGAATTTACGCTTGGAAATTTGAAAATTAAATTACCATCGTTAATGATTTTATGTCTTTTTCATTTTTTTTTTTTTTAATATTTCATCCTTGTTTGCGCTCATAGAATTCTTGCGCATGAATGTCAAACGTTGCGGTGTTTTCAGACTGATTTGGTGAGTTCAGGTAATTTTATGGGTTAAAGCAAGATATTACATTAGATTGATAGGGTTGTTAAAATGTAAGTTGCGAAGTTGTGTAATTTTCGTGAAGTTTTCTTGTGGGGTTAAATCAGAAAATAGTTTTACGAAAGTTTGTTATAGCAGATATTTAAAATAACACTCCAGTAATGAGCTATTTTAGCAGCGAGATGGTTGAAGTAAGGTAGTTGAATTTAGTTTGAGGTTCATTCCTAGCAAGTTTGGATGAGATTTGTTTCAAGAGTTGCGTTACAGAGAATTTTTATTTTATAAAGTTAAAGTAGATCTTTATAATCGGTTGGCTATATTAATCCATTATTTTAATTAAGCAGACGGTACACAATTCATAAAGGAAGGCGCCCAGATTAGGAACGAAGCTGGTTTGTGGTGGAGTGTCCATGGGGGTTGGTGAAAACGAAGCAAACTGCTGGCAGAGTATAGTTCCAAAATCTAGCATGATATTCTCTTGCATACACACAAAAAAATAATACATATATATACAGGGTGATTCAAAAAAACGTGGACAAAATGATATGGCAGATCTGTCATACAAAAAGGATCAAAAATTGCATAGGAATAGAGGGTCGCAAACGCCTGTGGAAGGCGCCAGAGCCACGAGAAGGCGTTGCAATACAAACACGAACTGAGCAAACGGAGATTGTCTTCATTCGAGTTCTGGATGCGTTGGGCGTAACATGGCTAGTTACACGCACCGCAAAATGGCTGACATGCATTTCATTTACGGTATGACGAACTGCAATGGACGAGCAGCCTTGCGAATGTATCGTGAGAAAGAGAAATATCCTGGTATGAAGGTGACTAGCCGCTCATTCTTTGCCAGTCTGCATCGACGATTGTGTGAAACCGGCTCGTTCAACGTGCACAAGCCGGATGCTGGTCGCTAACGAAAAACTCCGACAGTTGATGTTGAAGAAAGAGTTTTCCAAGAACTCCAGTGTAATCCTTCAATGAGTACACGAGTTGTATCCCGTATCCCCCAAGACCCATATCCCCCAAGCTACTGTCTGGCGCGTTGTACATGACGAAGGACTACATCTTTATCATTTACAACGCGTCCAGGCACTGGTTGGTTGGTTGGTTGGGTTTTACGTCGCACTAGTTCTGCGCAGATGGGCAATTGGCGACGGTCTAGGACTCACCCCTAGAGATGGTCCGGAGACATGCCATCGCAATTTTGATCCTCCACGAAAGGGATGGCTCTTCCGCTTCGGTGACCCCCAGAGGTATAATTTTCGTACAGGCACTGGAACCGGGAGACTACAACAATCGTATGGATTTTGCGTTTTGGTTTTTGCTGCAGACCGAAACTTCGCAGCAAGTGTTCTCTTTACGGATGAGGCTGCGTTCTCATTAGAATGTGTGATGAACTTTCACAACCTGCATACGTGGGCGGATGAAAACCCGGTGCTTCATGTGAGCATGGAGCCAAACGAAAATTTTCCGTTAACGTGTAGGCTGGCATTGTAGGAGACTGTTTACTTGGACCGTACATTCTCCTAGAAAGACTTAACGGTCATATTTATCTAACATTGTTGCAAGAGGTTCTACCAGAAATGTTGAATGGTGTTCGATGCCTATTCGTCAATGCATTCGATTTCAACACGACGAAGCTCCTGCACATTTCAGCACAGATGACAGAGCACATCTGCAGGCTACTTTTCCTGGCGGCTGGATTGGTTGCAGTGGACCAATCGCATGGCCACCACGACCACCAGATCTATCTCCTTTGGATTTTTTCTTATGGTGATTTTTAAAAGGACTTGTGTATGAAACACTTGTTGTAATGCCTGAAGACTTGGTAGGAAGAATCATTGTGGCAGCAGGATGTGTTCGAGATACACCTGGTATCTTTGAGAAAGTGCGGCGCTCTATGCAACGTAGATGCGAGGCGTGTCTCGATGCATCTGGCAAAAACATATCCTATAGGCTGAACAATTGACTTGCATAAGTTGCATGTGAATGAGTAATTATCAATAAAATGATCTGTAATGGTTTTGTTTCTTCTCTTTGTGTTATGTATTATTTTAAACGCCCTGTAGCGGCTCCGGATCGCAGTTGCGACCCTCTGTTCCTATGCGATTTTTATCCTCGTTGTATGACTGATCTACCACGTCATTTTGTCCACGTTTTTTTGAATCACCCTATATATATATATATATATATATATATATATATATATATATATATATCAGTAAGATGTAAAATATCAGAAATATGTTTTGAGGTAATATATTTCGTAAATTTTAATATTTCCCACTTTATATTGATTACTATGAAATAAGAATTTTTTAAATAATATTAAAAATGCTGCGATTCAATGAAAAAGTTGTGTTTAGAAAAATATACATTTAAGCGTAACAAATATCTACTTTTTTTTTATTATTATTAAATTCTTCCGCATTGACACGGTCTAAATTACTTAAATGATACATAAGTATTACATCGCAAATATAAGATAGTTTCTCTTCTGGGAAAAGAAGGAAACTAGTAATATTTAGCACATTACGTAATAATATCTTTGTGTTAGCTAGATATTGGAAACATAAATTAGGGCTTCTGAGAGCTAAAGAAGTTATTTTCCTTGTTTTTGTAGTAATGAAAGAATTTCTTCTAGAATAAAATGTTTTTTGTTTTCATAAATTTTAATCAAAATTGAAAAATAATATTGTATAAATTAGGCGATTATAATCAGCTCAATTTTTATACAAAAGAAAAAATATAATTTAATTAATGGTGAAATAGGAAAATGACAGTGAGATGTAATAACAAAACAAAAGCATGTTAATAATTAAAATTAAAAAGTGTTAAATTAAACCAAAATTTCAATAAATGGAATATTAAATGCATCATTAGACGGAAACACCACAATTCATTTTCTTTAATTGTAGAATTATCAAATGCGGATGAAATGCAATATAAATTTGATAAATATTCAACAATTCATTTATCACATTTACCAAATTTAGTGGCAATTATGAATAATCACCGGTGATTATGGAAAATCACCGGATTAATCCCATTTACCGTAACGTACACACACACATATACATATATATATATATACATATACGCGAAAAGGATACTTTAAAAGTAAATCATATAGTTCGTGAATATATATATTAAAAAAAAAATCCTACTGGATTTTACGACAAACAACAAATGTAAGAAATGTATGTTTTTGGAGTGGTTTTATATACTAGTTAAAGTATGCAAAAAAGCAACACCATAGAAAATTTAGAAAATCTCAAAATTTCAACATTCTGTAAATTATAAACACAATCTTATTGTAAAAATCTTGTTTTTCTTTTCTATATGAATGTGCTAAAGAGAAATTGGAACTACCAAACTATCTAGCGTATAGCACTTGCTACGTTTAATTTATCTTGTCTGTCAGGAGTTATTTAGTATACCACTATCTTTCACAATAAAAGTTGATTTCAAAATAAATGTCAAATTTCTGTGATAAATTAAAATACTCTAAAATAGTTACGATAAACTAACTTTTTAAAAATATTGAAAGCCACGAACTTCAGTATATGAGATATCTGACAAGAAAATACTTTATGCAGAAGCAGATATGATATTATACTTCTGATACTCAGTCATAAATACTGATATCTCGTTGTGGTAAAGGCTGTATTTGCAGATTCGTTTAAGGTCATTGCTTTCATTATACCAAAGTGTCTTCTTAAATTTCTTATCACATGACAAAATCAATACATACTTATTCTTAGGAAAGTAATAGAAAGGGGTCGATTACTGAGTAAATTAGCCCACGTAACTTGTTTAATTTTCTAATAGTATGGCTGTTAAAGGAATGTTAAAGATTTTATCAAATCATAAAACTTAATTCGTAACCCTAAGCAAATAAAAAAAGAAACTGAAAGACTGCAATCTTCGGGAGAAGAATATATATATATACATATATATATATATATATATATATATATAGCATAGAGGAAAACTGTCGAGATTGGAATATTCAGATAAGATACTTTTAAAACTGTTAATCACAGGAACTACGTGTAGAAGGTGGATGTATTAATAAGTTTATATTCATTCTAAGAAGTGTGTTTGTATCGATAATATTTTATATAAAATGATATAAAACTATAAGAATTTACGCTTGGAAATTTGAAAATCAAATTACCATCGTTAATGATTTTATGTATTTTTCCATTTTTAAAAATATGTCCTCCTTGTTTGCGCTCATAGCATTCTTGCGCATGAATGTCAAACGTTGCGGTGTTTTCAGAATGATTTGGTGAGTTCGGATGGTTTTATGGGTTAAAGCAAGATGTTAGATTAGAATGATATGGTTGTTAAAATGTGAGTTGCGAAGTTTTCGCACGGGGTTAAATCAGAATGTAATTTTACAAAAGTTTGTTATAGCACACATTTAAAATGACACTCCAGTAATGACCTATTTTAGCAGTGAGATGTTTGAAGTATAGTAGGTGAGTTGTGCTTGAGGTTCATTTCTAGCAATTTTGGATGAGTTTTGTTTCAAGAGTTGCGTTACAGAGAATTATTATTCTAGAAAGTTAAAGTAGATCTTTATGCTCGGTTGGCTATATTAATCCATTATTTTAATTAAGCAAACGGTACGCAATTCATAAAGGAAGGAGCCCAGATTAGGAACGAAGCTGGTTTGTGGTGGAGTGTCCGTGGGTGTTGGTGAAAACGAAGCAAGCAGCTGGCAGAGTATAGTTTCAAACTCTAGCATGATATTCTCTTGTATATACACAAAAATTTAATATATATATATATATATATATATATAAATATCAGTAAGATGTAAGACATCAGAAATATGTTTTTGGGGTAATATATTTCGAAAATTTTAATATTTCCTATTTTATATTGATTACTATGAAATAAGAATTTTTTAAATAATATTAAAAATGCTGCATTTCAATGAAAAAGATGTGTTCTGAAAAATATACATTTAGGCGTAACAAATATCTATATATTTTTTTCTTTATTAAATTATTCCGCATTGATACGGTCTAAATTAGTTAAATGATACATAAGTATTACATCGTAAATATAAGATAGTTTCTCTTCAGGGAAAGAAAGGGAACTAGTGATATTTAGCACATTACGTAATAATATCTTTGTGTTAGCTAGATATTGGAAACATAAATTAGGGCTTCTGAGAGCTAAAGAAGTTATTTTCTTTGTTTTTATAGAAATGAAAGAATTTCATCTAGAAGAAAATGCTTTTTATTTTCATAAAGTATAATCAAAAGTGAAAAATAATATTGTATAAATTAGGCGAATATAAGCAGCTCAATTTCTTATACAAATGGATAAATATAATTTAATTAATGGTGAAATAGAAAAATGACAGTGGGATGTAATAACATAACAAAAGCATGTTAATAATTAAGATCAAAAAATGTTAAATTAAACCAAAATTTCAATAAATGCAATATTAAATGCATCATCAGACGAAAATAGCACAATTCATTTTCTTTAATTGTAGAATTTTCAAATGCGGATGAAATGCAATATAAATTTGATAAATATTCAACAATTCATTTATCACATTTACCAAATTTAGTGGTCATTATGAATAATCACCGGTGATTATGGAAAATCACCGGATTAATCTCATTTACCGTAACGTACCCACACACATATACATACATATACGCGAAAACGATAATTTAAAAGTAAATCATATAGTTCGTGAATATATATATATATATATATATAAATCCCTATTCGATTTTACGACAAACAACAAATGTAACAAATGTATGTTTTTTCGAGTGAATTTACATACTAGTTACAGTATGCAAAAAATCAGTACCATAGAAAATTTAGAAAGTCTCAAAATTTCAACATTCCATTCTGAGAAAAATAAACACAATACTATTGTAAAAATCTTGTCTTTTTTTTTTTTTTTTTTTTTTTAAGAAATTGGAACTACCAAACTGTCTAGCGTATAGCACTTGCTACGTATAATTTCTCTTGTCTGCCAGTAGTCATTTAGTATACCACTATCTTTCATAATAAAAGTTGATATCATCATAACTGTCAAATTTCTGTGATAAATTAAACTATTCTATTCTAAAATAATTACGATGAACTAACTTTTTACTTTATTTTACCCATAAGGTAGATAAAGTATTATTTTTGGGTCAAATTTTCGAACGCGGGTTTTTGTTATATTTACATGTTCTGAGGTCCCCTGAATACGAAAATCATGTTTTTAGCAAATGGTCTGTGTATATGTCTATGTGTATGTCTATGTGTGTGTCTGTGTGTGTGTCTTTGTGTATTTCTGTGTGTATGTCTGTGTGTGTATCTGTCTGGTATCAGCATATCTCAAAAACAAATTATGGCAGAAAGTTCAAACTTGGTATTGTAAATGTGTATCCTATAAGGATGCTACACTAAGCTTTTCGTTAAGATCAAGCAAATGGTTCCTGTACAGGGACACTCAAAAGTATTCAAATACATTCCGTGTATGGGGGAAATTGCAGGTAAGTAGAGTTTAACATCTATAGACTGCACTAAACCAAATGAAACGAATATATATTGTTTGTAATAGTGATAGTCAACAAGGAAAAAAAATATGTATGTAGGAGCCTCGCCTCCCCCCCCCCTGGCCGTCGAGGGGAGTAAATTTTCATGATGGGTATCTTTCAAAAGAGCTCGCCAATACCTTTAAAACGAATGGTTGAACCATCGATCTGCGATAATTTAAAACAAAATAATCGATTTTTTTTTTTTTTTTAACTTTTAACAAAAAAAAAAAAAAAAAAAAAAAAAAATCGTATATATATATATATTAATATTGAGAATAAAATGGACTTTTTTGGATATTTAGTGTTATACTACTTCTCTAATATGGAAACCGTGTACATTTTCATGAATGATGATTTTTTAAAATAATAATTTTATTAAATTGTTTTTACTGAGTGAATTTGTATAAGAAAATACAGAAGAAAGTCGTGTGGTGGCCACAACACACTTGTTATTTGTTGTTAGTGGATGTGCTTTACTAATAATATTCTACTATTTCCAGGAAATCTGTTCGGAAATTGAAATAAATTACTCATAGAGTTATGGTAAATAATTTATATTTTAAGCTAAATATTCATCGCTTGTTTTTTGTACATTAATGAAACGGGGGGTTGAGTGGGGCAGTAGCCCCCCCTCCCGACGCACACAGAACTAATTATCATATAAAACTGTCTAAGTCTAATTCGAATTGTTTAACATTGGTTTATGTATCAGTACTCGTTATCTTATCTCTTAATCTCCAACCTGTATTTGTAGTATTACATTTGAGGGTAAGAGAAAGTAGTGTGAGTGACACACCAGATCATTTAAAATATGAAAAACGCGAACTTCAGTACATGAGATATCTGACAAGAAAGTACTTAGTGCAGAAGCATATATGATATCATATGTCTGACACTCAATCATAAATCGTGATATTTCGTTGTGGTAAAGGCTGTTTTTGCAGATTCGTTTAATGTCATTGCTTTCATTATACCAGAGTGTCTTCTTATCACATGACAAAATCAATATCTACTTATTCTTAGGAAAGTAACAGAAAGGGGGCGATTGCTAAGTAAATTAGCCCACGTGAGTTGTTTAATTTTCTAATAGTATAGTTGTTAAAGAATTGTTAAAAATTTTATCAAATCATAAAATTTAATTCGTGCGAATAAAAACACAAAATAGCCTGAGAGAAATCTTTCATACAATGTTCCTTATTGAAGTCATAAAATTATACATTACTTTTATGCATATTGTTTTCATCTGTATGAAGGAAAACATAAAAAATCGCTTCACTAGTAGTAAAACATTATTTGAATGTCCAGTATTTTCACGTGGCAAATTAAACCCGTTGTTCTACCATTTTACTGCTTTTGAATACGTTAAAACAGGGAAGACACATATTGTCCTGTTTCTCAACTTCGTTAGCTACATGCGTTTTTGCTTCAAGGTTATTGTTTGCTTTTCTGAAGCCTTTTTGTTTTCGGTACATAGACACATTTAAAAGTTTTTTTTTTTTTTTTTAAGAAGTTTTTCTTTCTTCTTTTATGCTTCTATTTGCTTTTCCTGAATGTTTGTGTGATTGGTGCGTGAGTCAAAATTACAGATTGTTTATTTATTTTTTTATTTTTTCCTTAGCTTTGCCATTAGAAAAGACCTTACATCGCCTAGAAAAGTAAATAATTTTTAATAAATATTATATTTGAGTACTGGTTGTTCTCAAATGTCTCTGGAATAAGTCTCGTTGAAAATAGTGCCATACGTGAAGAGGTAATTGCAGTTGGTTACGATATGAAATCGAAGTTATTTCCAACTGTGACATACTATGACATAAAATTGTCATCTTTTAGAATAGTTTATTTTAGTTGTAAAGGGGAATGACATCACACAATATCATTATACGATCATTCATTATTTTTGGTCATCTTAGGCTGAATTAAAACGCTTTTTCTAAACGACTTACACTTCATTTTTAATATTATATTTTAGGGCTACAGTGAATTGGAAAGGATAAAATTTTTATGTTATGAACTTCGGACAGCTTCTAATTTTGAACACCATCATGAACATCAGAAGTGAACTGTGGTTGTCTCTAGGGGGCCAAACTTTTTTTTTTTTTTTTTTTTTTTTTTTTTTTATCATCGGACATTAGAAACAATGTATTTCATGTTATTCATACAATTATTTTCCCGATGTGGAAGTAGTATTAGCGATCAAACATATAAAGACACACTGTCTTTATTACAACAAAGCCATTTCTATTTTTACAAGTATATGTCAATACTAAGTTACAGAACAGTAATAAGAAAAGGCATGTTATGACACTCGAATGTTCTATAATTATCAAATTTATAAAACTTTTTATACCACAGGACAGCGGCTTTAATGTAAAACGCGTGCAAACAACCATTTAAAAAAATACTGACTCGAATAAACAGGAATTTAAATAAGCTACTCCAATTATATAGCTATCAAAGTTCCATTTCTCAGTCCCCCTCGGAACGAATTTTTTTTTTTTTTTCAATGTGTAAATAAGTTTACTATGAATACATACGCGACAGTTTGACTTTGATGACCTTGTGAAGCATATTATCCCACCGGACGATTATTCCTAATGCGAAATGAGCCAATTCGATCCATATCGCAATTTTAATTTTTCACGAGTGTTAAGAAATATTTTGAATTCATTTGAATAAACAAAGGTTTCCTGCAATGACTACAACAGTTATCATTCTTAGAACCATTTATCAAAATCTAAAATGTAATTTACAAAAAAGTATTAAACGATTACTTTAAGCGAAGAAGTTTTCTCACATAACCAAAATTTTTAAAATTCTCCCTCTTTCTTTAATAAACTCTCTTTCTCCAATGACATTAATGTGAAAGAAAAAAGACAGGGCAACACAAACTTAGTTTAAGTTAAATCGCCACCTGACAGAATATTTGAAAAATACCGCGATTGGGCAAACGTAACCCTTGCGAACTAGCCCCAGTCTACTCTACTACAATAGTAAATGTTATAAAATTACGGAAAGACAACGCCAACTGTTTAAAGATTTTCATCCATACTTGATATCTGCTCATTTACGTCAAGCTGTAAATACATAGAAATTTGAATAAGATTTTGAGCTTTTGTTCTTGCTTTTTTTTTCCTTACACACATACAGACAGATTTTTTTATTGTTCACTCAAAACATGCATATCTATAGAAATTTGGGAGTAGAAATTTGTACAAATCTAATACTTTCTTCACTTGGATACAAAAGAAAATACAGAAAGAAGATCCATAACAAATTTCCTAACAACTGTATTTTTCTGCTAACTTCAAGTGTTTTATCTTCATTTTTCATTAGAATTTCCTTCATTGCTCAGTATACCGAAAGTAAGGAAAAGTAAAATAAAACAAAATTAACAAAATAAATAAATAAACTAACAAAAAGATCAGTAAAGTGTAATTTTCAAAACGTACAAACGATTGGAAAGTATGAATGTTATTTTAGATGACAAGAGAGATAAGAGAACTGTTGGAGATACATTAAATTTATAATTTAACATACATTTTATTGTATAAAAATATATTTTAAACAAATTCATTAATTTCGGCATTAAAGTTTTGTTGAAACCTTTACACAACTGTTCTAAATGATGATTAAGAAATTTGAAAATACGTGTGTTGAGTGAAATGTTCAAAGACAGTTTTTGGTGTGATACGACAATAATAACAAGTTATTTTGTATTATTACTATGCAGTAAATAAATTCTTTATTTTTATAAATTATTATTATTAAAATATCCTATACTTATTTTTTTATTAATATAACAACATATATTTGAATTTTATCCGTACAACTAAAGAATTTATGAAATGTTAGTATATATTAAGAGCAATCAGTACTGCTTAGTTACAAATTAGATATTTGCATGTCTGTATTGTTCAAAATATTTCTAATGATTAAGACTTTATGAGTAAAAAAAAAAAACACCTAATGATTCATGAAGTTAATATATATATATATATATATATATGTATATATTATATAAGACCTTTCTATTTTAGATTTATTTACTAGCTAGCAGGCTTTGCCCGCTCCGCTTGTCACTATATTTAAAATATCAAACACCTTTTTTTATATCGCTTTCTTCAAAAATATAAATAAATAATAACACTGAGATAAAATGTATATATACCACCTTCATCTTGAAGAAATAAGTCATAATTTTCTAAATCCCGAAACTAGAAAAGTGGATTCCGAGCTATGCGTATAAAGCATACCAATAAGCTGAATAAACGAAATAATCAAGAATTTCTATTTTAAAGATTTCTAGATGGTGAAACATTATTCTTAATATTTGGAATCATTTGTATTGCGAGAAACTTGCTTGATTTTCTAGAACTCGGTCATAAACCAAGTTTATATTTGCTAAAACTCGCCTCTTGTATTCCAATTTATTTGCAGAGATTTTTAAATAACTTTGACATCGATAATTTTTTATATAAACGCTCTAGAATTTTAATTGGTGTTTTTAAAAATCGTTGTCAAAGGAGACTAGAGATTTAAAGGTTGACATGGAACTATTTTTTCAAGAGCCACAATTTAGATTCTAAATGTCAGTTACAGAATTTTTTCTCACAAAAATAAATAAAAATAAATCCATTGAAATTTCTGAACAGCTCGTTTTGGACAGCTCGTTTTTCTTCTCCACCAGAAAAAAACTTGGATACGTTTTCCTATTGCCTGCGACATTGCCTTATACGAGGCTTCAATTTCCATGATTATCGGATGACGATTTCGCAATGGACGGTATCGAAAAACGGTTAAAAAGCCCTTTTATATTTAAATCTCAATTACATATGAATAATCCTATTATACATAATATTTATTTTCATATTATTTCTTATATTTTTATAGATTTATCAGATCGGCCATAAAGTGACTGCAATTTTACAAGAAAATATAATATTACAATGTGCTACAAGCGCTACGTCTGCAGTATGTGACAACTAATTTTTTTGTGGTTATATATGTTTTTAATTTTAAACATTTTATGGTTAATAGTGGTTGTTATGTAGAAAAACAATAAATAAATAAGTAAGTAAACTTGATCACGATACATCTTTACTATAGCTTCCCTTAGCGACTTTTGAATGTTCGTTGCTATTTTTTTTTTTTTTTTTCTATATAATCATAAAGTGAGACAAAAATAGATAATCTACACTGTTATTATTTCTGTTTCTTTCATATATATATATATATATATATATATATATATATATACATATATTACATTTTCAAAGTGTAAGAAAAGGAAAAAGAATGAAATAAAGAAAATGAACGCGTCAAAATTTGCTTCCTAGTGGCATCAAATAGATTTTTAATATTATCAGGTAGATTAGACTTAGATAATTGTTTGCGGAGAAACACTAAAGCAAAGTAACACAGAGCATTTTAAGCCAAGCTCCAGTTAAAAAATAAACTGAAATGAATTTTATATCGTTTTATATTCAATTAATGAATTTTTTAGAACAGAACAGTCGAGAATTCGAAAAGTCTAGAAATTGTATAATATTAATCGAATAATTCACATAAACATAGTTAACATAATGGATGAATAACAAATAAACAATTTAGATTTAAATAAAAACTGTTTTTGAACAATTTCTCTTGAAGGGGATGGAACTCGCAATCTCTGGATTCGTAGCCCGATTTTTTATCCAGGAGCCACGGCATTCACAGTATAAACAATATTTCTTTCCTTTTCCTTTCATGGCTTTAATGGAAATGTTAATTATTATATTTAAAATTTTAATTAAAAAAATATTTTATCAAAATTAATTATAGCCTATAATAATTAGGACTAGTGCAGGTATTCACTGTTTTTTTTTTTTTTTTTTTTTTTTTTTTTTCTGATCGGTTTAGTAGTTCCAAAGATTATCCTCTAGATACAAATAAAGTTTTTCTCTTTGTATACAAATTTAGGTTTTAAGAAAATTAAATATATATATATATATATGTATGCATAAATATTTTTAATTTTTAATAGTTTTTGCTAGAAATGGAAATTTTGATATGAAGAGAAAATATACCGCCCCTTTTTCATGTAGAATTTATAAATTTAAATGAAATTCCACGGCTAGTTCAATGTTTGGTATTTTGTCGTATGTTCAAATATCTTATACTATAAAGTGCAATACTTGTATGTATATATATTTGTGTATTTCACTGTTCTCGAAAACGGTAGCTCGGACAGTCACGTGATTTAACACAAAGGGCAATTTTGCACATCGAAGTCAGATTTTCGAATTTTTGGTTAGTTTTATTTTAATTAATAAAAATATGAAAATAAAACTTCCCATTTCTATAATGACTTAGAATGGAGAATCGTAGGAGAGATTTGATTAGTTTATTTGATTTTCAGTCATTTGAGTGTATTTTACGTTGAACTAGATCTACGTTATGAGGAATTACGAAAGATTTGAGTGGTTTGTTTGATTTTCTTTATTTGAGTGTATTTTACGTTGAACTAGAGCTACGTTATGAAGAATTACTCGAGCTTACTCGGAATTACTAGAGCTACGTTATGAGGGTTAATCATTACGAGGGATTTGATTGGTTTATTTGATTTTCATTGATTTGAGTGTATTTTACGTTGAACTAGAGCTACGTTATGAGGAATTACGAAAGATTCGATTGTTTTATTTGATTTTCATTTATTTCAGTGTATTTTACGTTGAACTAGAGCTACGTTATGAGGAATTACGAGATATTGGATTGGTTTATTTGATTTTCATTGATTTGAGTGTATTTTAGGTTGAACTAGAGCTACATTATGAGGAATTACGAGAAATTTGATTGATTTAGTTGATTTTCATTGGTTTGAGTGTTTTTTACGTTGAACTAGAGCTACGTTATGTGGAATTACCAGATATTAGATTGGTTTGTTCGATTTTCATTGATTTGAGTGTATTTTACGTTGAACTAGAGCTACGTTATGAAGAATTACAAGAGATTCGATTGGTTTATTTGATTTTCAGTGACTTCGGTGTATTTTACGTTGAACTAGAGCTACGTTATGACGAATTACGAGATATTGGATTGGTTTATTTGATTTTCATTGATTTGAGTGTATTTTACGTTGAACTAGAGCTACGTTATGAGGAATTACGAGAGATTTGATTTATTTATTTGATTTTCATTGGTTTGAGTGTTTTTTACGTTGAACTAGAGCTACGTTATGAGGAATTACGAGAGTTTTGATTGGTTTATTTGATTTTCATTGATTTGAGTGTATTTTAGGTTGATCTAGAGCTACGTTATGAGGAATTACGAGAATTTTGATTGGCTTATCATAGATTTGAGGTAGGGGTGCCCAGTAATGTTTATTTTTTGTTGTTGTTTGTTTGTTTGTTTGTTTGTTTTAACATGCTTGACAGTGATTGCTGCGAAAGGGAGTTTCGTGCGTTTTCAGATTCATGCACAGCGAGGTAGGGGTGTCCAGTTATGTTTCTTTTGTTTTAACATTCGTGATAGTAATTGCCACGGAACCCAGTTACGTGCGTTTTCAGATTCATGCAAAGCGAGGTACGGCTGTCCAGTGTTTTTTTTTTTTTTTTTTTTTTTTGGTTTTAACATGCGTGATAGTGATTGCCGCGGAACCGAGTTTTGTGCGTTTTCAGGTTCATGCACAGCGAGGTAGGGCTGTCCAGTGGTTTTTTTTTTTTTTTTTTTTTTTTTTTTTTTTTTTTTTTGCGGGGGGGGGGGGTTAACATGCGTGATAGAGATTGCCGGGGAACCGAGTTTCGTGCGTTTTCAGATTCATGCATAGCGTGGAAGGGGTGTTCAGTGATGTTTTTTGGTTTTAACATGCGTGATAGTGATTGCCGAGTAACCAAGTTTCGTGTTGTCTAATATACAAGCACAGCAAGGTAGGGCCGTCAGTTTTTTTTTTTTTTTTTTTTTTTTTTTCATGTGCGTGAAGCGTATGTACGAGCATTATAGTGATTGCTGAAAAAAACGTCTTACGTGCGTTCTCTGATTCGACCATTCATCGAACAGTGACTTTTACTATAGGAGTAGCAGCTTCAACTATTTTCAGAATATTCCAAGAATTAACATTTATAATTGACTGTTTTCGAGAATATTCGCTTTAATAATAATTTTGCTGCACACATTCGGGAATTTCAAAAAAAAAAAAAAAAAAAAAAAAAATAATAATAATAATATTGCCAAGAAGATACCATACTAAAACTGTGTAGAAAATAGTCGTCATTCGAAATATATATATTTAAACGTTTCAATTATACAATTAAAAAGAAATCCTTTAAATATGGTGCCCAGCGAATCGGGCGAAGCCTGCTAGTATTAATTTAAAAGAAGAATGTATTTTAATTACTAAAACCTACAATTTTTTATAGCGAGTTTTAGCTGAACATTAAGTCTAAAAATACTCTTAAAAGAAAAAAAAAATAATAATATATTTACGAGTATATAGTATATTGCTTCGAGATCTTTTATTAAAGTCTATACAAAATGGCATTTTTCGCTGTCCAATATCAATTTGTATATAGATTTTTTTTAGTACCATTTATTTTAAGAATGCAGTATCAAATCACATATGTATATATTTTAGTAACTAATGTTCTCTTAAAAGGTATTATGAATTATAAAATTTTACGTTTAAAATGCATCACAAAAATGTCAGGTATTTCAAAATTTGCATTTATATAAAGAGTAAAAACAAATTCAAATGCTTGATGAAGAACAATTTCATTTAAGAAAACCTGTAGAGGTATTTTTTAATATACGAAAAGTAATCTCATTTTATACATATAACATTAATTTTACGCCAAATTTCTGATATTAATATCTCTAGCTTGATACAGAATTTACAAAATAAAATTTCTCTTTATATATATATATATATATATATATATATATATATATATATATATATATATATATATGTATATATATATATATATATATATATGTATATGTATATATATATATATATATATATATATGTATATATATATGTACATGTAATATTTTAAGACTCTATTTATAATGTCCAGAAATAATACCAACTTATTAAATTCAGTCTATTTTGTAATTTTCTTTTTAAATATATTTGCTTAATTTAAAACGAAACAAATATATGCTCTACGAACAGATGTTTTCCTCAAAAGGTATTTAACATAATTTTCCTGATATTACTGCAAAAATTTGAAACAATGTATTAATATATATATATATATATATATATATAAATGCAGACTAAATTGAATTACTCGCCAAACGGAAAAAGAAGAAATAATAATAATACATTTAAAACTGTTTTATGATCTAAGACGTATTTAAAAATAAATATGGAAAACATGAAGACTAATTTAAATGAATAAATAGATTCAAAAATCATTTATAAAAAAAAAAAAATTGTGGAGAACGTAGTTTTTTTTTTTTTTTTTTTTTTTTTTTATTCAAATGGTTTTATATCCTTAGAAATGAAATATTCATTTATTTCATGTTTCCATACATTAAGTATCATAAAACAGGTAGAAAGAAACATCATACATTTTATTTTATATATATTTATGGAAAATATAATTGAATTAATGAAAGTAATAATAATAAATCTTAATATGCGGGGTGGTTATAAATAAACGCCCCTATAAACAACGTCCTACAACGCAAACAGGTGCACAGAATGCAACGAAATTTGGTATATAGACTATACACGAGTTGTGTTCATGGAATTTCGAAAAAAAAAATAAAAAAGTTCCAAAATGTCCAACAGCTTTTTCCAGAAAAACATTAAATTTCACACAATAAATGAACAAAACGGAATACACAAACAATATTGACCAGAAACAACATAAAAAATGACAACGTCTCCAAACGTTTTATACAATAACCTGTTTTGAATAAAGCTTCCTCTTCTTCGCCAGCATGCAAATCTCGACTTTTTTTTTTTTCCTAGAACTGACAGTTTTTCCCGGTTTTACATTTTATTACTCATATTTATAGTTCTGGATTGTTAATACTGTTTCTGTATTCCGTTTTAGTCTTTTATTGTGTTAAATTTATTGTTTTTTCCGGAAAAGGTGCCCTCTGGTGGACATTTTGGATTTTTTTTTTTCCGTGAGCGCATCTAGTGTATTTCGTTGCATTTCGTTTACGCGTTTGCGCTGTAGTTTGCTATTTATAGGGAAGTTTAATTACAACCACCTTACAGAGTATTATAGTATTGTATTTATATATACATTAATATAAATACTCTGCGCACCATGTTTTTTTTTTTTTTTTTTTTTTTTTTTTTTTGTAATAATTGAAAAATCAAAAATTAAGTACTTACATAAATTACGCATTGGAGTCTGCCTATTTTTATCCAATAACATGTTAAATGTTTAACTAATATCTAAACAAATAAATTTCTATAAATGTGCGTTATCTTTAAATTCGAAGTTTATTTCTGGTCTTACCTTTTTTAATATGTACATTGTGTTATTGAAATTTACTTTTTTATGTGTACAATATGATAACACATGGTATTAAAATAAAACAAAAAGCATATTACAATTAGTTAAGGTTTACGTGTTATTATTTTTCAATTTTTGTCAGATCTAAATTGTTGTTAAATAATGTTGTTCATACTGAAATTCTCTTTAAAGTAGCGCATATTAAAATTAGATATTGAACGACCAATAAAAAAAATTTTGTTGTGTGGTTTATGCTATCTCACATTTGTTCCACCTTTATAGCCTGAAGGACAGGTAAGAGTGTTATTATTGCTTGTCTCAAAAATCTTACGTTTTAAAACTTTTAAGATTTTAAAGAATTTTAACCCGTTAGTAGTCGCATATCGGTAATTTTGCCGTCTATAGCTTATAAATTCCTCCTGCAAATCACTCCTTAAAAATAAAGTGGGGAAACTCTGTTTACCTGGCCTTGGGTGGATGTCCTCTAACATAGTATGTTTTCAAGTCATTCCTGCTATTTTTTGAGCAGTTAAAACATTTTACCTCTCAAATCGGTCTATTTGACCGCGACGCGACCACTAACGTTGATTCATTTTTCTCCCCATTTCCGGTTCTTCAGACAGGTTAGAATTTTTCGGGTAAAACTTCGCGTGAATTAAAGGAATTTCATATTTCTCTACTGGCTTTCTTCCAGCTTTCCCCCAACACTAAGCAGCAGCGACGAAAATGCCGACACGCGACTACTAGCGTTATAAAAAATGACGCGACTACTCTCGGTTGATGGCATGAGAAAATGGTTTGTAATTTAACTCTGAATCTTTTTGATGTACCTTACCTGATTTTTAAACTTTTTATTATATATCAACAAGTTTAATATAGTGTAACATGAAACGATTTTATACTAATATGGTACCTAAAACAAAAATCTTTAGCAAAATATATTAAAGCTTAATTAAACTTTAGTTACAGAAATTGTAAAATATACATAGAATTCTTTTTCTATTGCTGAAATTCTGATAATAATTAAAGAACAATTAGAAAGGAATGAGTATTTGACAGTTGTTGCAAATTTTAACCCTTTCCTAAGCAATTTGAAAATTCGCAAAAATCAGACAATTGTTTAGCCATCGACGAATATATTATTAATTTGTTTTTCAGGAACTTTATTTATAATTATACAGTAAGTTAAATTTTATATATTTTTTTAAGTTGCATACGTAAACTTTAATAACATAAATAACATTCTAATGAAAGAATTATGTAATACAATTCAATCTAAAACACATGTGTTTTCAATCCTTATAACATTGATTTCTAAACTTTAACATTTTTCATTTCTGATAGATATGCTGATTTTTATACTAACTATGTGAAAAATACCAGAGTTGGAAATCAAACCCAGGCCTTCCGTTGAACGCGCTGATGCTTTAACCACTGAACTACCCTGGCTGATAACCAGCTCGGCATTTCTCATATAATATACGTTGGCATGGTCACCGAGTCTGCAAACGTGCAGCTATATCAGGTGATAAATAGATCATGGCACAACACCAATAGGCCACGGAATTTTTAACTATCAACCTGGAAAAATCATTTCTAAAAGATTGGAGTGGAAGGATGACTTTTATACGAACTATTTGAAAAACACCAGAGCCGGGGATCGTACCCGGGCTTTTCGCTTAACCCTCGAATGCTCTAACCTCAGAACTACCCTGGCTGATAACCAGCTCAGCATTTCTCACAAAATATACGTCGGCATGGTCACCAAGTCTGCAAACTTGCAGCTATATCATGTAATAAATAGATCATGGCACAACAATAGATTATTTTGAAGGTTGATAATTAAAATTTCTAAATTAAAAAATTCGTGGCCTATTGGAGTTGTGCCATGATCTATTTGTCACTTGATATAGCTGCACGTTTGCAGACTCGGTGACCTTGCCAACGAATATCATGCGAAAAAATACGGGCTGGTTATCAGCCATAGTAGCTCAGTGGTTACAGCAGCCTCGCGTTAAGCGGAAGGCCCGAGTTCAATTCTCGGCTCTGGTATTTTTTACATAGTTGGTATAAAAATCTGCCTTCAATTTGTTAGAAATAAATTTTAAAGGTTGATAACTAAAATTTTAATATTATTGCCTAAACAATAATGTTCTATTCCTGCACTGAGAAGAAAAATATACCGACATTATCTAAATTGCGTCTTAATACACTGCGTCTACACTTTAATAGTTTCTTTACTATACCGATGGTGGTCAACAGTTCACTAGAGAGACTTAGTACTTTGCATTTAGTTAAAACCAATTCAATCCAACTGTACCTGTCATAACAATTCTGCGCGTTACAGAATATTGTTTGAACACACTAAAAATATATACACTACATCTAGAACCAATAAGTAGTCATTTTCTGAATCCCTAAACTAGAAGTATAGATTTCCAAGTTATACGTATATGGTAAACAAATAACGTGAATAGACGAAATGATCAAGAATTTCTAGTCTATATTTTTCTACTAAATGATAAAACGATATGACGATTTTTATGAATATTATGAATATTTTATCTGGAAAGATATTATCGTTTTATTTCCTAGAGTTGGATTAAAAGCCAAAATTATAGTTTTCAAAACTCGTCTCTTATTTTCAGAGATTTTGCTATGAGATTGATCAAGTTAATATTGGAAAATGCTCTAGAATTCTAATACGGTTTTTAGAACATGCTAGTAAAGCGAACTAGAATATATAAAGATGGCATGGGATTATTTTCACTAGAGAAACAATTTAGTTTCTGAATGTCAGTCACATATTACTATCTCTTTTTTCAGTGTCGCCTAATAACTTTTCATTCATTTTTAAAAGAATTAACATTTCATTTGGAATATGGAAGGTTGAATAACACAATTTTAATAGTAATCTTCATTATTTGTTTGCAATACATACCTTCGAAAGAAAAATATAACCACTTCACCGGCCATCCCGAGATAACTTCCATACACTACAGTGGCCGATGAAGTGGTTAAATAGAGATTTATATAAAGATTTATATTAAAAATAGTGACGGCTGAGAACCCAGCAATACATATTTCGTAATACAATGATTATTTAAAGATTTTTTATTATTATTACTATTTTTTAATTTGTGCTTTTTCATTCTTTTTACTGATATCGTGTTTTTATTACAAATACCAAATGTTCGTCATTAATCATAGTTAAAAAAATATTTAAAAAAAAAAATATCATATGAATCCATACAGTACAAATCCCAGACTTTTTAAGGTATGTCCTACTGTGAACTTTGCGCCAAAAAAAGGCATTCATCCAACCAACCAACGCAGACTTTTTAAACATAACTGGGAGAGCAATATACATTAATATTATATGTATCCATCTTAAGTGCCACATAATTTTTATGTTGAAATCCGGGTCTTTATTTATTTCCTTACAATAATAATTCTTATAAAATGTATCATTTAATATATTTTTATCTGATGACATCACTAGATATTTAAATCTAATAAAAAGGTGATTATTTCTTTTCCTTATTACATTAAAATAAGCTCCAAATGTTTAAAGATTTTCATGATTTTTAATTTCAGGGTATCATATTTAACACATGATTGGCTGATTTCGAATTAACAAATTTCAAAAAAAAAAAAAAAATATGTCCTCTTTAAGGCATTCCTCTAAAAGAGTATTAAAACATTAAACATCAGAATTAAACATTAGATATTAATTAGACATTAAACATTTTCAGAGCTGCAAAAAATTTTACTTATTACATAGTATTGTTATATCCGATCATTCTTCACACCACTTTTTTGTATAGTAACTCTCTCCAATGCGTAACTAGAGCATGGTGACCATTTGTCCTTGAAATTCGAGGACAGTCCATATTTTGAAATCATTTTCCTAAATTTAAAAAAAAAATGTAGAATGGAAATTAATTATCATGAATATTACCGTTTAAGTCCTCATTTATTTAGTATAAACTATACCTCTGTAATTGGGTAATTGTAACTGTTATTAATGCTAATACCAGTTTTTACCACTTAGTGACCAGTAATATCAGTTTATGCCAGTTAGTGACCATATATTATGAAGGTTTTCTAATACGGTCACTATAAACTAGAGGGAAACAAATAGTAAGCTACTCTTGTAGAAAAGAGGTATAAGAATGTTGTGATCTATGCTACGTAATATGAAGTTTGCAGCTCTTGTATGAAAACCAAAAATATTATTAAAAAAATTGAGTATTTAAAAATATAGTATTTTTTGCATGTTTATCAGTGATGTAAAGTAACTTATTGTTTATATACTCATTGTTTATAGGCGCATAATTCATCGAGGAATATATAAATGACTTGGAATAGAGATATTCCTGTACTTTGTTTTTTCTTTAAAACATAAAAAGAGCAAAATACATAGAAATGAAACTAAATTATACTAAATATATTTTAAAGTTAAAAATTAAGGCATTTTTTATACATAAATCTCAAGAGAATATTAGTCTCTTTTCAGAAAAAAAAGAGTAGTTTTTAAAATTCTCTTCTTTTCCACCTTATGTTAAATATACTTATAAAATGCTTTTTCCCTGTGACTACAAGAAAGCTTTGCATATTTCATTAGTTTCCAGAGCATATAAACTTTTCTAACTACTTTGTATTATAAAGTTTACTTAGTGATGTAAACTATACAAACATTCTTTTGAATATTCATAAATATGTAATACGTGTCTGTAGCGGTTTTAACCATTTGAGGTATGTAGAAAAAAGAATATTGCTCTTTTTATTTAACATCTAAGTTTAGTACTTTCTTCTTTAATATGTACACTGAAAGAAGTCAAAATAAACTGGTGTGTCACTCACACGGCTTTCTCTTGCCATGTGTTTCAATGCTGTAAAGACAGATTGAATATTAAATTACGCTGATAACAGCTATACATAAACATCAGCCGGTAAAAATTGGATTTTTGTAATCAGGGTACATCAAAGGATGATATTATACAGAAAACCATAATTGAAAATATAATTTCAAAAAATACTTTGTTTACAGTTTGGGTACAAGGAATTAATCTTGACTTGCTGAGCTGTGTTCGTCAAAATAATAAAACGTAGCAAAGCAATTCCATCAATTATATTCGATAGTAAAAAATTTTAGCTTAATTTTCGGTAGCCCTGTACTTTGTCTACAATCAATATGCACTGTGAACAATAGTGTGCACTTAAATCTGCCTCACTTGAAAAACGTCTAACACAAAAATAATTACAATTTAGGCAATTTTCAAAATAGCCCTTAATATATCGAAATACTTTGCGTAAACCTGTAAGCGAAAGTTGAATGATTCCCATACCACATTCTACACAACACATACTTTTATGCATTTAATAAACTTTGTGCGTTCCGTTTCGGTTAATTCAGCCTATATGTATTACACTGTACTTAATTTCGTAAACTTCCGTTACTATAGAAGTCGCTAAAGGGGTCGTCTCGAATTTGCTTCCTCGTAACGCCCTCCCAAAAATCAAAAATCCCGAAAAAAAAAATATATATATATATATATATATTATTATTATTATTTATTTATTTTTTAAATATCATAAAGAAGACTTATAGCCGATTTCAACAATTTTTGCACCATTTTTGGTAGAGTTCTATTTAAAAATCCGGAAAATGCGAAATTTCCTGATAAAATCTGATTCCCCCCCCCCCCCCCCCAAAAAAAAAAAAAAAATTAAAATCGCAAAAAAAGTTTTTTTTTTTTTTTTTTGTTCTCAAGGCTAGTCTCTTCGTGTGCAATTTTTCACAGTTAAGTAATTTGGAGTCGGGTTATGCTTAAACGTGGTTTTGCCTCCTGCCACCACGGGAGCGGGGGGGGGGGGGATTTTGTAAGAGTGATATAATTTTAAGTTAGATGAAACCTAAATTTCTGCAATGTGTCGTGTTATTTGTCTAAACGTTCTTGTGTGATACTCCAACAAATATAACGTTACAGACATACGTACACAGCGACACGCACACACACGCATAAAAAAAAAAAAATCTGAAATCATTATTGGCTTTCATGGTGTGTAAAACTTGAAGATATCGCAGAATTTTTTGTTTTTCTGAAAAAATTATAGACAAAAGTCTGATTTTATTTACATAGATGTACGTATGGGGTGTGTTAATACATTCGCAACGGGAAACGAAAATTCTCCTTTAATATAAAAATTAGCCCTGCCACACTCAGGTGTTCCTTTAAACGTTATATTGTTTTACAAAATGATTTTTCGTATTTTTTAAGCCACTTTTAAGGACGTACGCTATATATACACATTAGTCACGTTTACTTCATAAATCGATGATGATAGTGTTTAACTGTGCTGACAACATATTTTTACTATGTTGACAACAGATAAAAAAAGTTTAATCTTTACATATTTTTTTTGTAGTTTGCAGTTTCATAAACTGTTTGACTATCCCTATATTATACGACACGTTGCTTGACTTGCATGTAGTTTTTGTCGTATATGGGAATGCTTTATTATATTTTATGGCGTATAATTGGAAAAAAAAAAAACTTGATATGTGTGTTGGTATATATATATATATACGCTGAAGATCCACAAAATCTGGCATTTTTGTGCATATGTGAATAACAGAGGTATAGAACAAATCAGAATAACGTGATGCAGACGGCATTGTTAATATAGCAAACCAGTTTTTGTCAAAGCTGTTACATCGATTGCCGATGCTACAGTGACAGGTTATCAGTATTTAAGCGACTTTGAACGTGGCGTTAAAGTCGGTGCACAAGAGAGAGAGGGGTGATATCGTCGCCGATCAAGCAATCAAATTTGGATTTCAGTACAAGATCATTTCATGGGCGTACCGTGAGTACAGAAACTCGAAAAAACATCAAATCTATCCTATCAATGTAACCGGAAAAAGACCGTGAAAGAACGGGACCAACGACGACTGGTTTGAATAATGAAACAGGACACACGTTCAATATTTTCTTAAATTGTTGCAGATTTCAAACTGGGGTATCAACAAGGGCCAGCGTACAAACTATTCATTGGACCATTAGTAATATAGGATTTCGTAACTAAATGTACATTCGTGTACCGTTTTTGACTGCCAACACTGCACAAATCTTTACGCTCTGTCTGGGCTCACCAACCCGCCATCGAAATATTGATAACTAAAAACACATTGCTTCTGGAGACAAGTCTCATTTTTATTTGAATCGGTAGGATGCACGTGTACGGGTCATAGATATAGTAATATATATAGATCTATTATTCCCATGTTATAGAGCAAAAAATTTTGATGCCGAAAAGAAATTCTAAAATCAGTCATAAGAGAGTATTGAAAAAAAGAAAAATGAATTTGAAACTGTGTCTGGAGTTTTTCATTCACCTTCAGTAAATAAATTATTCATAAATTTTATTTACTAAATTATCCGTGTGTATTCCTCCAGTTCGACGCCAATTGTCCATCTGCGCAGCACTAGTGTGACATAAAACCCAACCAACCAACCAACCGTGCGCATTCCTGTATGTGATTTACTCGGGGAAAGGCAGCCATTAGAGTGACTTTTACCGAAAAAAAAAGGTATCATTTTTTTCCTCTCGCTGATCAATCTATATCTTATTACTATATCTATGGTACGGGTATGTAGACAACCACACATATCCATGAATATAAATTTAAGCAGAAGATTGTTCAGGGTGTTACAAGATCTGCCATGTCATGCAGCGTATGTAGTAAGCGTGATACAGAACTCCTCATACTTTAGATAAGAATCTGAGAAATTATACTGTTACAAGAGTAGTGATACTCTGTAAGCATGTTGTCTGATCACCTGCACTTATTCATGTCCAAGGTGTTGCAAGCTCTGCCATATCATTCAGCGTATGTAGTTAGCGTGGTACAGACCTTCTGATACTTTAGACAAACTCTGAGAAATGATACTATGACAGGACTAGTGATATTCTGTAAGCATCTTGTCTGATCACTTGCACTCATTCATGTCCATCATGCATTCCGACGGATTTGGACATTCCAGTCGGGCAATGTGACATATCTTGCCTCAAGAGTCACTTCGACGTGTTCCATGAACACTCTTAGGATTTTAGACACATGAATTCGCTACCTAAATTTCTGGACATGAACATTATTTAAAATTTCAAGGATGTCTTGCATCGTGCTCCCCGCACTCCTATTGATTTGTGGATTGCTCTGAGGATTCAAGGTGTGGGGCACATTCACAGACAATTCAAGCACATTTCGAGACTTTTGTCGAATCCATGATATGTCGTGTTGAGGCATTTCTGCATGCTTTCGGGGTGCTTGCATGATATTAGTCAAGTAAACCATATATATATATACATATATTTTACTTTTTAGTGTATATATATATATAAAAGAACACTTCCTGAGTGAGTGAGTGAGGGGGTGATCTATCAACGCCCAGACCAAACCCCTGGACCTAGAAGCATGAAATTTTGTGACAATGTTCTTGATATGACGTAGGCATCCACTAAGAAGCGATTTTACAAAATTCGCCCCCAAGGGGGGAGGGGGGGGGGGCAAAACGTGATTTCACAAAATCCTTCATATCTCAAACAAAAAAAAAAACAGATATCCGTAAAATGTTTGCTTTACAATATAGCTAATACAAATGTCTAAAAACCAATTTCTGGAATTTTCAAAATTCGGTCCCCAAGGGGGGGGGGGGGCAAAACGTGATTTCACATGCGTAAAACGTGATTTCGCATAATCCTATATATCTGAAACAAAAAAAATAGATATACGTGAAATTTTTGCTCTAAAATATAGCTAACGCAAATATCTAAAAACCAATTTCTGGAATTTTAGAAATTCAGTCCCCAGGTGGGGCAGCAGGGGGGGGGGGCTATGGGGCAAAAACAAATAGAAATACAGTTAGGGCGTTCAAAATTGATACAGATAGGTTTTAGAGGCCTGCAAGTCAAATGAGGATATTTTCGAAAGTGTAAAGTTAGTAGGAGGGGCAGGAAGGGGGAGGGGAGAGGGGGGAGGCAAAAAATAAAAATAGAGTTACATCGTTCAAAATTGATATATAGAGGTTTTCGATACCTACAAATCGATTTCGGATATTTTCGATTTTGTAAAATTATTAGGAGGGGCAGGAAGGGGGGGGCTATGGGCAAAAACAATTAGAAATACAGTTAGGCCGTTCAAAATTGGTACAGATAGGTTTTAGATGCCTGCAAGTCGAATGGGGATATTTTCGAAAGTGTAAAGTTATTAGGAGGGCCGGGAAAGGGGGAGGGGAGAGGGGGGCAAAAAAATAAAAAAAGAGTTAGATCGTTCAAAATTGGTATATAGAGGTTTTCGATACCTACAAATCGATTGCGGATATTTTCGAATTTGTAAAATTATTAGGAGGGGCGGTAAGGGGGTGGGGCGGTAAGGGGGGGCTATGGGCAAAAACAAATAGAAATACAGTTAGGCCGTTCAAAATTGGTACAGATAGGTTTTAGAGGCCTTCAAGTCGAATGGGGATATTTTCGAAAGTGTAAAGTTATTAGGAGGACCGGGAAAGGGGGGCAGAGGGGCAAAAAAAAGAAAATAGAGTTAGATCATTCAAAATTGGTACATAGAGGTTTCCAATACCTACAAATCGATTGCGGATATTTTCGAATTTTTAAAATTATTGAGAGGGCGGGAAGGGGGGGGGAGTAGAGCGGCAAAAAAATAAAAATAGAGATATATCGTTCAAAACTGGGGCATAGAGGTTTTCGATACTTACAAATCGATTGCGGATATTTTCAAATTTGTAAAATTATTAGGATAGACAGGAGGGGGGGGGGGGGCGAAGTGGGAAAATAATAGAAATATGGGTTAGAGCATTTTAGGAATTTTTTCCGAAGGCCGTGAGAACCTGGTGCGACATTTTTCCTACTCAGATTTTGTTTCTCTTTTCTTTTTCACGTGATAATAATTAATGCAATTTAGAGAATTCATTATAGTGATTCATTTAAAAATAGGGACCAGCGAAGCGGGCGTTGCCTGCTAGTATATATATATATATATATATATATATATATATATACCGAGAAGAGTCCGATGTGTTTTTGGAGAGATGAAATTGTGGAGAAAAATTGCTGGCGAAGAACTGGATGGAGAAGAATTGCTGAAATCAAGGCAGTTTGGAATCACCTAGCAGAGGACTTCATGCTACAGTGAATTTATAAAGGCTGAAATTGATGATGCTGATGCTGATGTATATATATGTATATGGGGGATGAGTTTAATTTTTCAAATATCAGGGATTCGTGAGAATGGGTGATTTATTCGTAAATTAATTCATTCATCTTAACCGATTTAAAAAGCATCTTGTTATGAAGAGAGATTTATTTGATTGGGATAAATTGGATTGTGTATTAATCACACACACATATAGCAAACATAAAGATAATGTCTTGGATTTTCAGAAGAAAATAAACTGACACGTTTCCAAATACTATCACGCTTTTCACAATAGTAAAATTCCGATGTGGAAAAATATACGGAATACAAATATAGAGCTCAATATGTTGAAACAATACTGTAAATAAAATTCATTAATCAATACCAATAACAGCCATCTTATGCTAAACGTTTTACAGCTGATAACACTAAAGTGTTAATTTCGACTGTTTTTTATAGTTATCAATTATTAAAAATAATAATCGGTAAAGTGAATTGATTATTGCATGAACCTACTATATATTTTATTTTATTTTCCAAATAACATGCAATTTACTTTTACAAAAACACGTTATATGAATATTATATATTTATTTAAAAAAATGTTTAATTTAATTGCATGTTTCTGTGATTTTTTTTTTTTTTTTTTTTTTTCATCGAAATGATAAACATTAACGTTAAATTTACAGCCTTTATAAAATATTATAATTTAAAATTTAAAATATTAAATTTTTAAGTTCTCTCTTTTTAATTCTTCCAATTATGATATTTCATTACTTTAATTTACGCGTTATTTTGCTTTTCTTTAATAAACCGAATAATAATTATGTGGATAAAAAAAATCTATAAATAATAGAAAAAGGATGAGAAAAATCTTAATTAATGTTTTTCTACCATTATATTTTCATTATTATGAGAGTTTAAAATAGATAACGGAGATTATATAACCATTTTAAAATGAAGCAATTTGTTAAATGTCACCCATTTCTTTTCCAAACTCTCTATTAATATGAAAAAATATGCTTTAAATTATTTTTTCTCCTTACAAGATAATACAAGTAATAAATTTTAACTTAAAGAGAAAAATTACTGTAGGATTTTCATTAATATTAATTTTTTTATAAAAATGAAAAAAATAAATAAATTAGATGATTATGTTACATTTATAATATATCATAATTTGCTGATAAAAGTCATTTAAAAATATTTTTTCGCATCAGAATATATTTATTTATTTAATTTTTTATATAAATAAGATTTTTTTATGTCACAGAGTTATATATATATATATATATTTTTAAGTAATCCATAGTAACTAAATATAATTCAATTTAAATCAATAAAACAAATTTATATATACTTTTTTTTTTTAAATAACGTAAATTTCACACTTTATTTAAACTAATAATTATAATCTAATAATTGAAATACTTTAGATAGACAGATTTTCAGTACTATTGAAACGTACATAATTTTAAAAATATATATAATTTAAATAAAAATAAAATCTGTTTATAACTTAATTTTGTTTGAAACTGCTTTACTTAAAAATAATTAAAAACATAACGGAAATAAGTAGGAAATATAGAAAACTAAAATAACTTATGTGAAAATTGCATAATTATTTTAAAATATAAAATGTCAAAAATAATGATTTATTTCTGAAAATAAGCATTAATTACGGTATTTAATTTTAATCGATTAAGTTAAATAAAACATAGTAAAGAATTAGTAAGGCCTGTGGATTTAAATTGCTTGAAGTACGATAGCATCTAAACTATTTATTAAAAAAAAAAAAAAAAAAAAAAAAAAAAAAAAATAGGTATGAGTAAACATCACACGAAATGTGTAGATTTTGATGGCTGTAAGAATTACACGGAAGCAAAGAGAAACTTTTCACTAAGACTTATGGACTTTTTTTTTATTTATTTATTATTATTATTATTATTATTATTTTTTTTTTTTTTTTTTACGTGTGATAGCATATTAACGTATTATTGGTAACAGCTATATTCTGGCGGGTCAGTGGGGCACGATCTGTATACGCACGACTAATATACTTTAAACTCAAATTATTTAAAGTGTGAAAACATATAAAGGCGCTATTCGATTAAGCTAAAAGTCTGTAAGTGTGTTATAGGTCAAAGGTGCTTGAATTATATATAATTTTATGAGAGTAGGGTGTGCGTATCTTTTGCACTGATATAAAGAAAAATTCATTATCATTACGACTTACTAATTCTTGTTATTTTAAGAGCGGCAGCATACAAATATTATTTTCGATTAAGATAAAATTCGACCATTTATTTATTGGTAATATTCGCGAGATATATATCTATATCTATATCTATATCTATATATATATATTTAGAATACGGGACTTACACGTTTTAAAAGAATACAATGTATAAAGCATAAAAAAAAGCTAATATATCTTACATTTTTTTGCTAATGCATCATTAATCATTAAAGGAAATGATGTGTGTATTACATATTGTTCTTTCACAGGGAAGTTTAAAATATATATATATATATATATATATATATATATATATATATATACCTATATTTAAATATTTTAGTCCAATTAATCTAAATATATTTAATTAACCAAATTAATTAGCATATAATAAAGCTTATATATGATGTAGAATTTTCTTGTATATATGATGTAGGACTTTTCTTGTTTAAAATTTCTTTTACACAGATGCAATGAATAAGTTTCCGTATAAACCGTGCATTTTATGAATATTCGAACTTGGGAAAAATATCCCAATACTACATTATATTTTTAACTTTTTAATATTAATTAAATATGCAAGGAATTATTTTTTTAAACACATCATAACTACTAATGATAAGTAATATGATAAAATAATTTTGGGTGCTGTTATACTGCCCAAAACATCTTTTTAAAAAGCGAAACTTACATTTGCTGTACAATTTTTTTCACTAATTTTAAAACTATACTTCCTTTATTAAATAAAGTTATAAAAATTAGTCGAACAACGTTGCTTTATAATAACACGTACAAGGTAGCAACAACGCATAACAAATTTTAAAACTTCCTATATAATTGTGACATAAAGGAAATTAGCAGGGTTTATAGCATTAAATACAACTGCTAACTCTCCCGTTTTCATGGGGCATATGTCTACGTCATTATAATCAATTCAAATAATTTATCTAATCACATTAATAAAACAAAGTCTAATTTCATGCAAATAATAATAATAATAATAATAATGACGTATTTAATGCTCGAGGTGTGGGGTAGATTTAAAATATTACAAACAGAGATCCGTATGCTACAATAGATTTAATCGTGCAAAAAGAAACAGAAAATGCGAAAAACTCTAACGTACACGCAAATACAGAAAATTGAAATGCTATCAAAATAACATAAAAACAGATTTCTAAGCGAGAAAATAATTAATCACGAAAGGTATTTCTACGATAAATTTTCATGTTCCACATTGTAGAAATACGATATTAAGCTTATTTTTAAGCTTATTTCAAACGTAACCAGATACTATGTAAAATAATATATGAATGCAATACGATGCAAATTGAACGAAAAAGAAGTTTAAAACAACGTTGGTATGCATACGTAAACGAAACTTCGGATGTTTCATTTTAATATGTATACATCATGAAACTAAAATCTTGCACTTGTGCAAGGTATAAAAAAGAAGGATTTAAATAAACAATTTCCATATAAATAATAATCAAATTGATGCATCCTTTAAAATAAAATGCCTCCCACTTACTTTCGTTATTAAGGAGAATGATGAAAATGAAAACATTCGAATGTATTGAATAGTATGAATAGCACTGTGTGCCTAGCAATAATATATTATGTTAAAATAATTCTTGCATCAATCATATTTAGCAATTTGTTGAATCAGAAATAACATAGTTTAATAAACAGTCAAAGTTAGTTAAAATCGAATATGATCATTCTAACAGTTATAATTAAGGTTCAAAATTAAAAAAAAAAATAACTTATAATTAAGACAGTAATTGACATTGAAAATAAACTTTTTGATACATATTTATCATGAAAATTTTAGTGCAGAAAACATTTATTATTTTCAAGCAATCTTTTTACACAACTGCAGCACAACCACATTTTTATTTATTTATTTATTTTATTTTTTATTTTTTAACATGCTTTCTTTGAAAGTATGAATTAAATGTCTAGGTGATTTGATTCGTTTTTATTTGTCTATGAATAGAAAGTCCCTCCTTAGGATTAGCTATAGGATTATTGTGCAAGCTCAAATAGCCAGTTTTCGGTCTTAAAAGTTTAGTCTAGTGTTATAACATATACATAGGTGAACATTTGTATGGATTTTTAACACCAGTATTTCTTTGTAACATTTTTTTTTTATCATGTTTATTCACAGAGAACTGAAAAAAAACATTCGATTATAAACTGCCATTAGCAAAAATGTATGCCTGTTGGCAGCTATGCGTCACTTTAATTGGAGCAATCGTGCCTAATTTGTTCGCCTGAGGAACAGTCGTGTGCCTTTTTCTTGAAACAATTGTTGTGAGTTTATTGCATTTTATGGCGTTTATTCAAAGTTTTGTACTTATTACTTTATAACTCCAATTATTTGGTGCTGTCTTATTGCACATAAATTATTTATTTCAATTTCTATTTAAAATAATTCCAATATATTTTGTAAATCAAATGCACTTTTTTCGCGTTGTTTATATTCATTTACTTATTCATTTATTCATTTATACTTAATTTTAACAGAAAAACATCCAACTATGTTAAAATCTATTAAGTATAAAACTTTCAAAAGAAATTCCAAATCATTTTTGTAGTTGCTGTTGTTGTTACTTCTTTTAAAAAATAATTCAAAATAAACTCACGATATTGAACAAAATCCAGCTAAAATATCCGGCGATCAAAATACCATAAAATAGATTTTCAATAAAGTACGTATTTCGTGATGCTAGCTTTTTATGATGCGAAAGATATTTGCGACTATTTAAATAAGAAAAATATTTTCTATACTTGTAATGTGAATATGGTAAAATTAAGTCAGTTTCGATTTTCGGATTTGCAACATCAATGATAAATAATATATTATTGGAAAAATGAACAATTGGGAACCCATTACGAAATAACTTAATATTGAATTATGTTAATGATATAAATCTTTATCAAATGCTTAAAAGAAATAGTGGTACAATTCACAAATATCGAAAAAAAAAAAAAAATACATTTTTGGATGAATGTATTCCTAAAGTTGGTATTGTATTGTAATAATATAATAAAAAAAAATTGTCATTTTTTACTTTTCAAATATGTACTATCTAAGGAGAGTATTTTATTTGTGTACCTATTCATTAATAGGTATTGTTAACTAATTTTTGTTATTTTTATGTAATTATGCATAGGAATGTGTTATAAATATGAAAAGTATTTCGATTAAACACAGTTATATGAATTTTTTGTTCACGTTCATCACATATTAAAACTCTTATAGTTCTATAACAATAAAAATGATGCTTAATGATAAAAATAATGTTTAATTAACTGTTTATTATTTATTGAGGATATCAGATCCGTTCGAGCTATCCGTTCCATTACAGATGTATTAATATATATATATATATATATATATATATATATATATATATATATATATATATATATATATATATATATATATATATACTTGGAAACGGCAGAGGTAAAATCAAACACACTCATTAAACTAAATAGAAATATATTAAGGGCAAGTTCTAAATATCAATTTCTATTTTGACAACACCTATGTTGGTTGAATTGTTCAAATATTTTTATTCCTTTTGAATAAACCATTCCGGTTTGACCACACCATTTTAATTTATACCGTACTGTTTTTAGCCCCGCCTTTATTCCATATCATTTATTTTTTAAGAGTAATTTTTTTCGTACTTTATTAAAGATGTATATTGAAAAAAAAAAAAAAAAACTTTAAATAAAGTGGTACGAAATAAAGGCGAGACTTAAAATACTCCGAAATAAATTAAAATGTTGGCATCTATGAGCAAAATATACACTGGATAAACCACTGCGCTTGATTTCCTTTTCATTTATTATTGAATTATCGTACACAGCGCACATAAAAATAACGAATACTCATTTCATAAAAAATAAATAAGTTTTTCTTATATAAAAAATATGTTTTTTGTTATATTAAAAATACGTTTTAAGAAAATGAGCATTTAACTATACATTATTGTCTTACTTATATATATATATATATATCAGGGTTTCCCCAAAACTTTTAAACGCGCTTTATTTCTTTACCCGTTACATATAAATGGAGAATGTAAATTCTAAAAACGTCCAAATTGAGGTAAGACAGACGACTACGTTAAGAAAAAATAAACCCTCCCTTTTAAAAAAGTTACATGTTTTAAATTTTTTCCAGTCCCTCTACGCAAATTTTGTCAATTACAAGGTTTTTATTTTTAATTCAACAAGACCATTAGAAAAAAAACCGCATAACTATATCTTTAAAACGAACCGAATTATGATACAGAAAAAAAGTGACTTATACCATTTTTCTGTAACATTTAAAAGGCTGGTTTTTCGGTGAAAATAGGGATCATTTACAAATTGATAACGGAAATTTTTAGATTAAAAACATAATGCGTCGAAAAATTTTCAAGTGCATTTAAATTAATCCTTAGGATTTTAAAAAGAGTTTCGAATTCAGTATCTTGTTTAATAACGACTTTGAAACATGCAAATGCTATCATACATTTTACCTTTTTATAAAATGTCGCAATTTTACATTTCTATTTTGATATATGGTCCCTATAATCAGAGTTCAGTATTCAATTAAGTATAATTTATTCAGTTTCAAAGATTCAAGAGTGCGGTTTTTGTCAATGATGTTGTTGCATTCAAAAGAAAAACTTTCTAATTGACCAAATTTGTCTAGAGGGGTAGTATAAAAATTAAAAAAAATGATTTTTTTTTTTTTTTATTACAGAAAGCTATTTTTATTAGCGTAGTTTTATTTCCTATCTTATTTTGTACACTTTTGTAATTTACATTATCCTCTCATCTCTAACAAGTAAAGATTTAAACCGGGTTTCAAGCTTTTTGGAACACCTAGTATATATGTATATATTATGGAAATTTTAAAGAATTATTTCACATACTTTACAAAATTAGAGAATTTTAAAATAACATTGTTCTCAGTATTGTTATGTAACTTTAAGTTTTACAATTTTACAATATGAAACATTTTGAAAAATGTGTATTATTATCACATGATTAAAACTATCAGAAGTACAATTTAAATCCATTTTCAATTAGTATTGGGAAATCGTTATAGTACGTATTCCCTTTTTAGTCTTTAAGACTCTATTAGCTCTTCTTTAAAATTTTGTGGTCCAAAATCAACTCTGGAAGATTTTATTATTATTATTATTATTATTGTATATATATATATATATATATATTTTTTTTTGGGGGGGGGGGGTGTATGTAGATTGACGTCGAACCGCTAAGCATTAATGAAAAATTCAACATATTATTCTTAACCCAAAAGAAAAATATGATGACTGTTTTTTCTTCTCATATAGGAGGCTATGTGATACATTTTAACAGTCAGATTTGCATATTAACTAGGAATGCAAAGGGCTAAAAGTGGCTAAACAGATGAGATATGAAAATGTTTGCATACATACATTATTACAACCCAAAGGTTTGTAAATAGTTGCAAAATTTATAATAAGCGAAGATAATAATATATTGCAATGTTATCTACATAAAAAGAGTATTTTCTAAAGATGGAGTTCAGTAAACAAAAAAAAAAAAAAAAAAATAGAAGAACACAGAATACACGATACAAGCAATCAAGCAATCAATACAAGCAATCAATTTTGGAGTCCTATGAAAACATGCACAATTAGAAGTTATTTGCTTACGCTTTGTCATTTATGTTTTCACTGTTTTTTGAGCACTGAACGTTAAATCATTATTTGTACAAATTCCATACCTTGCACATATATCATCAAGTAAAGCTTGCCTTAAGTTTACGCCAAGACAAAACTGCTGAAAAGTTCATTTTCATATCTGTAGTTGTATAGAACATTTCTAAATGATTCTAAAATGATTTGTATTGTACGAAATTGTTTGTTTGAAACTAAATTGTGATTTTTTGTTTTATCGCTTGAAACTTAAAAAAAAAAAAAAAACATATATTCATAATATTCTTGCTCTCATATATAACGAGAAAGAAAATTAAAATCCAATATCATGAATTTTGCAAATTCACCCCCAGTTGGAATTGGAATAAAACTACCTTAATATGTTAAATAGAAAATCAGATATCCACAAGATAGTTGCTTTAACCCATTGCCGGTCTTATTTAATTTCACTTCTCTGGTCAGTGTTAAGGACATTTAAGGACATTTTATCCAATATCCACTAGAAAATATTAACCGTAACGTTTCTCCAATCACTTCGAAGGCATTTCGTCCATTATATAAAGCAGATAGCGCAAAATATTTAAACTTTAAAACTTCTTCCCACACCATAGAATTAAAGACAGCACCAGAGCCTGATTAAGGGGGAAGCACACATTATCTCCGCTCTCACCGGAATATTTTTACAATTATTTTTTACTTCATGTCATAGAAATTCCACGCTTTGACGAGGAAATATTTTTTATAAAAAATGAACGGTGTAAAACAATCCAATTTACTCACCGTTATTAGACACCAGAATTCTTTTAAAATAATTTTAATGAGAATTTTCTGTTTATTATAGGAGGAAAGTATTTGTTAAAAAATAACGGTGTAAGTATAAATAATGTGTGCTTCCCCCTTAATCAGGCTCTAAACAGCACAACAAGGTTAATAAAAAGGGCGTGGCCTTTCTTTTTCAGGTGCTAAAACATGTGCTACTGCCTTGGAGGCAAAAGCAAGACTCAAAGCAAGGTGAAATTCAGAGGGGGAGGAGCAACACAACTAATCAATTCTAAGCAACCAATAAAACGAATCGGAAAGGAATTCAGCCAAAAACAGGAAACAAAAGAAACAAACACACACACACACACACACACACACACACACAAAAAAAAAAAAAAAAAAAAAAGACAGAGAGTGAGAGAGAGTTGAAGAAAGAGAAGAAATAATTAAATTTTATTAAATTAAATTTTATTTTATTTATAATTTAAATTTATTTATTTATTAATTTTTAATTAAATAATTATTTTGTTTCATTTTTATTTATTTGTTTAATTTTGATGTTATTATTATTATTATTATTAATTTATTAAAAAATTATTTAATTGAATTAAACATTTTTTTTCAAGCTGTAGACAGCAAAGTGGAATCAGATTTTTAATTGTCAATTTTATCACGATAAGGGTAAATAGCTAATTTATCCAAAAAAATTCAGTTCGGAAACGCGTTTGGCAAAAAAGTTAATTTTGACACGCTGAAAATGAAAACAATGGTGAAATTCCGAACTATGCTTCGCTGTAGAAGATTTAGATATTTCTTGTTTAACAACATACCGAGAATGTTCTTGTAAACGGCATTCAAGATTTCTTTTTTTTTTTCAATATAAGATAAGTTGCAATTATTACAAGGGATATTAAAATGCCCCACTTTTAAAACTCGGGAACAGGTGATTTAATTGAAAGAAATTAAAATTTATTGACAGGATTAAAAATAACGTGAAAATTATAACGCTTGAAAACTTTGGATAATTTAAAACATGAGGGGGGATAAAAAGCCAAGACAACAAGGTTATTATTTTTAATTGTCAATTTTATCACGATTAGGGTAAATAGCTAATTTATCCAAAAAAATCCAGTTCGGAAACGCGTTTGGCATAAAAGATAATTTTGACACGCTGAAAATGAAAACAATGGTGAAATTGAATATTCACGGAATATTCATTCAAATAATATTCAAATATTCAAATAATATTCAAATTGAATATTCATTCCTTTTCAACCGTGAAAATGAATATTCACGGTTGATGAATTCATGAATAAATATTTCTAAATTGAAATTTCGTGGTCTATGGAGTTGTGCTGCGATTAATATTTGTCACAGCTTGATACAGATGCGTTTGCAGTCTCGGTGACTTGGCCAACGAATATTATGTGAGAAATGCCTAGCTGGTTGTCAGCCAGGGTAGCTCAGTGGTAGAGCATCCGTGCGTTAAGCGGAGGTGCCCGGGTTCGATTCCCGGCTCTGGTATTTTTCACATAATGGTAGATAAAAATATCAACCTTTACACTACAATTTACTTAAAAATAAAAGGTTATTGGGTTAAATTTTAACCTCACTGGAAAGAGCAGAATTATAAGCCGGTCTACTGTTTTATCTAAATGCTTTATCAATAATAGAGCGGCTAAAACCTCTTTGGATAGCAAATACTTTAAATAATTAAGTTCTTCTTTAAGAGAAGAAGTATCAGAACACATTTTAAGGGCTCGAAACACGTAAGTGTAAAAGGAGACTTTTTCTTTTTTTTTTTTTTTTTTTTTTTTTTAGCCAGAATATTAGAGAAAGCATGGGGATTGTTAGAAACAAAGAAAGGTTTCCTGAAAACAGAGGTTTTAATGGAGGAATCGCACCTAGTAACTAAAACATCAGGAAAGGGAAGTTGATTGCAATTTTCTAACTCGAAGGTAAGCTGAATATAGGGTGTCATGTGATTTATACAACTCAACTCTACTTGGCAGCCATTATATATAGTTTGTTTTTGCCTGTCTGCTGGCTTGCCTGTACGATATGAACTGTGATGTTATAATTTTGAACTGCTTATTTTAATTTATGATTTATGAAATAAATATATTTCATCTATAATGTGGTTTTAATTAATAGTAATAACATGACATGGTGTCAGGACTGTAAATTAATGAAAGTTCGAAATAATAATTCACGTATTAAGTGAATGTAGGGATGACCACGTGCTGTACTGCTGTCGCTTGTGCAACATGGATACTTTCAAGCCTCCAGGTGAAATGCGGTTTACCATAGGAAATGTGGCAGAAAATTGGAAAAGATGGGTCCAGAAGTTTCATAATTTTATGCTAGCATCTGAGAAAAATACGAAATCCGAAAATGTCAAGATTGCAATATTACTTAATCTCTTAGGAGACGAAGGTGTTGCTATTTATAACACCTTTAAAAAGACTGAAGGAGAAAAACTTGACGATGTGCTAGCAAGTTTTGAAGAACATTGTAATCCCCATCAAAACGTTGTATTTGAAAGATACAAATTCTTTTCATGTAAACAGCGTGAAGGTCAATCAATTGACAATTACCTAACGGAACTGAAAACACTGGCAACTACGTGTGAATTCGGCGTTCAGGAAGAAAGTCTAATCCGTGATAGAATTGTATTAGGTATCCATGATTCTAGTCTGCAGGAAAGAATGCTCCGGGAGCCATCTTTGACGTTACAGAAAGCAGCGGAATTTGTGCGAGCAGCGGAAACAAGCAGAGAACAGTTCCAGTCAATGAGGGCCAGCAGTAGTGGTATAAACGCAGTTAAAATTTCTAAATCTAAAATGACTTATAAAAAGAACAATTTCAGTGAATTAACTTATGACTGCAAAAAGTGTGGACGTAATCATAAAAAAGCTAACTGTCCTGCATATGGTAAAACATGTTCGAAATGTAAAATGAAAAATCACTTCGCTGTTGGGTGTAAAAGAAAAAATGTTCATGAACTTGAATCTAGAAATCATAGCAAACTGTATAAGAGGGGTATTCATGAACTTGAATCTAGATGTGATGATGAATTGTATGTTGAATCCCTTTCGGTGGGACAAGTAAGTACAAATATTCATAATAATGTAGACTTGACTTGGTATAAAATAATACAATTAAAAATTGGTAATAAATCAACTGAAATTGAATTTAAACTTGATACAGGAGCAGAGGCTAATGTTATTCCTTATAATATGATAGAATGTTTTAATGTTGATTTAATTAATACTGAAACTGTGTTAATTGCATATGGTAATTTTAAGATTAAGCCTATGGGTAAATTAATATTTGAATGTTATGTAAATTCTAATAATGCTATTCCTATTGAATTTTTTGTTATTGAAAAGTATTCAACACCAATATTAGGACTAAATGCTTGCATGAAATTAAATTTAATACAAAGAGTAGATAATATATGCATTGAAAGTAAATTAGATATTTTGAAGTTTTATGAAACTGTTTTTGTAGGCCTTGGTAGATTTCCAGGGGAGGAATATCATATAGAATTAAAACCTAATGCAAAACCAGTAATACACCCACCTAGGAGAGTCCCACAAGCGTTGCAAAATCGTTTAAAAGACACATTGAGTAGGTTAGAGGCTAATGGAATCATATCAAAAGTAAACAAACCGACAGACTGGGTCCAGAGTTTGGTAATTGTAGAGAAACCAAATGGTCTTTTGCGTTTATGTTTAGATCCCAGGGACCTGAATAAGGTTATTAAAAGGGAACACCATCTGATACCATCGGCAGAGGACATAATTAGTAGACTTGAGGGAAAAAAATTATTCACTGTTTTGGATCTTAAAGATGGATTTTGGCAGGTTCCTTTAGATAATGAAAGCTCATATTTGTGTACTTTTAACACACCATACGGGCGTTATAAATTCAATGTTATGCCTTTTGGGATTGCTTCAGCTCCAGATGTGTTTCAAAAGAGAAATGAAAAATTGTTTGGGGACATAAATGGGGTGGAAATATACTTTGATGATATAATTGTAACAGGAAATGATAAAGTCTCACATGATGCAGCTTTAATTGAGGTTCTTAAAAGAGCTGAAGCTCTTAACATTAAATTTAATGCTGATAAGTTGCAGTTTAGAATGTCAGAGGTAAAATATATGGGTCAGATAATTTCAGATAAAGGAGTAAAAGCTGATCCAGAACACATTAAAGGTATAATAGATATGCCTACCCCCAATTCAAAAAGTGAGGTGAGACGATTACTAGGCATGGTGAACTTTTTATCTAAGTTTATACCAAATTTATCTCAAATCACAGCATCATTAAGGGAGTTGATAAAACAAAATGTCGAGTTTAGATGGAAAAATGAACATACTGTGTCATTTAATCTGATTAAGAATCTACTTAGTTGTGCCCCAGTATTAAAGGTATTTAATGGGTCTGAAAAATCATTATACAGTGTGACAGCTCAAAAGATGGTTTGGGTACCTGCCTGATACAAAATGGGCAGCCAGTTTCTTTTCTGTCTAGGAGTTTGACAGAATGTGAAAAAAATTATGCTCAGATAGAGAAGGAACTTTTGGCAATAGTTTTCTCATTTGAAAAGTATCATAATCTTGTGTATGGTCGACATGTAATTATAGAAAGTGATCATAAACCTCTTACATCGATTGTCAATAAACCCATGTCTAAAATATCATCTAGGTTACAACGAATGTTATTGAAACTTTTAAAGTATGATTATGAAATTAAGTATACACCTGGAAACAAAATGTATTTAGCAGACACACTGTCACGAGCATTTAAGATTGATACCCAGATTAAAGATGACCCTGAAATGAGTAATATTGTGCATAGTATAACCAAGTATTTGCCAATGAGTAAAAGTAGATTGAACCAATTTAAATATGAAACAGATCAGGACAATGAATTAAAAACTGTAATTAAATTTGTTAAGGAGGGTTGGCCGAAAACAATTAAAAATATGTCACAGGAATTAAAACAATATTTGAAGTTGCGGAGTGACCTGCATACAAATGAAAGATTGTTGTTTCTGAATGATAAGATTGTTGTCCCTTGAAAATTAAGAAATCAAATGTTAACATTAATTCATGAGGGTCACTTTGGTATGGAAAAATGCAAACAACGAGCTAGGGAACTTATGTATTGGCCAGGTATAAACAGAGACATTGAAACAATAGTCGCACAGTGTGAGATATGTGAAAAGTTTAGGCGTTCTAACACTAAAGAGCCTTTGCAACCTCACTTAATTCCTGATAGACCATTTGAAAAGTTAGGAGTGGATATTATGGAATGTGGAAATTTAAATTATTTGGTAATTATGGACTATTACTCTAAATGGATTGAAGTTTCAGAGCTAGTTAATAAAACTGCTACTGAAGTCATTAGAGTTCTTAAAGAGACTTTTTCAAGATATGGGGTTCCAAACCTTGTTGTTTCTGATAATGTACCATTCAATAGCCATTTGTACATAGATTTTGCTAAAGCTTGGGACTTTGAATATAATTTTTCTAGCCCACATCATCATGAAAGTAATGGCCAGGCTGAAAGGGGGGTGGGTATAGTAAAAATGATAATGAAAAAGGCAAAAGCAGATAATGTGGATTATTTTGTTGGTCTAATGGAATATAGAAACACACCCATTTCGGGATTGGGTCTCTCTCCCGCTCAGTTAATGTTTAATCGAAGACTGCGAACAAAATTGCCTATTACAAATAAATTGCTTAACTCCGAATTATTTCATAATGTTAAAGGCCAGTTGACTAAACGTCAACAAATTCAAAAACGGTTTCATGATCGTACAGCCAAATCTTTGAGTAAATTGAGCCCGGGAGATAATGTGCGTATGCAGAACATGAAAAATAAAACTTGGGAATCTGCTCAGATAATATCTGTTGATCCAAATTTGAGATCATACACTGTTAATAGTGAATCTGGCAAAATATTTAAAAGAAATAGAAAATACCTAATTAAGACACATGGTAGATTTAACGAAAAATTTGATTATAATGAAAATTCTTTGTCTGATGGTTCAGTTAGCAATAATATATTAGATCAAGGTAAATGTACTACTGTAGGTAATTCAGATGTAATTGTGACTAGAAGTGGGAGAATTTCTCGAAGACCGAAATATTTAAGTGATTATGTATAAACTTGTATGTATAACTTCAGTGACTGTTTGTGTAAAGTTTCTTGTGTAAATATGATGTGAATTTTTAAGATGTGTGGTAACTTTATAAATTTGTATTTGATTGAATAGTAATTTTGTATATTTGTAATTGGCTGTGTACCTTTTTGAATGTTATCATATTCTATGTAATTTTGTAAAATGTGTAAAAGTTTTACATCTCAAAGGGGGATGTCATGTGATTTATACAACTCAACTCTACTTGGCAGCCATTATATATAGTTTGTTTTTGCCTGTCTGCTGGCTTGCCTGTACGATATGAACTGTGATGTTATAATTTTGAACTGCTTATTTTAATTTATGATTTATGAAATAAATATATTTCATCTATAATGTGGTTTTAATTAATAGTAATAACATGACATAGGGATCGATAGAATTCGCAATTTAAAGAATGGTAGAAATATCAAACGCATTTTCAACAAGAATGAAAGTGTAAGCTACGTAACGTAACCAAAATTTTAAATTTAATACATTCAAGGGTCCTATTAAAACAGGAATAAACTACTACGTCAGAAACGCCAAAGAAAATTATTGAGGTGCATACAGCTGTTTCGGTAGCCTAAAGCGTACTGTTTTCAGTGCAAAAAGAATTCTGAATCTAGAGAGGTGCTCGTATATATAGGAGAGGGACCGGATTTAGTTCAACCAATAGGACTACGGAAGAGGTGGGGAGTGTGGCCAATAGGAATTTAGGAATTGTAAACAGTAGAAAAATTAAGAAAATGTGGACTGAATGTAAAATTTCCAACAATCAGACAAATAGGGAACAGCGAAATAAAATTTACAAGGTTTTTAATTTTTTTATAAATATGAAAAGCTTCAAAGAAATCGAGTTCATGAATGGATTTAGGTCTGCAAATTATTTTAGCTGAATTAAATTAAAAATTATGATTTTCCTCCCAGCAATGTTTAGAAATAGCCGATTTATTGGTTTCTTGTTTGCGGACGTAATTCATATGTTCTTTTAGACGAAATTTAAGACTGCGTTTAGTTTGGCCAATATATGATAAACCACACTGACAGGAAATACTATAAATGCCCCAAGAATTATGCATATCAATAGGATCTTTTAAGTGAGAAAATGTGAGTTTATTGGAAGGCGAAAATATTATTTTGAAATCATATTGTTTGAGAATTTTAGCTATGGTTTGACTGGTTTTAGAAAAATAGGGTAAAACAATACTGATATTAGATGTGACTGATTTAGTAGACGAAATACGAGGGAGTTGTAATTTTTGGATAGCTTTGTCTATAATGGAAGGGTCATAACCTCTGTCAATTGCGATGGCTTTCAGGTATTTAATTTCAGATTTCAATAAAATAGGATTTGAACAAATATTAAGGGCACGGTTTATAAAATTATAGAAAGCAGACATTTTTTGGTTAGGTGGGTGACATGAACGCGCATGGGGAGGAAGGGAGACTGCAAAATTTTTACGATAGAGAGTGGTTGAAAATTCATTTACCGTGCGAGAGACGAGGGTATCAAGAAATGGAAGGGAGCCATTATTTTCTATTTCATATGTAAATTGGATATTACTGTCAATTGAATTTAAGGTTTCTAAGACATGGTGAATATTCTGGTGAGATATGTCGATAAGCGTGAAGGTGTCGTCAACGTAACGGGTCCAAAAAGGAAATGATATTTTCTTAAAAAGCTTGCTTTCGAAATAGTGCATATAAATGTCTGCGAGAATTGGGGAGAGAGGGGAACCCATGGCTAAACCTTCAGACTGACGATAGAATTTATTTTGGAAGGAAAAAGTAGTTTGTGATAAACAAATGCGGGTAAGAGAAATTAATTCTTGTATTTCAAAAGATGTGAAATGAAACTCTTTTAATCTATTTTCGAGACAGCAGAGGGCGCCACTTATTGGAGCATTAGTGAAAAGAGATTTTACATCAAAAGAAACCATAGTGAGATTAGTGTGAGGGCAGTTTTGAATATTTTTTGCAAAATTTATGGAATTCTTAACAGTATAACTATTAGCAGCAAGAAGTGGAGCAAAAATTGTGGTGAAAAATTTAGCTAAATTATAGGAAGCAGTACCGATATTAGAGTCTATTGGACGAAATGGAATATTGGGTTTGCGAACATTTGGTAAAGCATAAAATCTGGCACAATTAGCAATAGAAGGGATAAGATGGGATTTATTCGAGTTCAATAACAAGGGGCATATTTTAAAGCAGATTTAATTTTATTTAATTCTTGAGGAGAGGGGTCACGGGGTAGAGGAATGTATGGGCCATCATTAATTAGTTCGGTAACACTTTCGATGTATTGTTTTTTATCCAAAATAACAATCTGACCACCTTTATCAGCTTTAGTAATGATGATATTTTCATTAGATTTTAATTCCTTCAAGGCGTTTTTTTCTTCAGGGCTGATATTTGATTTAAAATTTTTAGAGTTGAAATTGTTATTTTTCCTCAAAAATTGTTATTTTTCCTCCTAATTTTTCCTCAAAAAAAAAAAAAAAAAATGCATATAGGAAAGGAGATAAAGTAGTGTTCATACTTAAAATATCACACTATTTATAAAATTTGTTATTAAATTCAAAAGTATTTTGAGAAACAGAAAGTTTAGTTAGATTAACAAATTCTTTGATTTCATTGTCAGACTAATGAAATTCGCGTAACCTATTTTCTAAACAATTAAGCGCACATAGAGTAAGGACAAATATAGCAAAGAGTTTGCCTACGGAACACATCCGGGTGGACCACTCCTATTTTTGATTGGTCTAGTTTTAACTACTTTGATGTGAACCATTTTCTTTTTCTTTTTCTTTTTCTTTTTTTTTTTTTTTTTAAGTAAAAACTCATGATTTTTGTCTAAAGATACTGCATAGATATTATACTTCTTTAAAAGAGTTGCAAATTTCAAGTTGCAAAGTTTTCTTTTAATTAATTAAAATATGAAAATAAATATTAGCAATAATTTATTTGTTTCCAAAAAAAAAAAAATAATAATAAATAAATAAAAAATAAAAATACGAGTTCATTTTCTTTCGAAATAAAAATAAATACATTTAATTAAACGTGAACATTAATTGTAAAAAAAATAATTTATACATCTCACAAAAATTGACGTCATTATCACTTAAAAATTTTTCTACACATTGATAAAGTGCTAATGTAAATTTATACGCAAGCAAAGTGTGACGGCCTTGACCGTCGATGGGGCCAAAGAAAACTAAAATGCAAATTCAACCGATGAAAGTCGCTGTAGTCCCACAGACAAGACAATATTGCAGGCTCGAAAACCACAATTCAGTCATTCAGGCGGAATTATTTGTCATCCTTAAGGCTGTCGAATGGGCTGAGGAAAATGATCACTCTTACCCAAGCATTAACATCTTTAGCGACAGCCTTTTGGGCCTGCAAGCCATTGCTCGCTACAGGAGCAAGCACCTCATAATATTGAAAATAAAACTTAAACTCTGTAACCTAAAATCAATCATCTCCCTGGCACAGGTTTCTGTCCACAGGGGTGTCGTCGGGAACGAAATAGCAGACCATTTAGTAAAAACTGCCACAGAACATGGAACGTTGATTTTAACTCACCCGCCCTCTTCCTATGAAAATCTAGACTCAAGGACACATTAAAAAAAAATTGGCAATCCTTATGGGGATAACTCCATCAAAGGCAGATATACTTATAACCTGATCCCAAATTCCACTTCAAACACTTGGACCCTTACTCCCCTATCACGGCCTTTCTCATGGGTCATGGTCCATTTCAAGCATACCTTTATAGGTTCCACCGACGGCGTTCACCCCTGTGCCCTTGTGGTGTGGAAGGCGCTGCTTCCCATTACTACTTCAACTGTCCCCTTACCTCTAGTTTTCACCTACGAAACCAATCCTCAAGACCAGTAAACTGGTTAGATAATATCATCACTAGACCCTCCCTAATCCAAAAACTAAATAAAATCTACGCACTTTTAAAAGATATTACTAATTTAACAGATTAACCTCCAAGCTTCTTCCTACTGGCTCAAGTTGCAACCTACAAATTAACCACTGTTGCCCCCTGTCGCGTGGGGCAAAAGCCCGGCAACAACATACTAATGTCAAAAAGACTTTTATCAATGCTTCTAAACCAACTCAAAGACCAAAGCGAACGAACTGAAATACTTAATTATGGACTCAGCTAAAGAAATCATAGACTAAGCTTCTCATTGCAAAGTCTTAACAAAGCTATTTATTCCTCCTTGTACCCTCTGTTGCGTGGGGTTTAAACCCGGCTCACCTGCAATAAATAAATTATCACCCTCTGTCGGTTGCCTGGCGAATTTTGTAAACGCTTGTTGAATTCTCAACAAACGTTCGGAGCAGTTCCCTCTGTCTCGTACACTTGTTGCCTGAGACACTGAAGCGCTCAACATCGCTGCAGGAGCGATGAGCGGGGATTGTCCCCTGTTCAGACAAGACAATATCATATTTAGATAATAACTAATTAGTCGAGATAAGCATTTAAAAAATATTTTGTTACAAAACGAAAAAGATGAAAATAACACTTATTAATAATAATAATAACAATAATAATAATAATATGCACTTTTCTTAATGCACTAAAAAGAACAAAATAACATTTTCAGCTCAGTACCGCCGATCTGAATTTCTTGCATTTTATTACTATTCCAATAAAATTGCACCTCAAACGAAGAAAAGGGCGGCATGAATCGTTTTATACGAAAATATATGCAATCTGGCTAATTTCAGCTCATATTCTCATAAATCATTAATAATAATAAAACATTGAGCTGCTCTTTTCTTCGTTTGAGGTGTAATTTTAATGGAATAGTAATAAAATGCAAGTAATTCAGATCGGTGGTACTCAGCTGAAAAAGCTATTTTGTTCTGTTGAGTGTATTAAGAAAAGGTAATTTTATTTTATTATTATTATTATTTTAAATAAGTGTTATTTTTTTGTTTGTTTGTCCGGTAAAAATCTTTCAATCGATTTTTAACTAACTTCTCTACTGGCCAGACATTTGAAACTTTCAGAATAGCTCACAACAGTAACACAATACTTCGAAGATCAACTTCCGAATGTTTGATAAGTTTTCTTTTAATTAATTAAAATAGGAAAATAATAAACCTCCTGATAGCTTTAAAAATAGTCATTAAAATTTTAGCTATAATTGAATTGTTGCCAAGAAAAAGAAAAATTATTACGATTTCATTTCCTTTTAACATAAAAATAAATACATTTAATTAAACGTGAACGTTAGAAAAATTGTAAAAAATTAAATTATGCATCTCACAAAAATTGACGTCATAATCACTTTAAAAATGTTATATGCATTGATAAAGTTTTAATGTAGCTATGATTCAACAGGAAATTTAAAAACCTGGTAAATACATATTATCACGTATTGAGATGCCCTGATTACGAAAGTCCAATGTTTAGTGGTTGATCTGTATGTACATCTATTATAAACATAATTTAAAAACAATAAAGTACAGGAAAAAATGAAATTTGGTATTTTAAAGTTCATGTTACTGCCATTTAAAAAAATGATCAAGATTGACAAGTTTAAATGCACATTAATTACAACCGTGATTTATTTATTTTATTTATTTTATTATATATTTGCAAGCATTATAATTGAACTGGGATTTCAGGGGTTTCCCGCCTCCCTCAAACATAATTATGCTTTAAATAAAACTGTTCCTAAACCTATAATAACAGGAGTCTTGGCATTGGAATTTTAAAACCGAATAAACCACTACGTCAGAAACGCCAAAAGGAAAGTATTTGCGATGCATACAGCTGTTTCGGTTGCCTTAAGCATGCCGTCTTCAGAGCAAAAAGAATTTTGCCCTAAAGACGGTTTGTGTTTCTGAAGTAGTAGTTTATTCGGTTTTAATGTTCCTAAACCTGTTTCTAACGAATTCTAAAGTACATTAAACTTTAATATATTACTTCTTTAACCTTAGGAATAAATATGCATAAGATTTTTAGAGTATTGAATTGCAGGGTAAGAGAAAGTTGCATGAGTGACACACCAGATTATTTTCATCTCCATTCATTTATTATTTCATCTCCATTCCTTTATTATTTCATCTCCATTCCTCACATTTATATATTTTTAAGCACAATAATTGAGCTGGGAATTAAGGAGGGGCAGCCGCCTCCCTCAAACGGTCAAACTAATTCTAAACCACATTAAACTTTAACATATTATTTCTTTAATCTTAGGACCAAATATGCAATCTATTTTTTAGAGTATTGAACTGCAGGGAAAGAGAAAGTTGCATGAGTGGCACACGAGATTATTTTCATCTCCATTCACAGAAATGTAAAATTTACAGTGTGAAATTTATACCTTACATTATTTTATTAAAAAAATAAAATACAGCCCCAATGGAAAATCAATAAAGTTAAATTATTTCATGTAAGCTGTTGTTAACTATCACGCAATTTATGTTTCGTGGTCGATTTTAATATTTAAAAATATATTTAAAGTTGTTTTAAAACTTTCTTCTAAAAAAACATTTTTTTGCAAATCAGTAAAGTATGCTTACCCAGCAATTTCATTTAGACTTACAGAACAAACAGGAAATCCGTGACCAGAATGAAAAACTTTAATGTGATACGTGATACAAAACTTTAACTTTATGACACAAATGACATAAATGCTAGTTTAAAAGAATTTACATTTTAAGTGTGCGTAAAATGAATTTTTATTTCCTTTTTTGACATGGCTTACATGAGACATAATAATTATTTTTTAATATAGCAGTATAAATTTCAAGGTGAATATGAAACAAATGAAAATTAGCCCTTTTTAAAGAGTACTTTTTTTTAAAGAAATTATATATATATATATATATATATATATATATATATATATATATTAAAATTATTATTTATTTTATGTCTAGATACGAAAATCACAAAATGTGTGATAATTCTGTAGGTTTAGTGTACAACGAGAACAACATGACTATTAGTATTAATAATGATCATAAAAGTGATAGCAATAATGATAATTATAATTATAATAGTAATCGAAATAATAATAAATAGTTTAATTCATAGTTTAAACTTTCATTGAAGATAATTGCATAATAATTAATAAAAATGCTTTTGTTAATCGAAGCATTATCATTTTTATTTGTTTATTTTTTTTTTCCGAAATAATAGTTTGCGTGTATTAATTTTAAAAAGATGTATTTCACAATAAAAAAAAAAAAAAAAAAACTTTGAGTTAAACACTCTTTCCTCTGATATTAATGCAATGAGAGAACAAAATAATCATACTATGGTACTTGTATTCAAAATTAGGCAAGTACTTCCACAAAAGTTTTAATAAACTAAATTTAATCGAATACAGATTATAACAAAAATCTATAAACTCCACTGACAAACTATTTTGGATATTCTCCGAATAAATGTTTAGCACGATACATAAGCATAACAATTTATGCTTAACAATTACAATGAACATGAGCTATAACAATTAATTTTGAAACTGGGAGTACAATGATATAAATATTGTTCACTAAATCTTTAAGGTAGTTACTTTATTGAAAACTGCAATGTTTTATGTCTTGTTTCATGTTCACGGAGTCCAGGAATTCTTATACAAAATATTGCTGTTTTTCTTGAGTCTCACACCCCACATTTTTCTCAGGACACCTTCAGGCAGGTGAAATTTACGCTTCTTTTGCCAGTACTATTTGCATACAGAAAATAATAACGTACTTTTCTGGTATTGCGCCGTGATTGAATAGGATCGGGCTTATTGTATAAAAATAATAGTACCAAATATATATATATATATATAGATAGATAGATAGATATTGTTGAAAGTGCCCTGAAAAAAAATGGCTGGGTTGTACATTTTAATATTATTATTATTATTATTATTTAATGTTTATTTATTTTCTTTTGCTACAATCTATATAATATTTCTCTAACATGGACCAGTTTCAATTTTTTTTGTTGATACAATACGATACGCGAGGATAAAAATATAATATTTGTACATGGGCAATATTTAAGCACAGAGACTTAGCTCAATGGACTAAGAAGAAAAAAAATGACGACATTTGTCTGATGAGATTATTTTACGAAAATACATTTTTTTAACTGATGTTTCCACAGAATCCTTGCAAGCGTCATTTTAAACCTAGCAATATTTTAAAGATATATACATAATAGGAAATTTTGTATAATAAATTGACTAAAAAACACAATCATAAAAAATATAATCAAAATAGGAATTATTTTATTTTATTTTATTTATTTATTTTTAAACAATATATATATATATATATATATAACAAAATTAATAAAAGTCATCCTTAACATGACGACAAAAATTTAAAAGGCGTCGTGGGAGTCCTATATTAAAACTGTACTGCCTGTGGAAGCATGAGATTGGGTCTTGAACCATGAATTTTATTTGGAAACATTTTTTTGTGAATGATTTTGGTTTCACTATTGTGCAATATTGATTTGTTTTTAATAGTAATTTGGTTTCTTGTAAATTAGAATTTTAATTAGGCGGTGAAATTGGTATAACATTTATGAGTTTGAAATTTTAAAGGTAAATAAGAAAAGAAATACACTGCGAATATTTCGCACGAGTTAACATGCCTGTATAATTGCAATAGGTGTGATTTAACACACTTGGCTAAAATTTATATTTCCACATCAGCAATTTCTTGTGTATTTTCAATAATTTAAAATTAGTAACTCATCCTTGTATAAATGTGGTGCTGAGGTAATAATCGAATAATTATATCTTCAATATTCCCATACTGAATATTAGATATATTAAGTAAAATCTTTCATCGAAAAGAAATATCATGTAATATTATATTTTACTAACAATTAAAAAAATAAGAAAATGATAACTTTTTGAATAATCTCTACACTTTATCTTGAAATTCTATCTGCATTCAGATAGGGGAAGGAAGCCTAAAGTGAACCTAACAGGCAATAAGATCCACATATATTTTCCTCCAGACAGATAGTGCTATAAACAGAATAACCTATAAATTAGTTGTACCGAGTAATGAAGAAGCAGTGGCGGTTTCAAGCGATCACAGATGTTACTGTTGCTAATGAAGTTACAAAACTTAGAACCTTTTAGCATTAAAGTAACTTTAAGTCAAAAAAAAAAAAAAGAAAGAAAGAAAAAGAGAGAGAGAGAGAGGGCGCTCATAATTACACCTTTCCCTCTGTATACTGGTGCACAAACATTTTATTTTATTCCAGTAATTTCAAAAACATAGCATAAAGGATAATATATATATTAAAAAAAAAAAAAAAAGATGTTTAATATTAAAATATTAGTCTTTTTTAATGAGTTTAAACTTATGGATTTTTTAATTTTTTATAATAGTTGAACGAACGGTATTATAAGCAGCAAATTATAAACAAAAATAATAATCTGTGTCACTCACACGACTGTCTCTTACCCAGGCATTTAATAGTATAAATACATGTTGGAGAGTAAGAGGTAACATAACGAGTACTGTTATGTAAACCTATGTTAAAACAATTAAAATTAGGCTTCGTTAGAGTTTTATATGGTAATTCGTTCTGTGTAAAGGGGGTTACCGCCCTCCTCAATTCCCTCCCCCCCATTCATTACTACACCTATATTTATATAAAATTTAAATATGTCATTAAAATTAAAGTTCACTTAAAATTATTCATACAACTTTCACACGCAACAGTCCTTGAAATTTATCAATCTTGATCAACTTTTCCAGCAACAAACTTATATTAACTTCAAAATACAACTTTTGGATCCCCTAAAATTATTCGTTTTTAAGTCACTCTAAGAGACACAGACTAAGATCAAACGGTACAAAACTTGACTACGGTAATCAAGAAGCCTCAAAACGTGTAAATATACAAGAAAAATATAATAATGAATATTTACTTTAAAAACATACATTATTTACCATATCTCTATGAGGAATTCATTTCAGTTCCCTAAAAGCTGTCCTAGAAATGGTAAAATATTATTAGTAAAGCACATCCACTAACAAGAAAAGATATTGTTATCGTTTAAATATTTGCAGCAATGTATATATGCCGAATATTATATACAGACAACATTGTGCACTTAATATAATCCTATAATAATAATACATGGCTCAATCTGAAATACATTTCCGTCAATTTGTAGCAATTGTCGCACATTTATCTAGTTACTTTGTGTGGCACTGTAAACGAACAGTGAATGATTTCCCTACCATATTCTACATGAGACATGTTTTTACGTATATAAAAAATATGTATTCGTTCATTTGGTTTTTTTGTGCAGTGTATAGATGTGTAGCTCTACTTATCAGCACTTCTTCCATAGACGTAATGTATTTGAATTCTCTTGGGCGTCCCTATACACGAACCGTCTGCTTCATATCAACGAAAAGCTTAGTGTAGCATCCTTATATCATATATATTTATAATACCAAGTTTGGACTTTCTGCTACTATTTGTTCTTGCGCTATGCTGATAACACACACACACGGACTGACAGACACAGATGATTCGCTAAAAACATGATTTTCGGATTCAGGGCACCTCAAAACGTGCAACTATATCAAAGTCACGTTCGAATATTTGACCCTAAAACTTTAACCCCTTACTTTACCTTATGGGTAAGAAAAAGTAAAAAGCTTCTAAAAAATCAAGTTCGGGTTTAGATTTGGGCCTGGAAATTATTTTAGCGGTATTAAAACTATGGTTTTCCTCGTAGAAGTACTTAGAAGTGGACGATTTCTCGGTTTCTTATTTACGGACGTAACTGACATTTTCTTTCAGAGAAAAAAAATTCAGAATCCGTAGGGCCGGAAATTTTTGCAGTCTAAAATTTCGTCTGTTCGCGAACTTAGGTATCCGTGAAAATTTTCGACGTATATTTTATTTATTTAATTATTTTTGGGATGCTTTACATACTTTCAGGTGATAATATCCAAAAATTACAAAATCGGCGTTTGGTCCATGCGTAGGGTATAAGTTTGTTGTTTTGTTATTTTGTTATTGGGTTAGATTGGTAGACTCTGTACACGATATCTAAAGAACAAATTGTCTAAATGAAACCAGAGCGGTTTTATAATATCACTAATGGCACTGGCAAGAAACGTATTTGTTTTCAGAAATCTAATCTGAAAAGTTAGCAAATTATTGAAAACTTACGATTGTTTCATCAACGTGGGAAAATAGCGAAAATTTCGCATAAACATGTATTATGTGCTTATTTTCATCGTAAATATACTGGAATAGTTTTAAAATATAATCATACTGGCATAACATTAATAACTATGAAGATTCTATTTAAAAAAACATTGTAAAATTTTCATAATTTACTATATTCTTAATGCTGGAGAATAGCGCATTATTTCGTAGAAACTTGTTTTATAATAATTGTTTTAAACGAAAAAAAAAATGGATGAGTTTTAAAATTTCATTTATGTCAATGTATGACACTAGTTTGAGCGTTATTCACTCTGGGCGTGAAAAATGGGACTCAAATCCTATTAAAATTAATAGTATCAAAAATCCTATTTTTGAAAAAAAATATTCGAAATTCGGGATTTTTTTAAAATGAAGGATAGGGAATTTTTCCCCATAAACGTGCATTATATGGATTATTCGATTAGATATACTATAGAATTCCATGAAAACTGAAATAGGAATCTGACGTGATGCAAAATCGATGGCCAAACTGACGATTCGAATTGACGATGATGCAAATTCAATGGTGCGTAAGAGACGCATGTCGAATTCCGGTCTGTGGAGTTGTTTAAAATGGACGTATTTTCTGAGAATGATTAGTATTCATTAGTAACTGCTCCAAAGCATCAATTAAATGAAAATCAAAAAGGCAAATAATTGGTAGAATCAGAGGGGGTCTAATATAAGTAGAGGTTGCCCAAGATTTATATCATTCGCATTTTAAGCACTACATCAGTTGATAGACAACCTGGTCAAGGGCGTCCAGCAACACTAATTACATCCGAAGATCATTTATTACCATTATCTTCTCGAAGAAACTGCGAAGCGACTAATGTAGAATTTGGTTTCATACTTTCAGGCTGCCACAAATCTTCAATTAACCGTTCTATTGGTTGAGGAAGAGATAAGAAGTTTAGGCTGCACGTGAGGAAACTTATGGTTTGTGTCCCATTCACTACAGCTTCCTGAAGGCCCCTACTCTGTCCTTTGTCATGATTACCGCGTCCCTGCAAACCATTAAACAGCGGTTGCAAAAACGGAGTATTTCACGAATAAGTACAGTCGGCAGCAAAAGTATCCGAGCGCTAGCAAAAATTCCTATTTAAAAAAGGTACACTTAATACAGTTTTATCAAATAAATACTTGTCGAATCCTGTTCTTAGTTAGCCTAAGTACAACATTCCACAAGGATTTATTTAACAAAACAGTATTAAGTATACCTTTTTTATACAGAAATTGTTGCTTGTTCCATCCACTGTCCAGATCGAAACAAGTTTAGAATCAGTGTCTAGACTGATATCTGGATCCATCTGTAAACAACACGCAGTCCCAGCCTTTTATGGCTCCAGAGAACATGTCGCCGGAACTAATTAAAATGGACTCCTTTTTAAACTAGACTGAGTAGAGCACAAAGCGTTGGTTTTTTTTACATAAAATTTTTTCTCGCATATTGGTGTTCTCACATTGGTCGAAAACCAAATCTCTTGTAGTCGATTCGCGGTTTCTTTGCGGACAATGGCAGAAAATATTGTTCGATGCATTTGTTGCTCTTGGTCGTCATTTACGACTCTGCCTATTAATTGATCCAGTGCTTAAAAAGCATCCCCGGACCCTTTTTATGACATTTTGACGGTTATTCAAATTTTGGGCAGACTCCATGTGTGTTTAAACTCCCAATATTCTACTAACTATTTATTCCCTTTTGACCTTTAAGCAACTCTAAACACCGAAATTCTGACATTGGTCCATTGCGCACAACATTGTCAATTACCGAATTTTTATATTTCCAGCGCTACCATATGCGCGGAAGTGAAAGTTTGTGTCAATTGTAGTATTTAAAGAACATAAATAATTCTAATATTGCGCATTGGTTCCAATATTAAATTTGTGATAATTTTTTTTTCACTATCCTTTAATTCTAATGGCCAGTGTATAAGCTGAAGTAGAAATTTATGAGAGTAAATGTATGTTGGGGAGCAGAGCTGAATCTGCTGATGCTAACTAGTTTCATTTGAGTATAAAGTTAATATCATTTGTATCGCTTATGATTTAATAATAGATTATATTCGATAGGAGAACCTTCTTGTGGTCTGGTCTCCGATATTAATATCGAGTTTAAGTAAAAAGAAGCATTTATCTCTAAACTGTTATAAATATGGTACAAATTTTGATTTTGTAAGTTTTTTTCAATTTCCAGCAGCTGTTAGCATAGGAGAGTGATACCACTATAAATAAACAGCAAGTGTCATCAATATACCATCATTCTACCAATTTAAATTGCATGACAAAGCAAATATTTTATATCAGTACTTGAAAATTAGTTAAAATATATTGATTTACTTGCCATTGAATACTCACGAATGGTTTCTACTCCATTGATTGAAAAAAAAAAAATAAGATATTTCTAATGATAAAGATTGACACAACTTCATGGATACAATTTTTAATATATTAATAACAGCATATTTCTTTAAAATTCGAACTCTATGATATAATAAATTGTATTAAAAAATTGTATTTACCTATAAAGAAATATATTAAATATTTTTATAAATTAGAATTATAGTTTTAATTATATAAATTAGAACTGCATTTGGATGTATATAAATTTAATAGTAGATCATTTTTTTATGATAATTTTTAAATTTCTTTACCACAAATACAATTGGACAAATGCTGTAAGTGTAAAATAATTGCAACAAAGAAATTAAAAAAAAAAAAAAAATTATATCTTCCACATATTATTTAAAAAACTTTTTATTCATGAACACAATTAAAGAATGACAGTAAATCTTCTGAAAAGTTATGCAGACTTTCTGCAAATCTATATTTTTACAAAACCTAATGAACTTAGCGATAGTTTTTTTTTTCCTTTCTAGAGAACACAAAATATTTTTCTGTTCTTAACCGTTAGCAAACTTTTTAGACGAAGGACACCTGCGCCATTCTTGTTCAAAAACATATTCTATTTTTATCTCACATTAGTTTAATTCTGTTTCGGTTCAGTTAACATACTCGTATTTTTATGTAGGAAAGTTGTTATCGTGATAAATATGTGATATTGAATAATTCACGAGGCTTTATGAAATAGCTTGATATATATATATATATATATATAAACAATAATATTTTAAAAAATTTAAACATTTTATATATATATATATATATATATATATATATATATATATATACTTTTTGACGCTAAAAATTATTTTAAAAAATGCTATTAAGTTTTTTGTCATAAAAAGTTTACTTTTAGACAATTAATGTCTTTGGACATTTTTTTTTTCGCTTTAAAAATACAGTCGGTAACAAAAGTGTCCGAACACTAGCAAAAATTTCTATGTAAAAAAAGTACACTTCGTACGGTTTTGTTAAATGAATCCTTATCGAATCATGTTCTTACATTCACTAAGAACAGGATTCGACAAGGATGTATTTAACAAAACCGTATGAAGTGTACATTTTTTTACTTAGGAATTTTTGCTAGTGTTCGGACACTTTTGTTACCGGCTGTACATACTTGTGTCCTGTTTCATTAAATCTACGTAAGGCGAATTTCCATACTTAGTAGTTTTTCACAGAACTATTTTCCAGGCTTTCATAAAATTTTATTTACTCATAAACCACTATATTATTCATAATCTTCTGCTTCAATTATATTTTTCTTTACATTTTCAAAGTAAATTTAAGTACATAAAACATGGGGCGTATGGGAATAGGAAATGGGAAGTATCTGTTTTCTGAAATAACTGTACGAAATTTACGCAACGTATAGTTCATAGTAAAATCATTTGCATAGCTATTAAATTTCGAAAATAATATAAAATTTCTTTTTGTAAAACCAATATATATACATATATATATATATATATAATTAAAGAGAGATAGAGAGAGAAATTTTGACATAACTATAATGTACGTTTAACAATTTAAATCTGAGTATTCATGTTACTCCCAATTTTTAAATGCATAATTCTAATTAATTTTTCATATAATCACAAAAACTGTGCAATATTTCATTATTTAATGAACACAAAATAAATATTAATTGGATAGCTGTAAAAAGATGTATGTAATGTTACTAAATTATAAATTTCCATTTTCAACTTATCAAAATCAAAAATTTTAAAAAAGCTAATCTTGTGTTAATGTTAATGGTTTGGATTTAGAGAAAGCAATAAATGTAGATTAAATTATATTTTTTCGTGATCTTGATTATGTATATATATATATATATATAAATATATCATAAAACATGAAAATTTAAATTAAAAAAAAAAAAAAAAAATGTTTCTGCGAATATATTTTTTTACTTCTTATTATTATTACTATTATTATTATTGTTATTATTATTTTTGTGTGTGTCTTAGGGAGAGAGGGAGTTTAAAATAAAATCCCAAGCAGTCCCTGATGTTTGACTATTTCGGAATGCCCTGAAGACATTTTAATTCATTAAACTAGCATGTTTCCGAGCTATGTGTGCGTAGTGAATGCAGTCAGTAGTAGAGATAAATTAAAAAATGGTTTTGTTTACATTTCTAAAGCAATATGTACAGTTGAACTATTTTTTATATTAATTTTAATATAAGTATCTTTTATATTCAAGTAAAATCACATACATATGAATGAGAAAAGAATCCGCTTTTGTCAATAAGCTTGTTTTTAAACAGATTAAGGAAAGAAAAAAAAAGTATTTATTTGATATAAGCAAACTAAATTTTAGATAAATACGATTTCCGCACTTCAAGAAAGAAATGTCTTTTTTTGCTTCTAACATCAGTATGTGAATTTTGTTTAATAATTGTTTAATTGTTTTTTTAATAGTAGTTCGTTTATGTATTTTGCCAAATTAATGCATTTTCAGTTGTGAGTAAACGAAGAAAAAATAATCTGGTGTATCACTCACACGACTTTCTCTTACCCTGAAATTTAATACTATAAATACAGGTTCGATATTAAGAGGTAAGATAACGAGTACTGTTATGTAAACCTATGTTAGACAATTCATATTCAGCTTCTGAAGAGTTTTATATGATAATTAGTTCTGTGTGAGGGGGGCTACCGCCCCCCTCAAACCGCCGTTTCATTAATGCACCTACATTTATATAGATTTTAATTCGGTTATTAAAAAATATTTCTCTTTTTAAAAAATAATTTATAAAAATTATTATTTAAAAAAATTATCTTTTATGATGAGGCAGAAGATTTCCATATTAGAGAAGTAGTTTAACACCAAATATCCAAAAAAAGTCCATTTTATTCTCAATATTAAAAAAAAAAAAAAAAAGTGCGAAGTTTTTTTTTTTTTCGTTAAAAGTAAAAAAAAAAAATCGATAACTTTGTTGTAAATTATCGCAGATCGATGGTTCAACCATTCGTTTTAAAGGTATTTTCGAGCTCTTTTGAAAGATACCCATCATGAAAATTTACTCCCCTCGAGGTGGGACTTCCCCCCCAGGGGTGGAGGCGAGGCTCTTACATACACAAAAAAAAAAAAAATTCCCAGTTAACTGTCTCTATTACAAAAAAATATATATTTGTTTCATTTGGTTTAGTGCAGTCTATAGACGTTAAACTCTATTTTCCTGCAATTTCCCCCATAGACGTAATGTATTAGAATTCTCTTGATTGTCCGTGTACACGAACCATTTGCTTGATCTTAACGAAAAGCTTACTGTAGCATACCTATATGATACTCATTTAGAATAGCAAGTTTGAACTTTCTGCCATAATTTGTTTTTGAGATATGCTGATAACAGACACACACACACACACACAGACACACAGATCATTTGCTAAAAACATGATTTTCTTATTTGGGGGACCTCAAAACGTGTAAATATAACAAAATCTCGCGTTCGAAAATTTGAGCCAAAAACAATACTTTCTCTACCTTATGGGTAAGAGAAAGTACATATCCTGACTCAAAGAAGTTAAGATATTCTGATAACATAATGCATTAAGAAAATTTTTCTTTTTAAAATAATTTTGTAAAAAATAGTGGTTCTTTTTTATCCATTCAATTAAGCTTACGCAATTTGAATTATATATATATATATATATATATCTGTACTGATAAGTATAAAGGATTTAAGTCCATATTCTTGATTTTTCAGGAGACGAAAAATAAAGTTAAACTAACTAAAAACATATCAGAAAAATCGATTAGGAAAAAAAGATTATGTTGATTTATACCCTTTATACCATTCAGTGATTGTCAACCTTCATTTAATAAAAGGAAAAAAATGAATTAAATGTTTTATACAAAGATTAATGCTAAATTTCTGACTTGAGTCGTTTTTTTGCCAATGGATTTTCTCAAAGACTAAATGACATTGATTTAAATTCTTTATACCAATCGATAGAGAACTTTTTTCTGGGTCTGACTATGTTCTTAACTCAAAATTGACATTTTTGGACTTAAACCCTTTATATTTATCAGTACAGATATATAAAGATAAACTAAGTATATCAAGCATTACTTGTGGGAGCAATATTTGTTTTTAGTTTTTAACAAATGGTATTTAAAGAAACAATACTAACGAATGGATACTGATAATGAATAAAATACAAATGAGTAAATACAATACAAATGAATAAATACAGTACAAATGAATGAATACTAATATTCTATTATCGAAATTTGTGCTAAAGAAAAAGAAATCACTGCATAGGCTTTTAATTAGTATCAAGCATTTTATAATATCAAGCTAAAAAAAATTAAAACTTTATTTAAAATATTCGTGCTATATATGCTTCATATGTTTTATATTAAAAAATAATAATAATTACATGAACATGGTACGACTTTTTAAAAAGTGAAAGTATTAGATTTGTATGTTATATTATTTATTCATTTGTGAAAGAAAGTAAATACACAACAATATTTTTATTTCATAAAATGTAATATAACACCAATATACTTTAAAAATTCTGTGGAAGTTAACATAAAGTAAGTCCCATGATATCTTCTGATGCGCATTTTTATTATTTTTAAAAGCTTTCTACCTTTCTTTCTCTCTCTCTCTCTCTCTTTTTTTTTTTCTAAATTTTTTTCTTTTATTTGCTATAGTCGTTTGCTATAGTTATTTGCTTGTAGTCGCCTATTAATTTTGATAACAAAGTTACAGGTTTTTTTTTTTTTCTTTCTTTTAAAATATTTAAAACGATTGGTTAGAGATTGGTAAATAATTTTACAACGTTAATTTACATCATTTTATGCATACATTTGTAAACTCGCATTTTTTCATAACGTATTTTACATTTATAAAAAGTTCAAAAGAACGTTTGTAAAAACGTGTTTAAGGAAATTTTAAGGGATGAAAAAATTGAAATAGAAACTTTTTTTTATTTTTTTTCCTGACAAATCTCATAAAATGAAAATTTCAGAAAAAAATATATAAACATAAATATAATTAAAATATAATTAAGGTAAAATGCAAGTTAAAAACTATTATGTCGTGGACAAAACAAAACTTTATTCTATAATTTCCCATACAAATTCTCTGAGATCGTATAATTTACAAAATCTATTACTCATTAAAATCACCTAACATTATGAATGGAGACGATTTTCATCTTAGACAAAATTAACTCTAAATATCCAAAGAAAGACAGTTTAACTAACATCTTAAAAAATGCATTTTCATAATGGTTATGTCACATATGAAGTTTCGTACAGTCAAATGCCATAGAAATGGGAATTTGAAAAATAGCATTCACGTTATCGGGAAAAATTGCACTATAGCAGCAAAACCTATTGGTAGATATAAATCGAAACTGAATCGGCATAATGTTTTGTAATGACTTTCTCACATATATAGTGTTCTTTGAATTTACGCATTAGAATCTGAGATATAGTCTTCTATTAAACTGAAGAAATCGCAGTATGGTAGCGCCAGAAGTTGAGCAATTAGTTACGAAAGTTAATACGCACTAACGTATGCCAAGCTGCATTCACATATAATTGTTTCATAAATTTTACGGAGTAGTTCCTGATACATAACACTCCCTTAATTTGGGAAAATGTAGCACAGCACAGCCACCTTTCGAGCGATTGACGCCGAAATGAATAAGCACTTGGATATGTCAAGATACATCAACCTATAAATTTATATGCATTTTTATGCAGTAGTTCCTGAGATATAGTATATTCTTAAATTGTGGAAATCGCTGCATAGCAGCACCACCTGTTGAGCGGTTGACACCAAAGGTTGATAGGCACTAGTTTCTATCAAGTTGCATCTATATATGAATTTATATACATTTTTGTGCAGCAGTTTCTGAGATATAGCCTACACTTAAATTGTGGATATCACTGCATATCAGCGCTCACTGTTGTGCTGTGCAAACCAAAATTTGACAGGCACTAATTTAGGTGAAATTGCATCTACATAAAAAAAATATATATATGCAATTATGTGCACTAGTTTCTGAGATGCAGCTGCCACAAAAGTTTCATTTCACATACACACACACGGACAGACAGACATTTTATAAAAATGGTCAAGTGATGTTCTGGACCTCTCAAAACGTGTAAATTCACCTAAAACTGGAAGTCGAAAATTTTTACGAATCCAATACTTTCATCTATTGAATTTAGAAGAATATAATAAGTTAAAATACGTAAAACATATATATTTCAAGTTATTTTCTTAGTACCTCATCTGTATTTAAAACGCCTACCAAGCAACAACTTACATCTGCTTAAACAAGGAGATTAAAATAGGATTCCGTATACGGGTGGTATAGTGAATGTGTCATTCATTTGAGCAGCTTGAACCTTTGTTAGTCATCCCCCCCAAGAAAATGCAGGAATAATAGTTCGTGCAACACTAGATAATAATTCTATAATTTTCAAAATCTGCAGTATGACATATTTAAGCTGCATGTTTGAACATTTTTTTTTTAAATGCTATCATTTATATAAACAAGTTTGTGCTCTTTTATGCGGATATCAGCTGAAAGTCCTATCTCTAGAACATAGGAACAATTTTATCATTTTTAGAAGAAGTACAATATACAAAAATATTATGTTGTAGCCACCACTAATTAATATTTCACCTCTTACTAACTACAAGACTTTCTTTTATATTTTCCTATACAAATTCACTAAGTTCAAATAATTTATTGAAATTATTAAGGGAGAATAAAGAGGGAATTGGCAGCCTTGACGAAAATACATTTTATAAATTTACTTTTACTGGTACAATACTGTAATTTTCAGAGAAAGAAATTGAAACACTTTAACATCTTTTAAAAATATAAATTTGATGGTAATTAATAAAATGTTAATTTTAAATTCCAATTAACATAGTCATAAAATTGTCCCATTCCTCCCTTATATGAGGTACAATCTCAGTAGTACAATCTCCTTTAATGAATACGCAAACTAATTGATCTCAGATTAGCCAATATGACAGTTTTTAAGTACCTATATAGTAAAATAACATTGTAGTTAGTTTTTCATGTTCATACAACATACACACAATATTTTTAAATACGGAACGTTCCCGGACGTACTATAATTTATTATAGGTTAGAACACATAGCACTTTTCCACCAGCAACCGAGTGGTTCTGCCCGAGTGGTTCTGGCAAACGTGAGGTACCAGGTTCGATCCCAGATCGCACTCGTCGGCCTAGCTGCCCGTTTTTCATGGTTTTCTCCTAAACTTGCGTAAATACGGGCTAAGAACCATTAGAAACGTCCCCACGGATCGCACTCCCCTCAGACCTAGAACCCTAGAGCAGTCAGTCGGCTTTACCCCACAGAACCCACTACCTCAGTTCTTATTTTAAGACAATAACTGTGGAAGCTGAAAATATAATGTGAATAATGCAGGACATTGGTCGACTCACACTATGTTAACAATTTAGCGACCGCATGTTCTTGTCTTTTTGACAGTAAGGTCCACCTGTGGGCGTTTTTCTCTTCAGTTACAATATTTCAGAACAAAATATTACACATTCAAATTTATATTACAAATGGATATACATTTTATACTCTTTCTAATCAAAGCATTTATACCCTTAGTATATTGATAGTATAAATAAGAATATTGGGTATATTTTTAAGAAATAAATAACATATAAATTGAGAAATAAACGCCCACTGCTGGAGTTGGAGATTTTCAAATCGCGTGAATCTACGTCAGCGGTCGCAAAAGTGTTAAACAATGTCATTGTTATGATACAGAATTCATTAAAGAAAAAAGCTAAATGGATTGATATCCGAACTGTAACTACGTATCACATAATGTGCATATGCAAATAAGCATCCCAGAATCTATAGTCATCGAAAAGGAAATAATGATGTTAAAAAATGTATTTAACACTTTCTATTTTTTCATTATAATTTTTGATTTAGTAATATAGATGTACAGGCGGAATAAAAATAAGAGTGCGCCTTTTTCATATATATATATATATATATATATATATATATATATATATATATATATATATATATATATATATATATATAAGACCATTTTTGACAAAATAATAATAATAATAATAATAATAAATAATAAATAAATGTAATTTAGTGTTGAAAAAATCTCGAACGCGTTATTTAAGTACGAGCGGAGTTTGGATTTTTCCAGAGTGAAATATAAAGTATTTTGCTCAGTACCATACACAAAAGTATAAAAAATGTGAATATAGTCTCGAATTGATTATTATCTATTAATATTTCTATAGAGTGTAAAAGTCATACTAAAAGATTGTATTACTTTTTTTTCTTAACAATCTTCTCAGAAAATATTTTTTTTGTCCTATGTTGTATTTAACGCTTTTTAGATGAGTTTTAAATTCTTGTTTGTAAAATTTTCATTGATTACCATTATACATTCGTGAATTTTCCTGTCAGTAAATCAAAAATATTCTAGAAATAAAGATTGTGATATACCTGTAAACTCTTTTTTTTTAATTAATATATATATATAAATTAATTTAAAGAATATTTTTATGAGATATTTTTATGAGATATTTTTTCATAGACATTTATAATTGTGTATGATAAGTTTATCATTCATGCACTGGTGGGAACACAAGACTGTGTAATTTTATGAAAAGTTATTTGCTTTAAAACATTTCTCTAAATTATATAAAATATCAGATTTTACCTCAAAAGCGTTTTATATCACTAACTGAACGGGTTTTATGTGAAGCCAAACTCTAATGAGTTTGACAAATGACAAAATTTGAAGGAGGGAAATATTGTACTTTCAAGTGTGGCATTTTTAAGTCATAGGACAATTATTCTGTTCTTCTTTCAAAAAGAAAAAAAAAAAAAAAAAAACTCATCCAAAAAGGCGATGAGTGGACATTGTGAATTTTTTGCAATGAATCTAGACCAAAGGAAAACGGAATTGCGTTTCAAAACAGTAGCGAATCCGGAAAATGTCCATCAGGAAATTTGTTACCACTTTACCATTGAACTAGTGAGTACAAACTCATCGTATTTATCTAGTTAAAAGGAGCTATTTTGTTGCTAACAAGATAATTCATATTTATCAATTTTTTATTTTTTTAGGACTGAGGGCCTATTAGTCTCAATCTGAGATTTTTGCGTTGTCGATTTCGATAGTTGGACATTTGTCGAAATCTAAAATTTATCGAAAATATAATTGAATAATTTGAAAGCGATGTTATAATTTGAAAAAAAAAAAAAAAAAAAACTAATAGTCCTCCGTCCTAAACTAAATTCTGCTTTTGCCAGAATTTCATCAAAATCTTTTATTATTATTATTATTACTATTGAAAGAAAAAGAAAAGAAAATTAATAATAATCAGTATCGTTACAAGCGATATCGAAAATGTTTTTTTTTTTAATAATTTTGAATTAGAAAATAAAAAGTGCGCGTGAAATAATATGAAATAAAAATAAGTAAAATAATGAATTTAATGATTTAATGTTTTTGTTTTTCTGGGGCTGCTCATGCATATAAAAAATGCGTATTAAAACGAGTCGAAGAAAGAAGCGAAATAAGTATTGATTTATATTGCGATAAACACGATATATAATATGATACAATATATTAGACCTATCGTCCGGGGTTAGTAGGCATTTATTTTTTATTATAGCAAAATATAAACATGAATAAATATTACAAAGAAATGTAAATATAATAAAATTAAATAATATATATTTTTCTTTTTTTACATCTACTATCATTTTAAAATCATGAATATTCGAGATTTACATACAATAATTGCTATGACAAAGAATTAAATTCAAAGTATAATAGGACGAATATATCTCAAATAAATATATTTTGAATGATAGGAAATTTGTTACACTTAGGTTTTGCAGCATTTCTTTAAATAGCATTAGCTTAAAGTTTAGTATGTGTTTCGCTAAGTTTTCGGTAGTCCTGCTGGTGAGCAAAACATTATAACAAAATATTATAGCTAAATGACTGAAACTTTTATAAATGCTAGGTTTTAATGCATGTAATAAAAGTAGAATTTCCTACTGATTTTATTGCATTGTGCATCATATATTTCCCTTGTTGGTTTATTTTATATTTTGTATATTTCTGCATTTTATTCTTTAACCATACTAATAATTAAAAATTGTTATATTTTGTGAGTTGTTTGAAAATCGTTTGTAATATTTATTAAATACTAATGCTTCTTTTTCTTTTTATCAGAAATCTTCAGTAAATTATGTTAAACAAACTCATGCATAAAACTGGGCATAAAATAATAATTTCAAATTGTATTTCATTACTTAAAAAAAAAAAAAAAAAGGTAATTAATACTATGTTGTTAAACACGTTAAACTATATAAAGTCTTATTATAAAATATTTTTAGTATTTTCAAATTTATATAGAACAATTAATAAGTATTTTCTTATAATTTAAACATCTAAAAAATATATATTTTTTTTTTTTTACTTGGAGTAGTATGCATACATTTATATAAAATATTTTACAACAACTAAATAAATAAATAAATAAATAAATAAATCTTCAATTTTATCAATTGAATGTAAATATTCATTTACTTTTAACAGATAAATAGCTGTTTAAACTGAATAAATAAATTCAAATGTCATTTTTTAACTGCCACATTTATTGCAAATAAATCGAATAAAAGGTTTATTGGTGCAATTCAGGAAAATAAATTTTAATTTAATCTTTTCGTCGTTCTTTTACGCATATGCTTATGCAAAATAGATAAATAATAATTGAAAGGTGCTTAAAATTTGCGGTAAAAATACAAGGAAGAAAACTGAGCGCATTTAAAAATGACTAAATACATAATTATCTAAAGATGAAATATTTTTTAGCATTTATTTAATTTAATTTGTAAAATAACATCAGTGTTTTGAAGAATTTTTTTTTTTTTTTTTTTTTTTTTTTTTTTTTGTGTTCTAAAATATTCAGTTTTAAAATAAGCGTATAATTTGAATTAGAGATTTATATATATATATATATATATATATATATATATATATATATATATATATATGTATATATATATAACTTCTTTTTTAAATTACATTTAATTTGAAATTTTTTAGTAAGTATGCTTATTATATTCACTACAATGTATTGTAATTCAGAATTATAAAAGAAAAAAAAGCTGCTTAAGTGATTAAGAATAAATTCTTCTTTTTTTTTATTACACATGCACGCACGCACACACACACACACACACACACACGCACACACACACACACGCACACACACACATATATATATATGTGTGTGTGTGTGTGTGTGTGTGTGTGTGTGTGTGTTACATAGGCAGAAAATGGAATGTTTTACTATTATCATTCATTGATTGAAGTTGAAGAAAGTTTTCTAGTAAAGTAAATTACAAATAGATTGCATTAAATCGTTAATTTGCGTTCTTGTTTTCAATCATTTTTGTATTATTATTTTTTTTTCTGAAATTTTACCGATATTACATCCCGTGATTAGATGATTCATTTACTGATATAATATAGCCTTTGTGATTCTACGACAAAAGGGGTCAGAAATTTTGATGTGAAGGGTTATTCTAGAACTCTAATTCCTACTAAGATAAGATTTTGAGAGATTTCATCCTGACCGGGTGCAGGGTGTGGAAATATTTGCGAGCATAAGTTAAACTAAAATTACTATACGGTGCAGGAATTGCACATGAAGAGATTAGACTCGAATACAGAAAATCCATTTTCAAAGATTTTAGAAGTCTTGATAATGGAGGGAGGGGAGGGATTATTAAATCACAATTTTCATTTAGAACTCTATTAAAAAGGAAGCAATAAATTTCAAATGGCTGTGGGTTATCTGGAGAATATTTTAAAAACTCGTTGTCGTTCGAATCGATAAAGTATTTACAAGCAGTGCTGCCAGATTTGAGGGAAATTTTTATTCAACTGCCACCGTTAAATTTTACTTTTAGCAATTGCAAACCGTTTCAATTAAAATTTAGTGGTGGCTGTTAAATAAAAATTTCCCTCAATCTGGCAGCACTGTTTACAAGGAGGAGGGGGGATTCGAGTGCCCTCTGTTTGAGTTAAATTTGCTCTGGAGCTTTTACGAATTTCGATCTGTGCACCGAATACCCACTGTACGGATTTATTCAAATTTTCATTCACCAAAACTCTTGGGGGGTGGAAAGAACACTTTTCCATGGGAACTCTGCTCCAAATTATTAAAGTAAAGCAATTTATGGTGCATAATTTGGTTATTTGTACCCAAATCGCATTATAATGGTATTTTATGGTGTAATTATTTCTATTCCCTTTATATAAGCACATAAAATAATTTAAAGGTATTAAACAATAAACCTAAAATAAATAAAAATAAAAATCATATTTTATTATACATACTCATAAAATGCTTTAAATTAATATAACAAACATAGTTTTAAAGAAATCATAATATTGATTAGATTTTATTTAGATAGAACGGATTTCTTTAATTTTTTAACGTCTATGGATGCTTTGATGATAATCAATAAATATATTAATAATTCTAAAAAAAGAAAAGAACAATGCAAAATATGAAAATAAAGTAGTAATAACATATTGTTTGAAGAAATTACACATGTTTTTCCAACAAATGTGTCAATAAATTAAAATAACGATTTTTTTTTTTATGTTCTTTTAATTTTTTTTTTTTTTTTCTATTTTAATATTGGAAGGTACAGTAATATTTCAGACGTATGATATAAATAAATGGAACTGAAAAGGAGAATGATATAAACAACCTATAAAATATTTATCGTTAATTTTTGAACCCCCCTTGAAAAAAAATTATGTAGTATGTATATTTGATTTATATTTTCTAAATAAGTTAAATCGTCATATATATATATATATATATATATATATATATGGATGGAAACTAATAATAAAATGTCACTCTGGTGATGTTTAAAAAACTGTTATTTACTAATAAATTGTATAAATATTTTATGATCCATCTTATTAAAATATTCACGTATGATATATTTCTATAAATGTTTCAGAAAATCACAATGTTGATGCAGGGTTGCAAAATTTGGCGGTTTTTTTATTCAATAGTCACCAATAATTTTTATTTATAACGTTTGACTAATCACTTCGAAGACTGATAGTGTATTATGTATATCAAATGTTATTTCTCAAAATTATTGGTGACTATTGAATAATAATAATAAAAAATAAATAAAAAATAAAAAATAAAAAAGAGTCAAATTTTGGCAACCCTGTGTCGATGTTAGGAATTTAACAACAATTTATTATAACATTATGAAAGCTAATGTTACTCGATTGAAAATGTGTCGTGTGATTAAGGAATCGTTTAAACAGCCCAATTGTTTACTAAAATATATTGCAATTGTTTAAAGTTTGTAAAAACACGGATATTGTTACAATGATAAACTAATGTTAATATAGCTTTTATTTATACTTATATAATGCTTTTTTTTTTTTTTTTTTTTTTTTTAATGCTTTTATTTTCATTATCTATATACATATATATATATATATATATACATATTGGCTCTATTTATCCGGATAAATAATTTAATAAACTTAAACTTGAATTATTAGGTGTAACGGAAATTTCTGTCGTTGTGTGACTCCCAAAAAGAGAGTTTGGACACGTAACCAAGCCTTTTAATGCTATCCAAAGCAGTAGTCTGATGAATTCAAAGCTTAAAGCCCACTTCTGGGGAAGTTATTGTGGGCTGCGTCCTGATTATTCGTGGGATTCGCCGTGTAGCACTTTGTCGTTGACACCTGATTGACTTCCTGATCTGGTTTCATCTTTCAAAGAAAAATCATCCAAACTGATTTTCTCAAACCATCTTTGGCATGTTCGAGGTGTTACTGCATCCTCTCCAAACACGTCACATAAGTTTTTTGTTGCCTCCTTTGCGTTATTCCATTTTTGGAATACGTACAACATACAATGTCTTAAGTGCACTTTTTCTTCACCCATGATGACAATTTTACAAGTTTGAGAAAACTGACAGAAATACGAAAAATATGTGTAAATCATCACTCATACTCTAACCTATCTGTTTAAACCGGTTTCAGTCGATAATCGACAATGCATAAAAGCGCACGTATTCAAATACGAACTTTCCTTTACAACTAATATTTCTTTGCAATGTGTATAATGATATGGGTATCTGTAGATACGAATTAAAATTTGTACAATTTGTATAAAAGCCGATGTGTTGAATAAAATGTGTAGTATCAATTTTTGAAATAAAATATAGAATTTAAATGAATAAATTTTAAAAAATTAAATTTCAATAATACTCTTTTTTTTTTTTTTTTTTTGTAAATTTATTGATAGCAATACTCTGTTATAAGAAACATTTACAATAATAACATAAACTGTTATTAGATAAATCTGTTATTTTTATTAGAAATTTATGCATTACTTTTAGCTGAGAAAATACAGAATAAATTTCCCTATCATAAAAGAGAACTATGATTTATTACATAAAAATAATTATAAATTATCTCGTAAATAGTATAATGTTAAAAACCACGTGTCAAAGATTATTAAAAAAAAAAAAAAAAAAAAAAAAAACACTTTCAAAAACATGTCAATTAAAATAATAATATACATTTAATTAAAATCATTTTAAATTTTTTGTTCAAATTTCAAAGCTTTTCGCTTTAAAAATGTACACCATCTTCAGAAATTACATTAGTAGGTTTCACAATAGCAGTTTAGATGCATTGTAGTATTTGCCAGTTACAGTTAAACAATCTTGAGGTAATTACACGTGGAAAGTATTTTAGAAGATAAATTCACAAATGAATTCGTGGGAGCACAGGTCAAACTCGTAATGTCTGTAAGGAGGTGACGTTGAGCAAGATATACAAATGGGTAGCTTGCTATGTCTGGTGGAGGTTTTTTTAAGATGCACTTTCAGTCAGCAAACCGGAATAATAAAAACCAGTAGCTACAACTCCTACAGTGGCACACTGGTGCCCCTACAAGATTCATTCTTTTTTTCCCGGTTTGCTGACTTAAAGTGTACCTTTTAAGAAAACCACCAGACTTCAGAAGTTATCCAGTTGTCTATCCTGCTCAACGTCACCTCCTTCCACACCTTAAGACGTTGACATGTACTCCCTTGAATTCGTTTGTGAATTTTGCTTCTAAAATACTGTCCACATGTTATTACCTCAAGATTGTTCAACTGTAAGTGGCAACTAGTACAATGAATTTAAACTGCTATTATGAAACCTACTAATGTAATTCCTCAATATGCTTTACATTTTTAAAGCGTAAAGCTTCGATAATTGTACATAAATTTTAAATGATTTTATATAAATACAATTATTTTAACCGGCGGGTTTTTAAAGTGTTTTTATTACAAATTAAAAGAATTATTGAAATTTACAATTTACTTAAGAAAAAAAAAAAAAAAATTATTTATATATTACTACACGACTTAGCGTCGAGGTAATCATATTTTATCAGTTATTTCTTTAATAGAATTTTTTCATAATATATATATATATATATATATATATATATATACCCCATTTTGTAATGTTATAAATAATAAGATATTAATAGTTCTATGCTGAGGTATAACATGTACTTCTTCATGGACATACGTTAAATAAAACTGATCTGAAAGAAGTTTTTTTTTTAACGTAATACAGTTGTTAATATCTACATTTTCATGGGGAAAACATAATTACGAATTTTAATTATTGAATTTTGGGTTGGAGTTTATTTCTTTCTTTATTTCTTTCTTTATTTCTTTTTATTAAATTCATCTTCATGTCACACTTAGATGTCATTTTTAGTAAAACTGTGTGCTAAGGGGAGAGTTTATTTCTCTTAAAAGCCTGCTGTAAATCTGCTCGTATGTCTCAAGTAATAGCACGCATTTTTGACAGTCTTTCTGTTTATTATTATTATTATTATGTTAAATTTCAGCTTTTGATTTACTTTTTTTTTTTTTTTTTTTTTTTTTTTTTACATGTGAGTTTGCTAAAAGTTTTATTTGTTTTTAAATATATATATATATATATATATATACATATATATTATGTAGAGTTTAGTTAAAAACAATTTTTTATATCTTATGAATATTGTACGGAGTTTACATTGCATCAATTTCCTTATACACTGTCTACCAATAAATATTTGGTCACTTTCGAAATTTCGACATTTTGAAATTTTGGGAGTATAAGGAACGCGTTATACTTCATTATTTTAGCAAATGTTTTTCCTTGAATAGGAAAAGGGGACCAACAAAAAATTAAACAAAAGTCAAAATGGTTTGGGTCACTCTGTAAAAAGTAATACCAAAAATGGATTTTTTCTTCTGAATATTGTTATGAGGATTATTTTAACTATATGTATAAATTTTTATGAATCTATTACATATATATGCATTGAGATATAACGGTTTGTTTAAAAAATTCCAAAGTAAAATACTACTTTTTTAAAATATAACACGTAGGGTACTAGACCCAGTGCAGAATAATTTTTACGAAATTTGGTATATTACACTAGATACAGTATACTTCATTCATAATACAAAAATGTTACGCAGATTAAGAAATATGAACCCTTTTACTAAATACTACGCATGCGCAAACTTTAAAAAATTTATTTGCAAAATATAATAAAGTAAAGTATGAGCTATTTATATGAAAATCCCATATAAATATCATGTTATTTCAAAAAGTTTTGAAAGATAAAATGAACAGAATTTCTGTTCCTTTAAAGAAAAAAAAATGAAGAAGAAGAAGAAGATGATGATGATGGTGGTGATCATATACGGTTTTATCAATATTTATTTATACTCAGCGAACACTGTATTACCTTTGAGCAATGATTGAATAAAAATAAAAATGTGAGTAAAAGCCCTTGTAGTTTAACTTTTATTTTGAGAGGAACTTAAATTCTGTTTATTCTATGTTTGATAACTTTTCGAATGTCCACGATATATGTTTAAAGCCTTCATATAAGTAGCTCAATACTTTCAGCTGTTAAATTACGGAAATATATTTTTTTTTAAGCTTGCTTATATGTAGTTAAAAATTATTTTGTAAAAGAGCTCATATTTCTTAAGATATTCAACATTTTTTTCATTCTGATTGCATTATGTTTTGACTAATGTAGTATGCCAAAATTCGTAGAAATGGCTTTCCACTGGGCCTAATACCCTACGTGTTAAAATTTAAAAAGTTGATTTATTTTATTTTATTTACTTATTTTTTTTTAACTATCCAATCTCAACAATTGCTATAATTACTTTAAAAAAAACTATAAAAGTTGTATGTTTAAAGGCAATATAATGATATATACTGATATTTATATCTGATTAAATAAGATTTAATGAAAAAAAAAAAAAAAAAAAAAACTTCTCTCTCTCTAAATTTCTTAAAAAAGTAAAACACATATTAAAAATTGAACTCGGTTTGAAACATTCAAAAATAATTTATTAAACATACACCCCGCGACAAAAAGATAGGTACAAAGGGTTTTTACTTTGATCTTTCATAAAATAACATTATCTAAATTGTGTTTATTATTTATTATTATCATAAAATAACACTACTCCCGGACTAAATTTTGTTTTAAGACTAGTTTAGAAAAAAATTAAAACTAAACTTTTTCTAATTTAAGACTACACACCGCGACAAAAAAAATAGGAACAATTTTTTTTTTTTTTTTTTTTTTTTTTTTTGAATATGAATATTTTGATTATTATTCAAATATTTAGTATGTTTTTTATATGATAATATTTTGTTATGATAATAAATGATCAGTGCAATTTAGATAATGTTATTTTATGAAAAAATAAAGAAAAATAACCCTTTGTTCGTATCTTTTTGTCGCGGAGTGTAGTCTTAAATTAGAAAAATTTTAGTCTTAAAACTTTTCCAAATTAGTCTTAAAACAAAAATTAGTCCGACAATAGTGCTATTTTATGATAATAATAAATGATAAGCACAATTTAGATAATGTTATTTTATGAAAAATCAACGAAAAAACCCTTTGTACCTATCTTTCAGTATCTTATAGTAATTTTATAGTAATTTAATAGTATATATATGTATTCACTTGAATGCATTCCTTTTAATAACCTTTATTAAAAAGGAAAAATATACTTTTACGAAATAGTTAAGAATTTATACGTTAACTAATTTATTTCATAATAAAAGGTTTTTCGAGTAAAACAACAAACTAAAACTTTGATATTAACACTACGCGCTGAAAGGTTTTATCGAAACCTATATTCAATTATGAGAAAGATGGCAATTGCTTTTTACATAATGCTATTTTTCTATTATATCGAAAAGAAAGATATTATATTAATCTGACAATTTCTAAAAAAAAAAAAAAAAAAAAAAAAAAAAATTAATACGTAAATTGCAGTTTCTGTAAAAAGACAAAGGCATTAAATGTAATATAAAAGTATATAAAAAAAATGAAGACTTATTTTGTGTCTTTTTTATATATATATATATATATCAAATTTTCTGTATACAAGATTCGTGAGATGTGTTTAGTGAGCTTCTCATACAAAATATATAGCGATAATAATAATAATAATAGTAATATCCTGGTATTTTCATTATAAACAGGAAAAGTTTTTATAGTAAATTAATTTTGTTATAAATTTAATACTTAAATTTAAATTTAAATTTAAATTTAAATTAATTTTATATTTAAATGTATTAAGCACTTTTTTATTAAGTTATAAAAATAAATTATTTCTGTGATAAATTTTGATAATAATTAATTTTCTGCTTTATATTATTTTTAACGAGTTTACATAAAATTTGAAAATATTTGGTACTGAATTATAATATCGGTCTAATAATACTACTTTTAGAAGAATTATGTATTATATTATTATGTTAGTTAGTACAGTTTTTAAATTCCGGCGGGGCAGCGTTGTGTTCGACATACAGCCATTTAAGCGCTATTTACCGACATCAGTTGGCAAGACAAAGGCACCATTATAGAAACATTCGATTGTGTTAATGTTTCCTTTGAGTATTTAAATTGGACTCGATTCTTTGTCCTAGTTTTAAAAACATGATATCGACAAAAATTTTTAATTTTCTTCAGGTTAATATTTATATCTATAATATTTTGATTAATGACGCGTACAAGTAGTACAATAAACGATGGAATCGTAGGCCGCAGTCTGCCACTTAGTATGCTTTGAGGAAACATCGAACTCATCTTTACTGTTCATCACAAAACACCAAAACACCAAAAACGCTTGAACTCGAGACCTCCACATGTGTAACATATGAAACAAACCTACTGGAAATAGTCATCTGATGTACCGCAACCACCCATCCACCACCTTTTAATAGTCGTTTAACATGCTTGATTAAAAAGAACATTCGAGGTTAGTTGTTTTGAGTTTTTCATTATCAGGGTGTTGGGTGTTAGATGTAAGTTGACAGTAATGTTTCCTCACCAGTCTGTTGTATTATGCAAGATAATAGATTACAGTAAGTACAATGGGTTTAAAATGCAGATATGTGTATTGAAAATTGTCGCACATGTATTAATATGCCAGAATTGAATAGGATATGAATGGAAGAATTGCCAGTTTTTCGTGTGTAATTATCAGCTAGCTGGATATTGGTTTTAAATATTATGCAAGCATAATTACATAAAATTATATAAAAAGTAAGAGATTATTAAGATGGTAAATATATATATATATATATATATATATATATATATATATATATATATTAAGAACTAATAAAAAGTAAAATTTAATATTTATACTTATTTTTTGTAAATTTACGTAAAAAATTGAGAATTAAAGTAAAAATGAAATAAAATCAAACATTTATTAAAAAAATAGTTAAAAAATAAATAGTTTAAAAAACAAAAAACAAACACATAATAAATAAATAAAATAAACCGTATTCTCAGGCATACATTCGTACTTTACGTAAAAACGATCATTATTTACAATGCCCAGTCTTCAAGCACCATGTAACACTTTTAAAATAACAATATCTTTTAAAAATCGGTTTCAATATACAAACTGTTCACAAGAAAACACTTGTAATAAAACACTTTTTCGAATCAAATGCAGTCTCTGAATAATGAATTATGATAATATTAAACGAATTTATAGAATTTTATTCGTGTTCGCTTTTCACATTCTTCCCGTTCTTTTTACGTTCTCTTACCGAAAAATATGTTAGAGAAAATATCATTTTGGGGTAAAATTTTTGAAATTGACTTTTTGTTATATTTACACGTTTTGAGGTTCCCTGAATTCGAAAATTACGTTTTTAGCGGTTGGTCTGTGTGTGTGTGTGTGTGTGTGTGTGTGTGTGTGTGCGTGTATTTGTTATCAGAATATCTCAAATAAAATTAAAGTCGTGCAAACCTGGTATTCTAAACCAGTATCTATAGGTAGGGTATACTATTTGTTTTTTTTATTAATATTATTCAGATCAAGCTAATGGTTCGTGTACAAGGTTATCCAAGAGAATTCAAATACATTATGTGTATGAGGAATTATTTTTTAGGTATAGATTGACATCTATAAGCTGCATTAAACCAAACTAAATGAACATACATATTTTATATACATAAAATTACGTTCGTTTAGGGAGCTACCCAAAAGAAACATAATATAGTGGAACCATGAATGGTTATTACCGGAAAATCATTTCTTGTTTTGCTCGTGTTATTAATTTTGGACTATATTTAAGTACACAATGTGGTGCCTACATAATTTATAGATGAATTGCAATTCTTCCAATAAAGAAGCAAACATTTTTTTCTTTCTACTGAACGAAATCTACGGAACTGTTTTGCTATATTTTACCATGCTATTTTATATATCATATTTTACCATAAAAATTAATTGCTTATGCACATACAGTAAGTAAAATATTTTTTTAATTTAAATTTTCAGTGCTTTTTTTTTCGTATAATTACACTTTTTGATGTCCCTTGAATACTAAATTCAAGTTTTCCATCAGTTAATATTTTTGTTTGTGTGTTATCAATGTAATTTAAAATAACTTAAAAATCTTGAACTCTAAATACATGTATTTAGTATACTTAAACAGGGGGTTGACGTTGGCAGTATCCTCCTTCACACAGAAATATTTTAGTATACATTTCTTCTTACCTTACCTATTAAAATGAAATCTATCTTTATAATACTGTATTGCAGGATAAGAGAAAGTCGTGTGAGTGACAAATCATATTATTTATTCTATAAAGAGCAGTTGCAAGTGTTTTGTTCTGAACTACAGGAATTTGTAAAAGGAAACACAGTAAAAAAGATTTATGATTTACACACCACGAGATATATATATATATATATATATATATATATATATATATATATATATATATATATATATATATATATATCTTTTTTTCGTTATTAATCCAACTATTTTACGTGGAATGTGGCATATTATATCAGAATAGGAATACAATTAAAATTTTCAGAAACTGTCTACATTTTTATTCGATTTTTTGTCATCCCATGTCCTGCTGATAAAAATATGAGCAATAGTTAATCGTAATTAGTACATTACAAATTTGATATAAAGTTTAAATAAGTATATATACATTTATCGTTTTATCTTTTTTTTCCTTATCAGTAAGTTTCAAAAAAAAAAAAAAAAAAAAAAAAAGAAAAAAGGAAGAAACTGGAATACAAATTGGTTTAATAATAATATTCCTTCAAATATAATTTAATTATTGCTTGACTAAAAATACGAAAAATGATTTGTAGTTTTATTAAATTTGATTTTGGTTTAAAAGAATAATTTGATTTGCCTTTATATATTACTTACCATTAATATGCATCGTAAAAGCAATATTGTTATATTCTTTAGAGGAGTTGTATACTTTACTTTTTAAGCCTTGTGGATTTACTTTGCTGATGTAAATGAATAACAAAGAATACAGATAATATTTTAATAATAATAATAATAATAAAAAAAATCTTCAGATGCAATTTTCTTGATTTGATTCTAAAATAACAGAAATGTGCCATTACAAATCGTGAATATCTTAATATTTAATGCTTTAAAATATTCTAGGTTAATTATCATTACAATTTCACTTTATTTGAAAACGGGCGAGTGTAGCGCAGTCGGTAGAGCGCCGGCCTCGTAATTGGAAGATAGCGGGTTTGGTACTCGAGCCGGCCAAAGAACATCGTATATACAAATGGTGGCTGGTGCACGTAAAATCTCTCGTGCACGCAATGTCATCCATGTTCCCATCAAAAATTATGCTTCTGGGGCATACCAAAGCGGAAGAGCCATCCCTACCGCGGAGGATCAAAATTCCGATGGCATGTCTCCGGATCACGTCTAGGGGTGAAGTTCCAGACCATCGGCAATTGCCCATCTGCGCAGCAGTAGTGCGACGTAAAGCCCAACCAACGAACCTTTATCTGAAAACATTTATACACATAATAAACATTATGTATACAATATTATTATCTGAAATTTAATTTGAATACATACTCGTAATTGTAAACATTTACACTTTTTGGGTACTAAAAAAAAAAAAAAAAATCAGTGAAACTTGTTACAAAATTATAATAAAAATATTATCTTAAATATTATCTTAATAAAAATATTATCTTAAAAATATCTGTTAACAATAATGCCTAAAATTTGAAAAAGATGCATAAAATCATAATGTAAATTCAATATTACTATGGCTTGGTACTTTTAACTACTACTGTTACTTATAACTTGGCGTTAAAATGTCTATTATATTTATATGTATATCATCAATGCGTCTGTTTATAGAATTCTCAACAAAAAATAGTTCATATTCTAATTTATTATAAACTATTGGCAGTGACTTTATTCTACACTGTGCGTTAAAATCAAATTTTTAAATCTCTTCACAAAATTCATATTTTTTTTTACACATTTTTCTATAATTCATTGTCATTTACCCTATTAATGTTGCATTTCAGCTCTGATTAATCGAAAGTATAAGTAAATGAAATTTATTTTCTCTTTTAACTAATACATTTTCAATCGGACTGTTCGGTTTTTATGCCTAATTAACGAGCAAATCATTTGATGTAGTTTATAAAGATGTGTCTAAAAAATTAAAAAAAAAAAAAAATGTTCATAAATTCTAAAAAAAAATATAACTCTGTGTAGATTACAAAACATAAATTTACTTAATATAGATGCTCTGTGAAAATGAGCATTAACATTTGGAAATAATGTGTAAGCTAGGTGTAAGCATTTAAGTATACTTCTCATCTAGTGAGATATTACCCTTGTTTTATTAAATTTATCTCTATCTGAATGTTTAGGAATGTTATCAGAACTAATGTCTGATAAAGTTCTTAATACAGCTCGCAAATGAATACCTCAATATAAGGAAAATGCTTTGATTTTTATGCGGTGCAGTTTTTTATTATAAACTAGAAAACCTGTGCGAAGCTTTCGCCCTTTATTTCTTTTCTTATTTACTTGTAAAATTTTAAACTCTTAAATATTATACAGATTTTACCAGCTAATTAAAATTTTAACTTACCTGAAGCTAAATTATTATTAGATCCAAATTATTATTGCGCAATTGTGAAACCAAAATTATTCAAAGAAAGATTTCAAAATAAAATCCATGGTTCACGATCCAGTTTTCATACTTCCGCGGATAGTACAGTGTTAGTATATGACCTTCATGGCTCCTTTTAAAATTTTGTCGCCGTATTTGCGAAGCCATTTTATTGATTTGTTTTGGCATAATTTTTGTTAAAAAAAAAAAAAATAAATAAAAATAAAAATAAAAATAATATCTATCTTGATTGTACGTTTATGATTGCATTTTTGGTCAATTTATGATAATCATTCATATTCTGTATATATCTTTAAAATATTTCTAGGATTAAAATGACGCTTGCAATAATTGTAAAGAAGCAACTTTTATAAATACATTTTTCCATAAAATGATCACATACGACAAATGTTATTTTTTCTTATTAGACCACTAATCTGAAACCACGTGCTTAAATATTGTCCATTTATTAATATTATAGTTTTTCATCGTTGCGTGTTTTATTAATTACATCACTATCGTATCATTTCGTCAAAATGTAATCGTAATTGATCCACGTTAGAGAAATAATGTACAGATTTTCCATTTTTTATGTCTTTCGTACAAATTTTATTAGAAAAAAAAAATTATTTTTGTTTCAGTGGAATATATAACTGACATCCAATCGTCAACATTCCATTAATATATACTTAATTTCTTTATCACTCGAGATTTATTTATTTATTTATTTATTATTCTTTTTTGCTACCAATGTTTGTTTGTTTTTCTACTCCTTTTTAGTTTTTCTCTTTTAAACTTTCCAACAAGGTTCAAAAGTGTTATGGACTACGGTTAGCCTGTCTGTTTGCTTACCTGCCGGCGCTCTAACTCCGATAAATATTTATAGAATTTCATGAAACTGATATATGTTATTCTTGTTTACTATCTGATGTTCCCTATTGAAAATGGAGTACATAACTATCATGCTTTCTATAGTTTTCTAAAGCATTGCGTTCTATGAGAGGTATTACGATAAACCATATTTTCAAACCTTTATTTTGCACAAATCATAATGAAATTGAAAAATGTTATTTAAATTAACTACCAGATGTTTTCCATAGAAAATAAAGTAAATACGTCCAATGTTTTGTGTACAGGGTTACACGAAAGTATTCCAAAGCCTTGCGTTCTATGAGAGGTATTTCTATAAACTAAATTTTAATAACTTTACTTTGCACAAATATTAATAAATAAAAACATGTTATTCATATGTACAAAATAATTATTTCTTTAGAATATAGTATTAATAGTATTGATATTTACAGGACCAAGCAAAATTATTAAGTTATACTAAAGGATGTTATAGGAAATTTTCTAAAATTGCATTTTCATTTACATTAAGCGTATTTAACACTTTCTAACAATTTTTAACACTTTCCAAGAAGGTTGTAAAGTTTTAATGACTTCAGATTGTCTGCTGTCTGTTCGTATATCTATCTGTCTCTCTGCATTCTAACTGACATAAATATTTATAGAATTTCTTGAAACGGTAATATGTTATTCAATTCACTCTCGGGTATTCCCTATCGAAAATTCAGTACATATCTCCCATGGTTTGTGTACAGGGATAACCAAAAAGTTTTGAAAACTCTGCGTTCTGTGAGAGGCATTACTATAAATCATATTTTCATAACTTTACTTTGCAGAAATTTTAATGAAATTGAAATATGTTATTCAAGTTCACTATCGGATGTTCTACATTGAAAATGAATTAAAAAGCACCAATGGTTTGTGTGCAGGGGCACACAAAAGCATTTCAAAGCATTGCGTTCTATGAGAGGTATTTCTACAAACCAAATTTTGATAAAATTACTTTGCACAAATCTTAATGAAATTAAAACATATTATTCATGTTTACAAAAGAATGCTTTCTATAGAATATAGTATGAATAATACTAAGATTTACAGGACCACACAAAAATATTCAGTTAAATTAAGGGGTATTATTGGAAGTTTCCTAAAATAGTATTTTTACTTACTTTAAGCGTTTTTAACACTTTCTAACATATTTAACTCTTTCCAACACGGCTGAAAAGTTTTAATATCTCCAGTTTAGCTGTGTGTTCGTCAGTCTAGCTGTCTCTCTGCACTCTAACTCCCGTAAATATTCACAGAATACTTTGAAACTTATGTATGTCATTAAAGTTCACGGATATTCCCTATTAAAAATGGAGTGAATAATCTACTGGTTTGTTTACAGGGACACTCCAAAGTATTCCAAAGTATTGCGTTGTATGAGAGGTACTACGATATCTCATATTTTCCTACCTTTACTTTGCACAAATCTTAATGAAATTGAAATACATTATTTAAGTTCACCATCGGATGTTTTCTAAAGAAAGCGGAGAAAATACCACAACTCCCGTAAATATGCATGGAATTCCGCGAAACTGATATATGTCATTAAAGTAAGCAGATATTCCTTATTAAAAATGGAATGTATAATCTACTAGTTTGTTTACAGGGGCACTCCAAAATATTCTAAACATTGCGTTGTATGAGAGGTACTACGATAAATCATATTTTTGTACCTTTGTTTTGCGAAAATCTTAATAAAATTGAAATATATTATTCAAGTTCGCCATCGGATATTTTCTAAAGAAAATGAAGTAAATACAACATCTGGTTTGTGTACGAAAATATTCTAAAGCATTGCGTTCTTTTAGAGGTATTTCTGTAAACTAAATTTTAATAACTTTGCTTTGCGCAAATTTTAACGAAATTTATATATGTTATATGTATGCACAAAATATGCTTTCGACATAAAGCAGTTTGATTAGCATTAGATTTAGAGTGCCACACAGAAATATTCATTTACGTTCAGGTTTCTGTGCACCCGTCATTTTAAATATCTAACATTAAATGTTTACATAGGGGCAAAATTTATCCTTTAATAATTAATGAAAAAATGCTTAAAAGTGAATAAACGGGGTACGACACCAAATAAAAAATTTTTGTACGTTTCGGTAGAGTTTTGCTTTATTTAAATTTCCTCACTGAAATAAAGTTATCGATGTATAAAGTAAAACATATGCGAATTCTTTCAGAATAAATTTAATTTAAATGTATTAAAAATCATTTCTTAATATATATAAATATAATAAAACTGGAGAAAAGTATTACAAGTTGTCTTCTACATCACTGACAAATTATTTGCGAAACTTTTGGTTTTTGTATTAATTATTAAAGGAAAAATTTTCCCCATTTTCCCTATAACATGGAAACGTGAATATTCAAGAGGGTCGGTACACAGCAACCTTAAGGTCTTTTACTGGAAATTTGCTGGAATTGCATTTTCGTTTCCATTAAGCGGTTTTAACATTTTTTAAACAATTGTTAAGTATGAATAGGATAGGTATCTGTTTGTTCGACTGTCCATCTGTTTATCTGTGTGTCTGCCAGCTCCCAGCGTCTGTAAATATTTTCAGAATTTAAAAAAAATTATATACGTTATTCAGTTTCCCTATGGAATGTTCCCCATTTTAAATGGAATTAATAGGTTTAGTAAAACTGATGTGTATACAGGGATATCCGGAAAAACGCCAATACAATCCGTTTTAGGACAAATATATTTATAAGTCTCATTTAGTAACTTTATTCTGGAAAAGTCATAAGAAAAGGGAATTTTATTTTTAATATGCTAAAACAATGCATTTTATAGAATATGATATGGTTAACTTTCAGATTTACATGACTACACTAAAATATTCAGATATATTAAGAACTGAATTTTCTTTTTCATTATGATTTTTCTTTTGCATTTAAATTTTCTTTGCATTCCAACAATGTTTAAGATTGATTATGAATTCATTTATTCTCTCTGCATGCCTCTCGATCCTTCTGCCTGCCTGTTGTCTGATAACATAGTCGAAGAACATTGAAAGTTATACGATGCAAGAAGTACGTACAGTTGGAAAGTGTTCATAATCAATGATTTCCTGTTCTTGTTTTTTTTTTTTTTTTTCTTAACACCATTTCAAACTGTTTTGAACATATTTTTTTAATGCTGTCTGTGCTTTTGTAGAATTTACTGCAACCGAAGTCTTTTCTAGGTACTTTTAAATGAGAAAGGTAAAGAAGAGTATTATACAAATAACGCCTTTAATAGAAGAGCTGTTTTTTTAAATTTATGAATTGGTCTTCCTGCTTCTAGTTATAAAGCTATTAAAGTTTGACAAAATATGTATCTCACACAAATTATTGAGTTAAATGTTTTCTTTTTTTACACTTTCCAACAAGTTTGAAAAGTGTTAAGGACTTCGGTTTGTTTGTCTGTCTAACTGTCTGCCTGTCTTCGCTCTTATTCCTTTAAATATTCATGGAATTCCTTGAAACTGATATATGTTATTCATGTTCAATATCGGATGTTCCCTGTTAAAAAATATGTGAATATCTCTACCAGTTTGTGCACAAAGATAACCAAAATTATTCCAATGCATTGTGTTCTATGGGAATATTTATTTCTGTAAACTTTATTTTAATACCATTACTTTACACAAATCTTATTGAAATTGAAATATGTAGTTTTAGTTCACTCATTGATGTTTTCTATAGAAAATGGAGTAAATACCACCATTGGTGTGTGTACAGGGACAGCCGAAGGTATTCCAAACATTGCATACTAAGAGCGATATTTCTATAAACCATACTTTAATATCTTTACTTTGCACAAATCGTAATGCAGTAAAATTAGGTTATTCATATGCACAAAAGAATGCGTTCTTTTTAATGTAGCAGGATTAGCATTAAATTTGCAGGAACACATAAAAATATAGTTACAGTGTGTTGCATGAATATAAACGCAGCTTAGTTTTAAGAATTAGAATGGTATAGAAGTGTAATAAAATGTATGAATAGGTTACACTTGATGCAAACTGTATTCGTATGATTCGAGAAATGAAAATACGAGTCAAAACAATGAAAGACGAATATGATTTTTTTTTAATAATTTTATTGAATTTATGACAAAAATACATATTGAATGAATTTAAACGCACATGTAAAAAATAAATAACTGAGTAACAAATAATGTATCTAATACTTCGTAAAGCCACCATGGTCTTCTAGAACAGTCAGTAAACGCCTTAGCATTGACTGATACAGTTGCATGAGGTCATCCAAGCTAATAGAAGGGCTAATTTTAGTTAATCTTTCGTGTTAAACTGCATTCCGTTTACGTAAACACGGCGAACCAGAATACCCCCATACGTTCTCCATTATGTTTAAATCGGGTAATTTGAGGGCCAATCCAGAACTTTAATTTTATTGTCACGGAACCATTTTTTTCACGACATGTGCTGTATATACAGATGCACAATCTTGCTGAAAAATATAACTTCTTCCAGCTTTCTTGATTGCTTGACGGCAGAGGTTCCTTGTGAGCTTCTGGACATAATCTACAGAGTTCATAGTGTTCTCCACGAACTCTAATTCGAAAGTCCCTTTAAAACCTATGTCTGTCCACACCATGACAGACCCATCTCCAGATTGACGTTTTGAAAAGTACATTTCTTCGGTTCTGAAATCGTGCCAGTAGCTATGAAATCCGTCCGGGCCATCGAGATTAAACTTTTTTTCATCTGCGAAGATGACTTTTTCTCAATTGAATAGATCTAGAATCCATTTTCTTGCCCATTCCAACTGCATATCTTTGTGCTTTTGAGTGAGGGGTGGTTTCGCTTTCATTTTCTTAAATTTAATAAATGTTGCAGCTTTGATAGTTCTCCATATGGTTATCCGATGAACACCCAGCTTGTATTGAGCCTTTATCCTCGCACAGAAACTATTCTTATTCTTTGCAACGTTGCATATTCGACGTTTTTCGTAACTGGTGAGATTTCCTGTTCGCTTCTTTTATGCTTTTTTACCATAATTTGCTACTTTCTTTATATGATTTCGCACAACACTCTCGTTTCTTCCGATTCGGCTCCCAATGTCACGATTGCTAAAGCCTTTACCACGCATAAAGTCGACTTTTATCCTCTCGTCTACTGTCAATGTTTTCCCTCTTGCCATCCTGAACAAACTCCGTAAATTTTGTACTCAAGTATTAAAACTGTTTTTAGAGAACTTTAGCAACACGACTATCTGTGTTTTAATTCAATTCCGGTGGCTCTGTTAAATTTTAAACGCAAAATACAGTGTGCATTTAATTTTGCGCAACAAACGAAAGCAGTGAAAAATAAGAAAATGCTTAAACATTTATTTACACAAGCTTGCATGAGCCTAAACATACGTGCTCAAAGCACCTTATTCAGTTGTTAGTCATATGCAATAACTGTAAGTCACATTCCTTTTTTTTAAATTTTACAAATTATATTTCTGGTTATTGGAAAAAGTGCGTTTATATTCATGCAACGTACTGTATATTAAGGGATTTTGTTGGAAATTTGTTTTAATCGCATTTCCGCTTACATTAAGCGTATTTTATACTTTCTAACAATTTTTAAAAGTGAATATGCTTTAAATTTGTGCATCTGTCTGTCCGACTGTCCATCTGAGATCGTGTGCCTTCCCTCAGTATCTGTAAATATTTTCACAATTATTAGAAAATGATATATGTTATTCAAGTTCACAGTGGAATGTGATTTATTTAAAATTCAATTAATACGTCCTGTGCAACTGATTTGTGCATAATGACACACACACAAACAAACACACAAACACACACACACACACAAACACACACACACACACACACACACACACACACACACACACACACACACACACACACACACACACACACACACACACACACACACACACAAAGAAAAAAAGAGAAATTTTTTGGTAATATGCTAAAACAAAATTATTAAAAAGAGGGGGTTTATTGTTTTTTTTTAAATAATTTTGCTGCCAATACCCCAAGAAATTTCGGCTGGTACAAGGACCATAAAGATCCCCCTAAAATAAGACCCGTTGCTTGTAAAAGAGAAGGTCCCACTTATTCATTAGGGAAATATATGGCAGATATTTATAAAAAATTACGTCCTCCCTCACCTCATAGCTTAAATTCCACTGAAGACTTCATTCGTAAAATATATGACATTAATGTTCAAGAAATTTACCGTTTTGTAAGTTTTAATGTGGTGAACCTTTATCCATCAATAGGTATAAAAGATATAACAAATTTAATAAATCAAGAAATAAATGAACAATATAAGAATCCACAAATAGCACAAATTATTAGCGCTGCCACCAATTTCCTGTTAAATGAAAATTATTTCACATTCAAAAAAATATATATATATATTTAAATAAGTCAAAGGAGTCCCGATGGGCTCCCACATATCAGGGTTCTTAGCTGAATTTAAATTACGTAGAATTGAAAATAATATAAGAGAAAAACTTAAAAATAAAATTTTCTTTTGGTTTCGTTACGTTGATGAATTTTTGCCATAATTGTTCAAAAAACTGACTCTAATGAAATTTTAAATACATTAAATCATATTGATCCTAACATTAAATTCACCCTTGAAGATGAAAATAATAAACAATTAAATTTCCTTGATGTTACAATCACACACCATATTAATAAAGTTACCACCCAAGTATATAGAAAACCTAATAGTAGTAACGAAATAATTCATTACTTGACGGAATTTAAATTGCTTATCGTGTGGTTCTGGAACAGACACGAAACAAAAAATTATTTATATATGGTGTTGAGGAAACAAAACCTTTTAGTTCATCTTCTTTTGTTTGTCCCAATTATGTCAGTTTATCCCATTATTGTTTGTCCCAATATAATTCCCATTATTTAAGCTACAACTATTGTACAAATTAAAAAACTATTAAAAATTATAATGATTTCCTCATCTAATAAATATTACATTAACAGAGGAGTTATAATTATTATTATTATTATAACCTCCTATGTGTAATACATTATAATTTCCGGGTATATTATTACCTCCCGTTATAATAACCCATGTATTTTATATTTTAAATTAATGAAAAACATATTATTTTTTGCAATCTATATAAATATGAAAGAAATAAATTAAATAATTTCATGATAAATTAAAAGTATTGAATTAATATTGTTAGATTACTTACAGTAATAAATAACTGCCTAATATAGCAATAATATACAATTATACAATATGTCGATGCTACGTTATTTCATAAATAATGTGCACATAAAAAAGCAGACTTCATTCAAAGTACAAAATAAAAATCTATTTCTTTCTAAATTGGCAGAATATCTTTCACCAGAAAATATTTGTCAAATAGTAGAAAGTGCTGCGAGATGTATAATATTCTTTTTAAGTGTGTCAATTTTTTCCTCTCTTCACACATCTGTGAATTTATTCTGCGAGAAACACCTGTGACTTTCTTCCTTTAGAGAAAATTTTGACTTTAGTTTTTTAACTATTGAGATTCTTCTTTCATGGATTTTAGGCACTTTTTTAGTTTTTTTTTCTAACATTCAAATAGTTTTTTTAATATGTAGGTTTAGTTTAAAAAATATTTTTCACGGTATTTAATAAAAGGTAAAAATGATTATCTCCTTTTTATTATTATTAGTAGTAAAAATAAAAGCTTTATCTTTTCGTTTTTCTTATTTTTCTCTTATTTTCTTATATATATATATATATATATATATTATTTTTTGTAGAAAAGGCAGGGTTGTAATTCAGTGAAGCCTCACCCACTCACTCAAAAACACGCAAATGTTGTAGCGTAAGTTGTTTGTAAAGAATTTGGTTATTTTAGGACAAGGTGTCAAGCGACTGTCCCCCCCCCCCACCACCACTCACCATTAACTACGATCGATGAATTGTGGCATCGTATTGAAGCGTCATGAAATGCTTTACTCGTACATGTCATCCAATCGCTGTTTGATTCAATGCCTAGACAGATAAGTGCTGTTATTGCTCACAGAGGTCGCTGCTTTATGTACTCATTCTCAGTACATGTTACTCCAAATTTTCTGAAATTTTAATCAATTGTTCTCCTTATAATGTATGTGCCCAATAAATATCATTATGATATTCTCATTTCTTCTTGGTGTTGCATTTTTTACAAACAACAGTGTATATATACATATATATTTAAACGTATTTGTTTCTTTAACAAATTTATGGAAGTAGAATTTTAATTCTAACTGGATTAATATTCAGATAGTTTAAAGCAGTTACGTTTCTATCAACATTCTAATTAATATTCCATAAAATGTTTAATCCTTTTTTTTTTTTTTTTAAATCACAACAAGTTTATTTTGGAATATTTTTCTTCTTATTTAGTCGCAATTACATATGCAAAAATTACTCTAAATACTAAGGGGTGTTTAAACGTAAAAACGTATTTCTTCATATTTTTTTTATTTTTATTTTGGTTAATCATGAGTTCGACCATTCGATCAGCAAGGCTGTATCATGAATTTGGTCATGAACTCGATTAACCAAAATAAAAATAAAAAAAAAACCGGTCACGGTCAACGTGCGTGCGTGGTTGTAGATGTGGGCGGCGATTAAAAGATGTATATCTTTTAATAGCAAGCATCAAGCATAAGTTGGCCGCGTGATCAGCACATGTAGCAAACCATATATGGTCATTCAGGAAGTATGTAGCAAACAAGGTTAAAACGTGACCGCGCTAAGATTTCCTTGTATTGCAAGATTTTCCGAGTATATATAGAGGTTGTTGGAGTGTGGAAAATCACTTTTCTTCGACTTCTCCTGTTCTTTGGATTATTCTCTGAAGTGGCCGCTACTACTACACCAGGTATGTCTCCTTCCACTTTATTTCTCTCCTGTATTAAAGTAATTATTTCCGTAACTAACTTCCATGAATTGTCCCCTTCTAAATTTAAGTTACCGCGAACAGTGTATGCTAAATTAATAACGGAAGGTAAAAAATTTGTAACTTTACCGGAGTTTGACGATTGGAACAGACAATATTGGATGTTCGGCACTGACTCTATTAGACTAATAAGAGAAAATATTCCCTGCAATAAATTTTTAGTAACTTGGTTTCAACACGATTGTCGCATCCAATGGTATCTTCCTATTATGTGTCATTTTATTCAAACTAAATATATTGTAATGAGAAACGGAATTCCGACAGACGTTTATTTATGTATTAATTGTTTAAAAAATATCGTGTACGTAGAAAACAATAATGAATCCTGTCCGTATACTGTAAATGTAGAAAAATATATAAAACATTATGTATCGCTCAATGTTCACGGAGTTGTTTACAAAGTAAGGTCGGAGGAGGCATGGTGTAGTATGTGCAAGGTCACTCCGTTATTTGAATGTCTGACAACACGACAATATAAGGAGAGATACGGCACGAACCTTCACATATGTTATGAACATAATCCATCGGAAAATTATTTATTTGAAGACGTAAACTGTTACAATTGTGCACATATTTATAACTGTGGAAATATGTTTGTAGTGCGAAGAAACATGTGAGTATGACAACCTTATTAATACTAATATACTGTTTTTGTTTTTGTTTATTTACAGATGTCAGATGGAGTCTATCCGGCCCCTAGTTTTTCAGCTATGGAGGATGTCTTCCGAACTGGGGATGGAGAGAATGAAGGAACAAATATTGGATGAGGTGAAACTTCTTCAGCTGTCGGAGGAGGAAACTATAAATTCCCTGAACTGGATTCAGTATTTGCTCGACTTCATAGCACAGAACGTAGCAGAAGATCCCTGGAAGCTGTCGTGGACAGAATTCTTAGAGAGTTTCAACAAAGTAAAAAACGGTTTATTGGAAATGTCATTGTCCCCCGAAACGGAGAGGAAGCTAATCAACTTAGGTGCTGGTTCAAAGAAAGTGCAAAGGTGTTTCCAGGAAAGTTCTTCCTCGTGTCCGAAGAAGAAGACCATTTCCATGTCCTCCACGACTGCCCTTACTCCGCCAGATGTTGCAGATGCAGATGGCGAAATTTCCCTACTGTGCAACGAGCAATTAGACGACGAATTAAACGAAGACCCAGTTATTGCCAAAATCTTGAACCAAAAGACATCCTCCTTCTCCTCATCTATTACTCTCTACGAAAAGGGGTGCAAAACATATGGATATGGATTAGAGGTGCCAACGTCCGACATCTGTTGCCGCGTGACTCTATATTCGATACAAGGGATATCCAGAGAACAGGACTGGTGGAAGAATCGTCAGAAGGAGATGAACTTCACGTATGCGGAGGGTTCGCAGTGGGACCGGTGGATCAAACAGATGGAACGGTGTTTACTCAGTCAACTGAAGAAATCCGGCGGAAAAAAACTAGAATACAGCATCAAACGGAAGTTCTTTTGAACAAGTATTTCGTAAGTCCTCCTAAAAATCTCAAATATCTTTTAACTTACGATTCTCCGGATTTTGTTCCGGAATACTTTAGCAATAATCATAAACACGACTATACTCTAGCAATTGAAATGTTTAATGTAAAGATTAATCAGGTGTTACTGCATGCATTTGAACTGTTGTATAAAAACAAAATACCTGTATTTAATTCATACTCCCTTAATCCTTTTGAGTACTACATGTCAAAAGAACAATCATTTGATGCTCTGTATCAGTTGTTAAATCATCAATTTAGTGGCGATGAGGAGGAGATAAAGTATTTTTTGAGTAATATTGTAATGTGGTTTAATAAGAAAGGGTGGGTGGAACGTGATGGTGCAGTTAACATAAAATGTAACACAATATCAGTTGTGGGGCCTCCTAATTGTGGCAAAAGCTTTTTTTTTATGTTATTTGTGCAATTGCCTTAAATGTTGGAGATATTGGCAGAGTAAATAATAAAACTAACCACTTTTCTTTACAGGAGGCTGCACATAAACGAATAATTAGGGGCAATGAAATAAACATGGAATCATCTGCTAAAGAAGAATTTAAGAAAATATGTGAGGGACTATCTGTAAATATCAATGTGAAAAATAAAGGGGACGCAATTCTTATGAAGACCCCTCTCGTTCTGATGTCGAACAACACAACCTTTGTAAACACTGATCCCGCCTTCAAGGACAGGGTGACATCCTTTAGGTGGAAGTCTTCTGATTTCCTAAAGAACTATGACCGAAAACCTTATCCTCTGGCATTGTTTGATATCCTTCACTATTATAAAATTGCTATGTAACCTATATTATTATAATGTTTAAATAAAGTATGATGTACGAATGTACTATTTTGTGTTTGTGAATTACTTAAAAAATTAACAAAAGAAAAGACAAAAACAAATAAAGAGTATACAGTATTTTATTAAGTTCTTAAAATACCATACAAATTTGATTTAAATGGATTAACTTTATTGCTACTAACTCTAACTAGAGCTTCAGTTGGAGACACATTAACTGTATCTCCGTATGGAAAATGAGTTGGAAAATCAAATGCAACAGTACAGGTTGCTTCAATTTCAAACAGTCTATGAACATCTGTATAGCTAACTTCATTTGTTATTAAACTATCACCTGTGACATTTAATAACGGTATTATACCACAATGAATTTGATGTATAGCCTTGACTTGAGGGTCACATGTTAAGAAAGGTTGTGCATACATCTGAGATTTTTCGATATAACTGTTATAACCCCATTCTTCAGTAAATTGATTTTCAAAAGATTTAGTTTCCCCATTAACAGTTTGGAGATCGCTGTCGTTCGAAAGCTTAGTTTTCTGAATGCATCCTTTAATGCACTTCGATGACCTAAGGTTATAACAATCATTTTTATGAATCGTTTGATCTGTGCTTTTGACATACATGTGGGATGGAAAGACTTTAGCGATTATTGGTTTTTTCAATATTCCTATTTCTGGAACATATGTTATGTCAATGATATTTTGACCTGCCATTTGATTGGTATCTTGACGATCTAGATATGTACTTAAGCACGGCCAACCTACAGCATTTTCTCCATTTTGCATTAAACCTCAATACATGTTTAAATGCCCTCTCAAACCAAACTGATGTATAGGTACCGATGTTTTAAAAGCTTCCGCAGAATTTGGATAGCCATAGAAATACTCTTGTAAACCTGAAATACTGGTTTCATCAATGTATACTGCTTTGCTAGGACGCATGGGTTCGGTTGAAGCAATTGTTGTGTACTTAATATTAACTACATCCAGCTTTTTATTTAATCCAGTGCCCCAAACAACATCGTTACTTTGATTCAAAGCAGCTAACGAAGAAGAAGATGAGTTAGCTTCAAATGCTTGTCGTTGATTACGGAAGTACACCTTGACGTTCATAGGTTTAACAGTAGCAGTCAGAGGCAATGTATTAAACTCCGTAGGAGTCATATAAAAACATGGAAATTCCCAGGGTATATACATTAGTGATGTACCCATCCAGTATTCAAATTTATTTCCTTCTGTTGCGTGATATGGTTTCCACTCGAAACCGTACGTTTCAAAACGGTGCACTTTCTTAAATGTAATCACTCCTGGTCTTCTCAGCTGTAATGGGCGTCCAATTCTTTCTGCTCCGGTGTTTGCCATACTACTGGCTGTACCAGGCAACGCCGTTTGTTCATTACTGCCACCTTGTTGTGTTGGATTAGGCATTGCTTTATTTGGTGGTGCTATGTCTGTATCGGCGGGTCTCTTCTGTCCTCTTGGAGCAGTAGGTGGAATTTCATCAGGTGAGGACTGCAGGGCTGTTTCTGGTACTTCTTGGGTCTCAGGAATTTCGGAAGGGCTATCAACAGGTTGATTCTCTGGAACTACAGCTGGGTCGTTTTCTGGAATAGAACGTTTTTCTTCAGATTTAGGGTAACAATTAAATGCACTATAAAAATGATTTAAATATCTTAACACTTCAGAATCAAATTTATATTTTTCAGGCAATTCATCAACATAATATCCTCTTAAATTATAACCATCACTAGCGATTACATCATGTTCAATTTGAGCATTCCTATCAAAACGTGAATAATCACAAGACCCAGAAGTACCAGGTTCTGCACTTACCGGTGGGAGGGGTGGAGGCAGTTGGTGTGGCTGCAGAGGTTGATCCGCCATCAAAAGAATCTGGAAGTAAAGAAGGATTAACTAAATCAATAGGTGGTGACAATCCACGTCTTACATATGATAATAACCATTATTCTACAGCATAACGTTTTTGTCCTTCGTGCATTGATGCCCATTTAGTGTTAGTATCCCATGGTGGAGCTTTAGGACTTTTAGTTTTCTTAGGCACTATATAATAAAAACAGAAAAAAATATTAAAATTTAATTACCTTTCACATTAATAGAGGGATACAAAGGTTGACCTATAGAATTTTCAAAAGATGACTTTACTTGTAATCCAATCTGTCCGATAGTTCCGTGTAAACCGCCGGCTTCTTTAAACTTTTTTATGGCGGTTTCATCAGCGCTCTGCACGTCTTCTAAAGCATCTTGTTTCCTTTTATACGTCTTTTTGGCGATTTTATCGTATTTAATATCGTGCTCTTTCGCTGCTGCATCGGCTGCTGATCGTGGTGCATCAATACGTATAAGGTTGCCAGGTCCTATGTAATCTGAATTCGGTAATACAAAACCTTTTTTTCGAGTTCTATCTGTCAATGCTTTTATTCCATATCCAACACCTGCTACTGTCAGACCCCCGGCTACTGCTGCAACTGTTAAACCAGCGCTGTCGACAGCGGCTTCACCGGTCGATGCTGCTGTTGCTGCTGCAGTATTCGCCCCTAACAATGGTGTGCTTTCTACTGGCTCAGGAATATCTATCAGTGTATCGGACGTAGAGAGGTCTATTTCGGTAAATGTTGTTTCATCTTCCAACGGTTCATACTCTTCTCTTGGTCTGAAACGATTGCGCAATTCATTTGCATACCGCTCTTGGTAGCTGATGGTAGAGTGCGGTGTGCGTTCGAATACATTTATATCGTTAGATGTCGTATTAAGGTCGATTCGTGGTATATTTCTGTACGCCATTTAAAGGTAATACGTACGTTTATATATATACTTTACTTGGCGATTTTTTTGGCGAAGCGGCCAACTTATGCTTGATGCTTGCTATTAAAAGATATACATCTTTTAATCGCCGCCCACATCTACAACCACGCACGCACGTTGACCGTGACCGGTTTTTTTTTATTTTTATTTTGGTTAATCATGAGTTCGACCATTCGATCAGCAAGGCTGTATCATGAATTTGGTCATGAACTCGATTAACCAAAATAAAAATAAAAAAAAAAAAAACGATCACGGTCAACGTGCGTGCGTGGTTGTAGATGTGGGCGGCGATTAAAAGATGTATATCTTTTAATAGCAAGCATCAAGCATAAGTTGGCCGCTTCGCCAAAAAAATCGCCAAGTAAAGTATATATGTAAACGTACGTATTACCTTTAAATGGCGTACAGAAATATACCACAAATCGACCTTAATACGACATCTAACGATATAAATGTATTCGAACGCACACCACACCCTACCATCAGCTACCAAGAGCGGTATGCAAACGAATTGCACAATCGTTTCAGACCAAGACAAGAGTATGAACCGTTGGAAGATGAAACAACATTTACCGAAATAGACCTATCTACGTCCGATACACTAATAGATATTCCTGAGCCAGTAGAAAGCACACCATTGTTAGGGGCGAATACTGCAGCAGCAGCAGCATCGACCGGTGAAGCCGCTGTCGACAGCGCTGGTTTAACAGTTGCAGCAATAGCCGGGAGTCTGACAGTAGCAGGTGTTGGATATGGAATAAAAGCATTGACAGATAGAACTCGAAAAAAAGGTTTTGTATTACCGAATTCAGATTACATAGGACCTGGCAACCCTATACGTATTGATGCACCACGATCAGCAGCCGATGCAGCAGCGAAAGAGCACAATATTGAATACGATAAAATCGCCAAAAAGACGTATAAAAGGAAACAAGATGCTTTAGAAGACGTGCAGAGCGCTGATGAAACCGCCATAAAAAAGTTAAAAGAAGCCGGCGGTTTACACGGAACTATCGGACAGATTGGATTACAAGTAAAGTCATCTTTTGAAAAGTCTATAGGTCAACCTTTGTATCCCTCTATTAATGTGAAAGGTAATTAAATTTTAATATTTTTTTCTGTTTTTATTATATAGAGCCTAAGAAAACTAAAAGTCCTAAAGCTCCACCATGGGATACTAACGCTAAATGGGCATCAATGCACGAAGGACAAAAACGTTATGCTGTAGAACAATGGTTATTATCATATGTAAGACGTGGATTGTCACCACCTATTGATTTAGTTAATCCTTCTTTACTTCCAGATTCTTTTGATGGCGGATCAACCTCTGCAGCCACACCAACTGCCTCCACCCCTCCCACCGGTAAGTGCAGAATCTGGTACTTCTGGGTCTTGTGATTATTCACGTTTTGATAGGAATGCTCAAATTGAACATGATGTAATCGCTAGTGATGGTTATAATTTAAGAGGATATTATGTTGATGAATTGCCTGAAAAATATAAATTTGATTCTGAAGTGTTAAGATATTTAAATCATTTTTATAGTGCATTTAATTGTTACCCTAAATCTGAAGAAAAACGTTCTATTCCAGAAAACGACCCAGCTGTAGTTCCAGAGAGTCAACCTGTTGATAGCCCTTCCGAAATTCCTGAGACCCAAGAAGTACCAGAAACAGCCCTGCAGTCCTCACCTGATGAAATTCCACCTACTGCTCCAAGAGGACAGAAGAGACCCGCCGATACAGACATAGCACCACCAAATAAAGCAATGCCTAATCCAACACAACAAGGTGGCAGTAATGAACAAACGACGTTGCCTGGTACAGCCAGTAGTATGGCAAACACCGGAGCAGAAAGAATTGGACGCCCATTACAGCTGAGAAGACCAGGAGTGATTACATTTAAGAAAGTGCACCGTTTTGAAACGTACGGTTTCGAGTGGAAACCATATCACGCAACAGAAGGAAATAAATTTGAATACTGGATGGGTACATCACTAATGTATATACCCTGGGAATTTCCATGTTTTTATATGACTCCTGCGGAGTTTAATACATTGCCTCTGACTGCTACTGTTAAAGCTATGAACGTCAAGGTGTACTTCCGTAATCAACGACAAGCATTTGAAGCTAACTCATCTTCTTTTTTATATTTTTTACGTAAAACGTTTTTTTTACGTTTAAACGTTAAACGTGTTCTCCACGAACTCTAATTCGAAAGTCCCTTTAAAACCTATGTCTGCCCACACCATGACAGACCCATCTCCAGATTGACGTTTTGAAAAGTACATTTCTTCGGTTCTGAAATCGTGCCAGTAGCTATGAAATCCGTCCGGGCCATCGAGATTAAACTTTTTTTCATCTGCGAAGATGACTTTTTCTCAATTGAATAGATCTAGAATCCATTTTCTTGCCCATTAAAACTGCATATCTTTGTGCTTTTGAGTGAGGGGTGGTTTCACTTTCATTTTCTTAAATTTAATAAATGTTGCAGCTTTGATAGTTCTCCATATGGTTATCCGATGAACACCCAGCTTGTATTGAGCCTTTATCCTCGCACAGAAACTATTCTTATTCTTTGAAACGTTGCATATTCGACGTTTTTCGTAACTGGTGAGATTTCCTGTTCGCTTCTTTTATGCTTTTTTACCATAATTTGCTACTTTCTTTATATGATTTCGCACAACACTCTCGTTTCTTCCGATTCGGCTCCCAATGTCACGATTGCTAAAGCCTTTACCACGCATAAAGTCGACTTTTATCCTCTCGTCTACTGTCAATGTTTTCCCTCTTGCCATCCTGAACAAACTCCGTAAATTTTGTACTCAAGTATTAAAACTGTTTTTAGAGAACTTTAGCAACACGACTATCTGTGTTTTAATTCAATTCCGGTGGCTCTGTTAAATTTTAAACGCAAAATACAGTGTGCATTTAATTTTGCGCAACAAACGAAAGCAGTGAAAAATAAGAAAATGCTTAAACATTTATTTACACAAGCTTGCATGAGCCTAAACATACGTGCTCAAAGCACCTTATTCAGTTGTTAGTCATATGCAATAACTGTAAGTCACATTCCTTTTTTTTAAATTTTACAAATTATATTTCTGGTTATTGGAAAAAGTGCGTTTATATTCATGCAACGTACTGTATATTAAGGGATTTTGTTGGAAATTTGTTTTAATCGCATTTCCGCTTACATTAAGCGTATTTTATACTTTCTAACAATTTTTAAAAGTGAATATGCTTTAAATTTGTGCATCTGTCTGTCCGACTGTCCATCTGAGATCGTGTGCCTTCCCTCAGTATCTGTAAATATTTTCACAATTATTAGAAAATGATATATGTTATTCAAGTTCACAGTGGAATGTGATTTATTTAAAATTCAATTAATACGTCCTGTGCAACTGATTTGTGCATAATGACACACACACAAACAAACACACAAACACACACACACACACAAACACACACACACACACACACACACACACACACACACACACACACACACACACACACACACACACACACACACACAAAGAAAAAAAAAGAAATTTTTTGGTAATATGCTAAAACAAAATTATTAAAAAGAGGGGGTTTATTGTTTTTTTTTAAATAATTTTGCTGCCAATACCCCAAGAAATTTCGGCTGGTACAAGGACCATAAAGATCCCCCTAAAATAAGACCCGTTGCTTGTAAAAGAGAAGGTCCCACTTATTCATTAGGGAAATATATGGCAGATATTTATAAAAAATTACGTCCTCCCTCACCTCATAGCTTAAATTCCACTGAAGACTTCATTCGTAAAATATATGACATTAATGTTCAAGAAATTTACCGTTTTGTAAGTTTTAATGTGGTGAACCTTTATCCATCAATAGGTATAAAAGATATAACAAATTTAATAAATCAAGAAATAAATGAACAATATAAGAATCCACAAATAGCACAAAATATTAGCGCTGCCACCAATTTCCTGTTAAATGAAAATTATTTCACATTCAAAAAAATATATATATATATTTAAATAAGTCAAAGGAGTCCCGATGGGCTCCCACATATCAGGGTTCTTAGCTGAATTTAAATTACGTAGAATTGAAAATAATATAAGAGAAAAACTTAAAAATAAAATTTTCTTTTGGTTTCGTTACGTTGATGAATTTTTGCCATAATTGTTCAAAAAACTGACTCTAATGAAATTTTAAATACATTAAATCATATTGATCCTAACATTAAATTCACCCTTGAAGATGAAAATAATAAACAATTAAATTTCCTTGATGTTACAATCACACACCATATTAATAAAGTTACCACCCAAGTATATAGAAAACCTAATAGTAGTAACGAAATAATTCATTACTTGACGGAATTTAAATTGCTTATCGTGTGGTTCTGGAACAGACACGAAACAAATAATTATTTATATATGGTGTTGAGGAAACAAAACCTTTTAGTTCATCTTCTTTTGTTTGTCCCAATTATGTTAGTTTATCCCATTATTGTTTGTCCCAATATAATTCCCATTATTTAAGCTACAACTATTGTACAAATTAAAAAACTATTAAAAATTATAATGATTTCCTCATCTAATAAATATTATATTAACAGAGGAGTTATCATTATTATTATTATTATAACCTCCTATATGTAATACATTATAATATCCGGGTATATTATTACCTCCCGTTATAATAACCCATGTATTTTATATTTTAAATTAATGAAAAACATATTATTTTTTGCAATCTATATAAATATGAAAGAAATAAATTAAATAATTTCATGATAAATTAAAAGTATTGAATTAATATTGTTAGATTACTTACAGTAATAAATAACTGCCTAATATAGCAATAATATACAATTATACAATATGTCGATGCTACGTTATTTCATAAATAATGTGCACATAAAAAAGCAGAATTCATTCAAAGTACAAAATAAAAATCTATTTCTTTCTAAATTGGCAGAATATCTTTCGCCAGAAAATATTTGTCAAATAGTAGAAAGTGCTGCGAGATGTATAATATTCTGTTTAAGTGTGTCAATTTTTTCCTCTCTTCACACATCTGTGAATTTATTCTGCGAGAAACACCTGTGACTTTCTTCCTTTAGAGAAAATTTTGACTTTAGTTTTTTAACTATTGAGATTCTTCTTTCATGGATTTTAGGCACTTTTTTAGTTTTTTTTTTCTAACATTCAAATAGTTTTTTGAATATGTAGGTTTAGTTTAAAAAATATTTTTCACGGTATTTAATAAAAGATAAAAATGATTATCTCCTTTTTATTATTATTAGTAGTAAAAATAAAAGCTTTATTTTTTCGTTTTTCTTATTTTTCTCTTATTTTCTTTTATATATATATATATATATATATTATTTTTTGTAGAAAAGGCAGGGTTGTAATTCAGTGAAGCCTCACCCACTCACTCAAAAACACGCAACTGTTGTAGCGTAAGTTGTTTGTAAAAAATTTGGTTTTTTTAGGACAAGGTGTCAAGCGACTGGCCCCCCCACCACTCACCATTAACTACGATCGATGAATTGTGGCATCGTATTGAAGCGTCATGAAGTGCTTTACTCGTACATGTCATCCAATCGCTGTTTGATTCAATGCCTAGACAGATAAGTGCTGTTATTGCTCACCGAGGTCGCTGCTTTATGTACTCATTCTCAGTACATGTTACTCCAAATTTTCTGAAATTTTAATCAGTTGTTCTCCTTATAATGTATGTGCACAATAAATATCATTATGATATTCTCATTTCTTCTTGGTGTTGCATTTTTTACAAACAACAGTGTATATATACATATATATTTAAACGTATTTGTTTCTTTAACAATTTTATAGAAGTAGAATTTTAATTCTAACTGGATTAATATTTAGATTGTTTAAAGCAGTTACGTTTCTATCAACATTCTAATTAATATTCCATAAAATGTTTAATCTTTTTTTTTTTTTTTTTTTTTAATCACAACAAGTTTATTTTGGAATATTTTTCTTCTTATTTAGTCGCAAATACATATGCAAAAATTACTCTAAATACTAAGGGGTGTTTAAACGTAAAAACTTTATTTCACAGCAATAATATTTATTTATATGTTTAAATATTAATGGTACACCATTTCTTTAATTTGTAATTAAGTGGTGTGGAACAAGGAGCGGTATTAACGATTTTACGGAACATTAATTAGAATGTTGGCAGACATGCAGTTATAAGTTAATATATGCCAACATTCTAATTAATATTTTGTAAAAGTATCAGTATTCGCTTCATTTTCTACGCCACTTTATTTTTAGAGAACTTTTCTCCAAACATAATTCCAGTTGAATAATAATAAAAAAAAAAAAAAAAAAAAAAAAACTCTAGAAAAAGACTGGTATTTAAAAAAGGCAGGTACTAACAACTTTCCGAGTGTTAATTAGATTGTTGGCAGGTATAAAGATGTAACATAATTTACTTATTTATATAATGACCTTTAACGGACTTTTTTTTTTCTATAGTGGTATGTTAAAATTTTTTTGGAGGTATATTCAATTATGAAAAAAAAACCCTTTAGCTTAAGGTGTAAAACGTGATTTCCAATAATTTATGGCGCATAGCCGCCAACATTCTTATTAATATTCTGTAGTAATGTTATTATCAGTCCTTATCCCACACCACTTTATTTTTACAGTAATTCTCTGCAAGTGTAACGAGGATTAAATAAGAAATGAAACACTCAAAAAAGGCGGATACTATCGTATATTAATGAATAAGTTTGCAGCTGTGATAAGGCCAAGATAAGTACACTTAATTTTTACTCATTAGTTTTAAAGAAGAAAATCGTAGTTAGCTATTTTTCTAAGCCTATTGCTTTAACTCTAAACCAGTGTTACCAGATTGTACGCCTTTTTTATTCAAATTTCATTAAAATTTATACAGGTATTTAGAACAATCCTCAAATCACATGCTAATGCTGAAATTTTTTTCAAGCATAACTTTTTACAGTGTGATCTAAAACTTTTTGACTTTTGCTTATTTTTTTACTGTTTCCTTTTCCCTTTCGAACAAAACTTTTACTGTTATGTATAAGGTATAACAGGTCCTTTACACGCTAAAAGTTTCAAGATAATTCCTCCAGAACTTGATGTTTGATATATATAATAGACGATTAATCGTCGAAACGTACATTAGATATCATTTCTCAAAATTATTCGCGACTGTTAAATAAAAAAGTCGCGCAATCTGTCAATACTGGTCTAAGCACCCATTTTTGTGGTAAATGTCTTACAATGGCTTTCAAAATAGAATTTTAGGAGAAAAAAAAAATGAATCAACACCGAGTGTGACACATTACTTATTTATTTTGTATTTTCATGTAGTAATTTAGCCTACTACACTACTCCCGTTTAAAAATTGATTTATTTCCTGATAAATATTCATTCCACGTCCCGTTAAAATGTTAAACAGTCCTTACATAGAATAAAACAGTTTATTAATATTTTGTGTTTAATAAGCGCAAACATTTTAATAGAAATCATTTTAAGTTCTTGTGAATTTATAGTTTTTTTTTTTTTTTTTTTTTTTTTTTTACATTTGATTATACAATAAAATATTTGAATTCATTCCACTCAGAAAATTTCAGAAATTATAGGACTTAAACAATAAGCCCTTGACGAAGCTGTTGAAATTTTCTGGCTTGTCACTAAAATTGACAGAACTGGAGTATAAGAGGGAAGCTTAAGATACTTAAATATGTTATACTTGACGGAAATCTTATTGCATACGTATCATTATATCTACAATTCAAACGAAATTCTTATTGATTATTGTAAAAATTACGACTATACAAAAATATTTAATATCTGATTCATATAAAAACATTTACAATTAATATCACACATTGCTAGAGGTATATTTTCTTCCGTGTACATCAAGTCCTCCATGTCGAAAAGTAACTACATGCATAATAACACATGCAAAAGGTAGTATTTTTCTTCTAGAGATATCATTTTATGGCATGACATTTAACAATGAAAACAAACAAAATAAACAAAATACAATGATATATGATAATAAAAGTCATTAAATAGCCATTAAACAGCCATAGCGCCTAAATTTCCACGACTTTTGGAAAAACCTTTCACCATAATTTTATGATGGTGAACTTCGGGATCTTAAATCTCCGAAAATTAATTTAAGTAGTTTCCCTAAAAATATAGTAGTGATTATTCTTTTTTACTTTCCGAACACTATAGTGAGGAAAGTATTGCAATCATGTCAAAAATCCGAATTCGAAATTTTGATGTTTCTATACGTTTTGAGGTCCCCTGAGTCCGTTTTCACTATTTTTACGATGATGTATGTATGTGTGTGTGTATGTGTGTATGTGTGTATGCGTGTATGTCTGTGAGTGAACACGCTAGCGTCTAAACGCTTTGTTCGATTAACCTGAAAGTTGGTACGCATATTGTAAGTCACCATAGTACGAACCCTATAGATTTTGGTGAATCTAGCACTTATAGTTTTTTTACAGGGACACAAAGTAAAATTCTTTATCATTATGGCATATGGGAGCAAAATCTTAAAAGTGCGATAGCATCTAAACGCCTTATTCAATTGAGCAAAAATTTTATACACATATTATAGATCACAAATACTCAATCTGTATAGATTTTGGAGAATCTAGCACTTATAGTTTTTTTACAGGGACACAAAGAAAAATTCTTTATCATTATGCCTATGGGGCAAAATTTTTAAAAATGTGATAGCGTCTAAACGCCTTATTAATCCGAGCAAAAAATTTGTACACATGTTATAGATCACAGTTGAACTAACTGTATAGATTTTGGTGAATCTAGCACTTACAGTTTTTTTACAGGGACACAAAGAAAAATTCTTTATAATTATGGCCTATGGGACTAAATTTTTAAAAGTACGATAGCATCTAAACGCCTTATTCAATTCAGCTGAAAATTTATATGAGTATTATAAATCACTGTTGCACTAACTATAAGCATTTTGGTGAATCTAGCATTTATAGGTTTTTATAGGGACACAACGAAAATTTCTTTATCATTATGATCTATGGGCTCAAAGTTCAGTAGCGTTAAATAAAACAACGTGTAATAGATGGAGAAAAATACTGAAACACTATTATGGTTTTCTCTCTTTTGTTTGTTTAACAACTACTCTTTCTTTACTTTATCTACAAAACTGTTAATTACTCAATGTTCGGAAAGTCGAGTGGAGTCACTCCAGATTTTTTTTACTTGTAAAAGTTGACAACTATGTGGTATATTTTTTTACGAAATAAAAACTTTATGTTATTCCTATTTAACTATATAAATTTATTGATCATTGTAAACTTTAATGTTACGAAACAATTCGATAAAATCTTCATTTTGCATTAAATTAGTTTTATATTAATTGAATAAACATAAAACTAAAGCTTCGTAGAGATATGAAATAATTCGGATTATGTTTGAAGAAAGTATTTATTCTTTTGGACATCTAAAACTAAATAGAAATAAAAATTTCATTAGAGCACAATGCTAAATTATTCTTGGATAAAAGTGTAAAAGACATTTACAACTTAAGAGGCATAGATATATTATCTACGTAAAAATGAAAATTTATTTAAAAAAAAAAAAACTTTAGTAAAGGTTAAATCATTACCAACTAATTAAATCTTACGAATGTAACAAAGCTCTTAAAACATAGAATGGGTATTCTTGAAGAGAAAGAATTTCTTTTGACGTAAAAATTGTACTAAGGTTACTTACTGGCGATCCTAATCGGAATTTTTGCTGTAGAAATAGTTTCTTTCTTTCTTTCATTTTTTTTTTTTTTTTTTTTTTTTTTTGGCAACATTATCTGAATTGTTATATAATAAAAAATATATTTTTGGCTTCTAATTAAATCAGATATGTACAGAACTTAGTTATCAAAGTTTTCACGAAGCCTGCTTTTTCTGCTTGTATATTTTTAAATGAATGTGTATAATCGCAAGCGAAAATTCCTCATTATGGTTGAAGTAATTTGATTCATATGCATTTAATATTTAGTACTTAGTATTAATCATTTAGTGTTAATACTAATTAGTACACTAAATCTGGTATAAAATAGTTTAATCTACCGTCTTGATATGGATCAAAAAACAGTTAATATATAAAAAAAGAAGCAGAAATGTCATAGTCAGGCAAGATATATTAATCTTGGGACTCACAGATTTAGTAATTTGGAATATAGTGAAAACATTATTAACTGCGTATATGTAAAAAGTAATTCGATATTTTCAAATTCTGTATAATTATTTGTATTCATTATTTTGAATAATTCTTTTTCTTAGAATACATTTATATTTATTTCTTTATGTATCTATTTTTTGTGTGTGCAAGAGTGACATTGTTGATAGTTTTCTAGCAAAATTTAGAAATTAAATTTAACCAAAAATGCAACTTGTACTTACTGTAGAAAATAAAATAAATAAACTCGGAGCGCAAACACACCTGTACGTGTAAAATAATAATAATAATAATGTATTTTTAAAAGTTTAACGCATAGCTATATTTTCAAATATATTTCTCATTTATATTTTAAAAATTATCTTGTTTCTGGTGCTTTGAAAAATATTAATTAAAATGGTATTTAGTAGAAGAAATCTTACATAATATTTAACAAGATTTTTGTTTTCAATTTTTTTTTTTCAGTAATATTTTTGGGGTTTAATTGTACTTTTAAATTAACTATAACGAAAATTAAAGTTCAAAATTACCGTTTTGAAAAACTTCAGGTGCAAAAACAATTACTTCATACAATTGAATGGATCATGAGTAAATGCATATTTTTAAATCAACGGTAATATGCATTTGATAAATGATGAAATTATCTTTCAGAAATTGTAATTCGTGAACATATACGAGAACATATTAATGCTAATTATAACGTCCGAACCACATTCTTATATTTTATAAATAATGATATATATTTTTTTTTATTTAAAGAATATCATTCTAAGATACATATACAGTGAGTCTCAAAATTACACCGACATACTTTAAGAAGAGATAGGGCACATCAAAAGGATTGAGTGTTACATAAGAATCCATGTCCGCACAAATCATCTTAACCCTTTACTAATCGTGTGTTTTGAGACAATTTTTAAAATATGACGGCAGTATGAACTATATATATATATATACAACTTTAAATTTATTCACAAACATCGGCTAAAGGAAAGAGGAATAAATAGCAAAATATATCCGCAAACATCTTATTAACCCGTTAAGCAGTGGATGCATTCTGATGCTCTTTAACACGTAACGCCATGCATGAGTATTATTGACTGCTCGTGTGTAATCTAGCTTTTAGTTTATTTGTAATTCCGTCTACCTTGTAAATTCTAAGTCTTGCAGAATCCTCCATTTTACAATATGGTACACTATATCAATATTATTACAATCAGTGCTTCAAGTACAGCGATTACAAAGAAAGCTATTACCATGTATATATTTTCATTTAGTAGTCATTTGCACGAATGATGCGTTTGTTAAAAATTCAAAATCTAAAATTCACGCTCACATCTGCTTAAAAATACCGCAAAACATCCGGTCCTTGAAATGTTAAGATGACATTTGGAGACATGAGTTCCTATACAATTCTAAATCATTATGAAGTGTTCTATCTCCCATTAAAGTTTATCGCTGAAATTTTCGGACACACAGTAGATACAGGGCTGCCATGTTATTACGTATTGTCCGTAACATTAATACTGCAAAAAATTAATTACTGCATCCATTTGTAATAATTATCTGCGATTAAATAGGACACGTTTTACTATTTCTTTATGGTGGTGTGAAAAAAAAAAAAAAAACTATTCACATGCTATTTAAAAGATTCCACTGGTGAGCTTAACATTTGTCTAATTGAAATGATGATTTTGTTTCAATAAAACTCGGTTTAATTTATTGCTCACTAATTACTTTATAAGTAATTGTGGTGTAATCAAATTTAAACTAATTCTGTTTGAAATTCATTAATTACATACATATATTATATATATATATATATTATATTTCCTTTATTTAAAAGAGATATAGCACGTGAGAAAATTGTGTAATTTAAATTTTAAAAATATATATGAAAGACAAAATTAAAAGAATCATATTATAAACAAACTCCCTTCTGCATATACAAATATTTCCCTTTAAATTAGAGGTTTTTTTTTTTTTTTTTTTTTTTTTTTTTTTTTAAGTTACAATGAAAAGAGTATTTCTTGTGAATGTAAAATTTTGTGTCCTAAAATAATAATAATAATAATAATAATAATAATAATAATACAAACGGACAGCATGAATGAACAAATTGCATAAATAAATTTAGAAGATAAAAAATTTTTCAACATCACCAATATCAAAAATGTGTATAGTTTAAACTTATTTGATACAAGCTAAATATAGCGTTTTTTTTTTTTTTTTTTTTTTTTTTTTTTTTTTTTTTTTTTAGTGGTAGAGGCCTATTTCAGTCGGTACAGTTGTCGAATTTTTATAGGTCACTCTTAATTAGTGCTAGAGGCCTATTTCAGTCGGTTTATTGAATGGGGATTTATTGAATGAAGTCCCCCCAAGGCCCAACTTTGACATGAGTCAACCCACAGGCCCAACTTTGACATGAGTCCCCCCCAAGGTACCCCTATTTCAGTCGGTACAGCGTTGTCGAATTTTTATAATACAATCTTAATAGTGCTAAGGGCCTATTTCAGTCGGTTTATTGAATGGGGATTTAATGAATGAAGTTCCCCCAAGGCACAACTTTGGCATGAGTCCCTCCAGGCCCAACTTTGACATGAGTCCCCCCCAAGGTACAACTTTGGCATGAGTCCCCCAATGCTCAACTTTGACATGAGTCCCCCCAGGCCCAACTTTGACATGAGTCCCCCCAAGGCCCAACTTTGACATGAGTCCCCCCCAAGGTACAACTTTGACATGAGTCCCCCCCAAGGCACACCTTTGACATGAGTCCCCCCAAGGCCCAACTTTGACATGTGTCCCCCCCAGGCCCAACTTTGACATGAGTCACCTCAAGGCCCAACTTTGACATCAGTCCCCCCCCCAAGGTACAACTTTGACATGAGTCCCCCCAAGGCACACCTTTGACATGAGTCCCCCCCAAGGCACACCTCCCCCTCATTGGGAAAAAGACAAACAACGTTGTTTTGCGGCTATAAGACAGTTTGGACTTCCAACGTTATTTGTTACAATATCTGCAGCTGAAACACATTGGTTTGATTTAATGAAAACTTTATCATGGAATTTAGATCGTCACGAATTAACTAAAGAAGAATTTGTCGATATTAACAAGTTTAGCAGTAGGCCTCTGACACTAAATTAAAATCTGTCAATGTCTTATTTTCATGTTTTAAATAATGAAATAATGTCGTGTCTGTATAATTATATATATATATATATATATATATATATATATATATATTTTTTTTTGTGTGTGTGTGTGTGTTTGTGTAAAATCTCATATGCTTATTTAATACACATGCAAATTTTGAATTCATTCTTTTTCTATGCATTTCAATTACTATTTTGTTGTTGTGCTATTATTTAGATCATAAGCTGTAATAAAACCAGAAGGGCTATTTTGTGCAATCTCTGATTATAGGGTACGTGTGATTGCGCCCATGGATAGAAGAGATTGCGCTGGATTTATAACTACAATCAAGTTGTTAACAATGATAAAATTACACTAAAATGACATTGTTGTACGAATTTTGTAAGCAAATGTTTTTGTATTAGAAGTAATATTTCAATTTAATTAAAAATATATATATATATATATAGAAAAATAACGTAAATTTCAAAATAATTTAAAATAGTTATTTAAAGAAAAAATATTAAAGAATAAGAACAAAAAAGAAAAAAAAAAGAAGAAAAAGAAAAAAAAAGAAAAGTTTACAAAATAACATTACAATACTAGATAACATGTTTAACTTAAAATTAGCACATTTCCTTTTAAGCTTCAAAGTTTTGTTTTTTTGCTGACGTAATCTACCGTTGAGCACATTTGTTTCACTTATTGTTGTAAACGATGTGACGTCCTTTCAGCCACCTGTCACAAGTTCATTGGAAACAGAATTAACACCGTGTATACAATGTATTTCCGAGGCAAAAACATCGTGTGTTCTATGTTAAAAGTCTGATTCCGTCCACAGTGTAGCCCAGAATCTGCCCACCGCTTATTATTTATTAAAATTATTTTCTTAAAATCTTCTGCGCGAAAATGCTAAATATCTAAATTTATTTTAGTTCGAAATCTTCTCTTATTAACTTTAAAAATTTTTACCTCAATTTGTTTTATTAAAATTTGATGATTAGAGTTCTTTTTTTTTTTTTTTTTTTTAGCTACACAAAACATAAGCAGCATACTTGAAAATATTTGAAAACTTAACAGAGAGAGCAGCCAGGAGCGATTGTTTTTATATTCTTTTCGTACTACAATTTCCAAAAAAAATAAAGTTTATAATATATTTTCCCAGGTAAATTTGCACTTTGCTTGCATAAATTTATTATAGGTTTTATGTTATGAAAATAGCGGTACGAAAATATTAATAAAGAAAACGCTTTGCAGCCCTGAACTGATATACAACAACATTTTACGATAAATTTAGCGTAGGCTAACATTGACACTCAAGAGGTAAATACCACCAGAGGTGTGACTTTTGTGGATCGTTACCACTGCTGAATAATGTCCAATTCGGTATTCTGGGAACGATCTCTAAAAAGTTGCACCGCATCGAATGGTTTTAACTAGCCTAGTCATTTATCAAAGTTCTCTCCAGGTACAGTTTCAGATTCAGTTAACTCATACTCATTATGATACGTTTATCAATACGTTGCTTAATCTGTTTGGTACACTATTTAATGGAAATAATGCGCAATGTCTCCAAAGTAGCAAATGCACAAACACTCCCTTTTCAGTAGGAGAGTTTGCGAAACATTTTATTCATTAATTGTTTCTGCTTTATAGATAACAATTCGTATTCGCACTATTAGTCGAAGTAAGTAGCTTATGAGAAATCCTTTAATAAAAAAATATTTTGTACTGCTGCCATTTTATAAAATTTCCTGCATGTATATATATATATATAAACAAGACAACATATCTGATTTAGTTTATCGAAACAATCAGCATGCACACTAAATTGGGCACTCTATTACTGTTACAGCGCTCGCACCCTACTCCTTCACTCTTAAATATTATTTTCGCAGTCTCTACTACCACGCAGTCTCATCATGAAAAACGGCAGTTTTTCGAGTGACGCAAGCGGAAGGTTTAATATACAACAAATTGGTACTACGTATGTTTTTTATTTTTATTTATATTTTTCCTTAGTTTATTGTATGTTCAAAATAAAAAAGCATTTATTTTTTATTTTTTATTTTTATTTTTTTACTCACTAAATAAGCATTTATAGTTAACTATATATTATTTCGAAATGTAAATAATTTCCATAGCACTATTTATAATTAGTAATTTTCGATTTATTTAAATAGAGATTTTCTCATTTAAAATACTTTTAAAAATTCTACATAAAAATTGGAAACATTCAATAATAAAGTTTCACCTATATATGGATATAAATTTATTTATATACTTTTCATGATATTTTTTTTTTCGTTGTAGGAATATTTACCGTTTGCGACATTTTTTTCTTTTATTAACATATGATATTTTATCTTTTAAAGAGATTTTCTATAATAATAGATAAAGATAATTAATTAGATAAGTATTACTTTGCATGAAAAAAATAAAAGAATCATTTACGTGGGAAAAAAGGAACGTAATTAAACTTCACCTTTTGTAAGTTGAAATATAAAATTGCAAATTTTTATATATGCTTTAAAATTTATATTTTCAAAATTCTTGCATACAATATAAGCTTCAAACTTTATTTTTTCTTCCCTTTAACGTTCCTGAATAATTATAACATATTAATTAGTTCGTAAAATATGAAGAAAATGTGCTAAAGAAACAATTTTTTAAATATGTATTAAATATTTAATAAACATCTTACAAAGTTTAAAATATTTCTTTTTCTTTTTTTATTTATTTATTTTTATTTTTATTTTTTTTTCTGAAACGCACATAAAACACTAAGTAAACTTTAAGTATTTTGTAATTTTCTAAAAAGACAGCATGTATATATAATCTGTTTTTAGTATATTATTATGAAAACTTTATCTCCTCATACAGTTTTTCAGAAAATAATTTTTAATCGCGTTTTCTTTTAATCTTCTAGTAAAATTTTATGCTATTTATTAAACTATATTTTAAAATGTTTCATTTCAAAATTGGTTTTAAATTACATATGACTCAAACAATTTACATTTGTAAGATTTTTTAAGGGGGGGGGGATATAAAGTTAAAAAAAATAAATAAACTGTATCATATACATAATAAAAGACGAGGTACTTTTTGTTTTAAAAAGTAAGCTCTTTACTTTAATAATTTACAGGAACAGAAAAAATTTTGACAAAAACAACTTCTGGGTTTCACCTTAGCATGGAATCAGTCTCCTCAGAGGAGAATAAAAAATGTCATGACATGTCTCCTGACTACCCCCCCCCCCCCCCGGTCCCTTACATGTGAGTCCCAGGCCAACACCAATCGCACATAGTGTAGTACTAGTACGACAATAATCCTTTTCAAATATAACCAACCACCTTTACAAAACATTTTACATTATCGATGTATACGTACCTCAAAAAATGTTTTTACTATAGAAAAGTAAATTTATTATGAATATTTTACACGGAAAAATTTTCAGTTTAATATAAATTAATTTTTATAAAAAAAAATAAAATAAAAATAAAAAAAAATTCTTAATCTCTGATTCTAAAACTAGTAAATATTCAAGGGACAAAATGCGTAATATTATTTCTGTTCATTACGGTGTATTGAAAGCAAATTTAAACATTAAAAAAAAGGGGGGAAAAGAGAAAAAAAAAATCTCTGCAAATCTGCATTTATGACTATCAGGTAAATGTATTTGACAATCAACTCGGAGTGCATACGAGGCTGAAATTTGAATTTCATCAAGACATTGCTCCAACTGGATAAACTAATGAGCTTAGTGGGAGAATGGCGCGTAATGAATTCCCTCGGTGTTTGCCAAACGGGACTGTGTAATATATGTATTATGAAAGACAAATATTTAAAACAAGTCGCTCGATCCTCTTTCAATATCTTGTTTTTTTTTTTTTTTTTTTTTTTCTTATTTCTTTGTATTTCTATTTACGATTAAAAAAACAATTTATGTATTTTTCTTTTAAATTTAAAACATTTAACATATTTTACTATTTAGTCTACTGAAAGGGTATTTATATAGCAAATTATGTGTAATAATTTTCAGTTTTCTGACCCCCCCCCCCCCCGAAAAGAAAATATGGGGCAGTCTTTGGGGACTGACGATAGAAGTGAAAACTAAGTAAATTGTGAATTGTATCGTCGAGCTATTAGATTATTACTTTTTAATTATTTTTGTTTTTAAAGAAGTGTTAATGACCAATTTAAACTTTAATCATTTAAACTTTAAATTGTTATTGAAAGCAAAAAGAAGAATATAACAGTCTGTATAAAAACACGTGCTTGTACTTTGTAAACTATGTATATATACTGTGGGAAAAGTACATACATACATAAAGTACAGAACTAGAAAGAGAAAGATGCCAGTAGCCAGTATACTACTCATATTAGTATACATTTTATATATACACACACACATATATATATATATATGCCGCGCCGTGCGCTACATATATGGACATATATGTAGAGATATATACTCTTTGTAAATATATAATGTATACTAATAACGCACAGAGGTATATCTATGTACATATATACACAGTATACATATAGCTCATGGAAAGCGTTCGGTGACGATGACGTGAGTTCCATGATTTTTGTCCACCCAAAAGTGCTCAACGCGCCTAAAGAAGTTTTCACTTAAAGAAAAAAAAAAAAAAAACTGAGTATGAACGTTAAAATTAGGAATAAATTAAAATATTGCATCTAAACTCGAAAGGCATAAGTAGTGTAAAATTGTATTTATGATTTATGTACAGAATGCGTTTTAATTTTAATTATACTTTGCACTCGTAGTGCATACACAGCAGAAATTTGTCTTTCATCAATACTTCGCTTCAACACACAAGGCTAATGAGCTTAGAGGAATCATAACGGATAATGTACTCGTTCAACTTTTGTCGAAAAGTTTTATGCGTTATGATCAATGAGAGAAACGTAATATTTAAATTATATGTGTAATGATTTTTTTTTTCACCAAGCCGCTTTATTTTCTTTCATTTAAAAACTATCAGAAAATATATATTGTACCGAAATAAAAATATTCATATCAATTTTATTTAAAATAGTAATGATTTATTATTATTATTATTATTATTATTAGATCAGACAAAGAAAACAAAGATAACACATATTTTATTAATAGTTTATTCAGAAAAATAAAAATAATAATAATAAAAACTATTTTACTCATTTTTAAGATAAACTTTTAAAACCTTTGTCTTGGTACTAATGAAGGTTTCATATGTAAATTTATATCTGCATTTAAAATTTATAAATTGATGTATAATAGATTTTGTACGATAAAATATGTATTCTGGCAGCAATTCTAATAAGTTTTAATTTTTCTTTTTTTTACAGATTTGAAATCTTTAAATTGCGTTTCCTCAATTTGCATTTTTTAATGAATTCATGATCTTCAAATTTTTTAAACTTGTAGTTTTGTTTAATAAAAGACTTAACATTTTGTGGATATTTAATAAAATCTATTTAGACGATATTAGAGGTGTATATTAATATATATATTCTGAAACATATTTAAAAAGTACATGTCAATGGAAATATTCGTCAAAAAAACATAATTTCTGTTATGTTTTTATTTTTAATATTATTTTTCTTTTAAATAGATTGCAATTCTATTAAATAGATTCTATTAAACATCCAAAAAAATATTAAGTCTTTTCTTAGATATTTCTTGAAGTTTAAGCAATGTAAAGATCATGAATTCATGAAAAAATTCAAAATCAGTAAAAGTAACTTAAACATGTCTAATCTCTAAAGAGTATGTTACAAATCATTAAAAAACAAACTTTGTTTGAAAACTTCAAAAGTGCCAAGTCCCTTTAAAAATCTTTCTTTATATATATATATATATATATATATATATATATGTTTATTTATTTATATACAGAAAACGTTTTAGTTTAATAGGGAAAAAAAAAATCAACAATTCTAATCAAAAAACACTTAACCATTGTAAAGCTACAATAGTATATTTTTTATACCTAAAATGATTAGATGTTCAAGAACAATTTTGTGTAATGTGGTTCAAAAATGAAATTAAAGCGTTGATTACAAGTCGGAAAAACAAATTCATTAGCAGTACAAATTTGTATTTATGACCATCACTTAAATGTACATGAATTTAACTCGCAGTATATATTCAGTGTGTTGTTCCAACTCGCTAGAATAAGGAGATTGTGCAACAAAGGATTACGTAGTTTCTGCGCTACGAAAGATGCATATATATATATATATATATATAAAGCGTTGTATTTCTATATTTTCTGTCTAAAAAAAAGAAAAGAAAAAAAAGAAAGAAAAACAAACAAAGAATATAAAAACATTAGTGTCACTTGAATAAAATCAGTGTCACTTGAATAAAATCCTATAATATTTTATTAGTTTAAGGGGTCAGGTACTTTTGATAGTAGAAATACCTGCAAAAAATTATTCTAATTCTTTTTATAAAAACTTAAAAAATAATTACTTTTGAAACTCATAATTTTTAAGATATGTTAAGGGGAAAAAATATATCTACTAAAGCTGTTAAAATAATTGTGCATTTTTTTTTTCTTTTCTTAAATATGTTAAAGATAATTTTTGCTGGTGTAAGATTTTCGCAAAAGATTACGTGAAAAGGATACATCACACCAACCTAAGCAAAATTCCGAACATTGAAAAATACCTTATAATGAAAATCATGAAAATCATTTTGTTGGAAAGTTGCATCTTTTTAACAAAAATTTCTATAATTTTTATTAAAATGTTATCACTGTGTTTGACGTAATTATACTTATAATTGAAGAACAACTTTTTAAAGAGCTACTTGTTTGACATTTAATGTATATATGTATATATATATATATATATATATATACAGTCGGTAACAAAAGTGCCCAAACACTAGAAAATATTCCTATATAAAAAAGTACGCTTAATGCAGTTTTGCTAAATAAATCCTTGTGGAATCCTGTTTTTAGACTGACTAAAAAAAGGATTCAACAAGGATTTATTTAACAAAACAGTATTAAGCGTACTTTTTTAATATAGGAATTTTTGCTAGTGTTCGGACACTTTTGTTACCGACTGTATATATCACGTAAAAAGTGTTAAACTTTTATTAAATTCTAGCTAACCAGAACACAGATATTGTGCATGCGTAATTATACATTGACAAAATATTCGCTCTGACACTTTTTGTAATATATATATATATATATATAATGAAGAATTATTAAAATCTGAGCAATAGATAGATAAAACAACTGACTCCTTAACATTTTATTATATATATATATATATATATATATATATATATATATATATATTGAAAACCTTTTCAAACTTTGAATAGAAGAAAACATTGAATAAGATGAAACAGAAAAAATACATAAAATACAAAAAATATTACGAATATCAAGCAACCTTAAATATTTTTAAGATGCATGAGAAAAACTAATTTTTATGCAATTACATAAAATTAAATTAAGTTATTTTTAAAACAATATTTTTGATTCCCTTTTAATTTTACATAATTTAATAAATAATTCAAAGGATTTTAAATTTTTAAAATAATCGACATTAAATTTCTAACAAGAGAAAAATTAACGCTAATTTTTCTCTTGTTAATTAATTTTTTATACTTTCATGTAATATAATTTCTAAATAAGGTTTAATAATTTTCTTAATTAAGTGATTTAACTGATTTTTTTTTTTTTTTCTTGAGAAAAAAAAAAAAAAAATAACGGATCGAAAATATTAAAAACGACTTTGATACTTCGAATTGAGATTTGCTAATGCCTCTGTGCAGATCTTTTGTGAAATACTCAAAATTTTCAAATGAGTTAATCCAAATATCCTCTCTGTTAGCAAAATCGAATGAAAGACCAAAAAGATTCACGAAACATCTCGGCTCGGATAGTGTGATAATTTGTCCAATAGATATTCTACGTCTGAATTTAGTACCAGAGTAATATGTAAAAATGATCATACTTTATTAGATCTTTAATATTTACTAATCCTTATTACAGTGTTTTTTTTCCAATGATGCATGTAAAGTTTTCTGAAAACGGCATTCAAATCATTCAATACGTTGTACAGGTGTTGGACAAAAAAATGCGAAACTTTCGATTTTTTACGTTTTGTTAAATATTTTGAAAAGTTCATTAGGAATTATTTTGAGGCTTTGTCAGTATAAAGAAAATCTTATATCTCATTTTTTTCAGTTGTGTCATGAAAAGAAAAGAGGATCAGTAAAAAATTAAGCAAAAATGAAAATATTTTAGATCATCCTCTAAAAGGTAAAGCTTTTAATGCTTTTTGACTGTAACGTGGTTTTGAGGATGTTTCTCATTATCTGTATAAATTTGTATGAGGCTACCACATATATTCATGGAGATATAACGGACTCTTAAAAAAAAATGCCAAAAGAATTTCCATTTTTTTTTAATTTACCACGTAGGTTATTAGACCCAGTGCAAAGCCATATTAAGGAAATATGGCATATTGCATTAGACGCAGCATACAGCAGCCAGAATGAAAAATATTAAATATCTTACGAAATACAAGTACTTTTACAAAATAATTTTTAACTACGCATGCGCAAGCTTTATTGCAATTCCATTTGCCTGATTTAATATCCAAATGTATTGAACAACTTATGAAAACCTTAAAGAAATATGATGTAAATTCAAAACGTTACGAGTGATAGAATAAACATAATTTAAGTTTTTCTTTAAAAAAACACGAAAGATGGTAGGGGAGTTTATCAATATTTATTTACAATCAGCGAAAATACTGTAATATCATTGGGCATTGATTGGATCAAAATAAGAATATGAGTAGAACCCCTTATAGTTTAGCTTTTATTTTGCGAGAACTGAAATTCTGTTCGTCTATCTCTCGTAGCGTTTTGAATTTACATGATATCTGTTTGGAGTTTTCAAATAAGTTGCTCAATACCTTTGACTATTAGATTATGCAAAAGAATTTTTTTTTTTTTTTGCTAAAAACATTGCCGTAAAATTTTAAAGTATATTGTTTCTTGCTATTTTATTCTATTGCTAACAACATACTTGCGTATAATGGATCTATTTAGGGACTTCTTTGAGATTACATTGACAGCACCATCAATACGCACATTTTGCATATAATTTTTCCCTTCACCAATCAAAATTCCATTTCCTCATGATTGTTCTGATAAAATATCAAGTCATTTTGACAGTGAATTTTAAAATTATAGCGCTCTGAAATCGTAAATATAATTGTACTCGCCGTGCATTAAATTACGTGTAACGTTTTACTTTTACATTTCATTTTTACATTTCAAACATTAAGCTGTCTTTTTTCTAAATAATAATAATAAATAAGGAATAATGTATTTATATATATTTAATTTTCTTTCCTATATTTTAAATTATGAAGTCAACATATTTATTTATTTGTATCTTATTTATTTTTATTTTTTTTCTCATACAGCAATTTATGCATATATATTTTTTTTTCTCTTTACTTCTATATATTATATCTATAAAAATATTTATTTAAAACATAATACATTACTAAAATTTTCTCTCTTCAATTCTAGAATAAACTATGAAGATTATATTTGTTTACAGAAAAGTAATTTAATTTACCCTCACATTTTTTATTATCTTTCAGTATTGGATGTTTAAACATATCAGCAACATATGGAATCTTCACATATTTTCTTAAAGAAACAAAATTCATTTATCTCTTTATTGTGCGGAGGAACTTCATCTAATAACATTACCTTACTATCTTTAAATTATAATAAGGTGTGCTGCTTTGAAGAGAGAGAACAGGTTCTGCTAGATAACAATTATTCAGCGACATTTGCTACAAATAGTTTGCAAATCGCGGTTATACCGTAGCTCACTTAGGCATCTTCAAACTTCTCCTTTGGTATTGAGCGCCATCTAGTGTTAACGTTTAGCGATCAATATCATAGAAGAACCGAAAAGGTCTATGCAAGGCATTCCAACATTCAGCTCTGCGGTGTACTAGCGGATATCATCTCTCTGTGTTTATATCTCCCAGTATCACTGATCTCGTGCATGCTTTTCTCCATCTCATCTGTATCAAACTCCATTTACTGGCTCCGTATTGGATATGAAATTAATGATTACATGTTTCATATCGCACTTGATGAAATGTGAAATTTACATTTGAATGCAAAACCGCTGTGTTTATTTATTTTTGAAATTCAAGTGATCTTTTCTTTTAAAAGAGTTTTCTAACAAATGAAGTTGTTTTAAAAGCGGGTTAGTGGAATTGTGTTTTTTCTTGAACAACATTCATTTGCATATACCTTTACTCATGATAGTGCTGTGTGCGGATTAAAAATTATTTTGCGGTGTGAGTGTATATAATTTGCATTTCATACAGTGATTACTCTCGTGGGAATTTATCGTAGAATGTTTTTTTTTGCTGTTTAAAAAAATTGCACATAATTCGTGAAATGTTCTAAGGTAAAGAAAAAAAAAAGAAGTATTGTGATGTGTGTTGGATTTTTCCATTTAACTCATTAAGGATGAACGTGAGTAATTTTATTTTCCTTAAAAATAAATGACATATCTTTTTTTTTTTTTTTTTTTTTTTCGCATAAAAAATATTATTTGAAAATATTTGAAAAAATATATATATTAGGTTTTGTACAGGCATGAATTTTCATTTTAAATATATGTATGTAATATTATTTATTTATAAATTATACAAATATATATATATATATATATATATTATTTTTTTTTACAAATGGAGAAACTTTAAATATTTCGGTCTAGTGTATCATGTAAACGGAATATATATAATATAATATAATATAATACAATATAATATATGTTTTATCACAAACTTAAACATATTTTTTTTTTTTTTTTATATATATAGACATATTAATGTAACGTTTAATCTATATTTAGAGTAATAACATCCAGATATATATTTAGGAAAGAAAAATGAAAAAAAGGGAAATAATTTGAAAGAACTAATTAAAAAATCTGTGCTTTTATTCAACAAAAAACAAAAAAGAAGAAAAATGATTTTTTTTTTTTTTTTATGAAATATAAATTTTAATAAAAGAATAAACTAAAAAATTTGTATAATAGTTGCTTTTTATTTTTTATTTATTTATTTTTTTTTTTTTATAATATGCCGTAGCATACAACGTATTACCTAAAAAAAAAAAAGAAAAGAAAAAAACTCTAAATGTTCAGAAGAAAATAATTATTACTATAACAAATTTTTAAAGATACTTTATGTGATACAGTCTTAGAATTGTGTATATATATATACATATATGTGTGTGTGCGATTAAAAAAAAATCTTATATTTGTTTATTTTTTAATTAATGAATATATATATATATATATATATATATATATATATATATATATATGCAATATAAAAAATAAAATTTTACTGCTGTTCATAATTATTTACTTTACGTTAGAGAAAAAAAAAAAATGTTTAAGTGCTTTTTTTTTTTGTGAACTTCTACATCTTGCGTGTAAGTTTTTTTTTTTTTTTTTTTATAAAGGAGTGCATGTTATATATCGTAAATATAATTTAGCTTATAAATTTGATTTACAAATAATATCACTTACTAATATGTATTTTTTCTTCTTGTTTTTGTTGTTATTTGTTATTATTACGGGGTGGGAAGCAGTAGAATAAAAGTAATTTATAGGTTTTTTACGCGAAAATATCACTTAAACAGAAAAGTACTGGCGTTCAACTTTTTGTACTATTTCAGTCAAAAATATATAAAATAAATTAACTAGCTTTTAATATAGATAAAGAAAAACTACATTTGCATATTGAAAATTTATAATTTGAAAATTTATTTATTTGCTATTAAATATTGATTTATTAAAAATACGGTGTTGTAATTACATATTCTCATAAACATTAGAGTAATAAGAGAATAATCTATAAATTTATGCAGTGAGTTAGTAACCTGCAAATTTCTGCTGTAAAGAGCAATCTATAAATTTCTGCTGTGTATAATTATTAACTACTTATTTCTTATTTCTTACTTTTTTTTTTTTTTTTTTTTTTTTTTTTTTTTGACATATTTTGGGGGAAATGTGTGAATAATATAATATTATAATATGCATAATATGTATAAATTATTTAAAATATAGCATAAGAACAAAATGTTAAAAATCCGTAAATGAAACCTGTTTGATCATTATTATTTAACAAAAAGAAAAAAAAAAAAGACAATGTTTTAAACAGAAATTAATATATATATAGGGAAGCTTTTTACAATATTTCATGTTTATCAACTGAATTAAAAGTATGATATTTAATTTTATTAGAAATCATATTTCTCTGTGAAAGTAACGTAAATAAATAATAAATATAAAAATCCATAAATTTTTATTGCATAAAATTATGGTATTAAAATTATTGCTTTAAAATTACGATACTGAATTATATTTTTTTATGGTACATTTATAGAAAATTGTAATAATATAGTAAAGAATTAAACACTGGCGTGCAGTATAAATTCGACAACACGTAGGAATAAGCCTTTAACTATTTATTTTCTCCATTTACTTCTTTAGCTTCACAATGTATTATACTTTCTTAAAGTTCAGAATCAATTTTTCTTAAAAATCTTTTAATACTCATATGAGTATCTTAATAATTCCATTGTATTCCCCTATCTCACACATAAATATTTCGAAATAAAGTTAATCGGAAAACAATTTTTGATCAATTATTCAATAATTGTCTTTGTGAATAGCAAATATTGAAAGACACATTCTTCGCGTTCTTGCACGAATGTCACGTATTTCATTTTTGTCATAGGAAAAGTGAAAGTGTTTTATTTGTTGTTAAAATGCCGTATGTTTCTACTTTATCCTGTATTGACGTAAGCTTGAAAATATGTTGTTCTTTGGAGTATAATTGTTATTATTATAGACACAAATTCTCAAAAGAAAAATTAATAAATACATTTTCTCATGTAATAAAATATTTTGGATTATTAAATAATATTCATCGTTATATATTCGTATTTAGTTTAATAAAAAAAAATGGCTTTTGTATAATGCATTATACAATATATTTATATAAAAGTATCTCTAATATAATATGTAATACTTAAAACATAATTTATTACTATTATTATTTTTTTTTAAATCTTATGATAATAGTGTTTATTAAATATTCTCCTTAAAAAATACCAAATGTAGTGAATAATGTAAAAAAATCTGATGAGCTAATAAAGCGAGAAAGTGTGATGTTGTGGCAATAAAATTAAAAGAATAACCTAAATTTTTAATTTTAAATCTGGCCAATGAAAGCATTGCATTTTTTACAGAAAATTTTATAACAATAATTCCCAAAGTTCTCAAAACTTTTGCACTTGACTGCTAAAGTATGATACACAAAATCATTATCATTATTATTATTATTATTATTATTATTATTACCATTATTCAGATTTGAAATTAATTTTATATTTGTGTGCTTGTGTTACTGTGTATCTTATTTTCCAAATATTCCTTATAAATAAGACAGGTTTTAAAATAGGAATAATTCATAGCAAAATGAGAAATATGAAGATCTCACTTAACGACTGATTGACAAAATATGAGACTATTTTGCCATTGAACGAAAAGACTTTTGTATTTTGACTTATTTCTAAATATGAAAATTTTTTGTGATTTAGTAAATACAAAACTTTTTCACGATCAAATTTGAAAATACAGAACATTTCTCAGGTAGATTGCTTAAATATACGATTAACACACACATGTCTATCTATCTATCTATATATATATATATATCCCTAACAGCACAAAATATTCCAGAAACGTAACAATCATATAACATTGAAACATTATAAAACCTTCCGAAACATTAAAAACCGTTCAGATTACTTTCCGATTAGTTTCAAAAACGTAGAAATGTCCGCGATCGTAACAAAAAATCAGATACGTAACAGAAACGTTACAATCACTTAACAGATAGAAAATCAAAAAGGGCGAATGTTTCAGAAAGGTATCAGAGAGCATACTAAAGCGTGTTACGTTTTTGAAAGATTGTAAGCTTTTTGCAACATAACTGAAACATTCTGTGCTGTATGGGTATATATATATATATATATATATATAAAGACAGGAAAAAAAGAAAAAAAATTGATGAGTTACTAATGTAAGTTTTAATTATTAAATTGAATTTTCATACGTTTTTGCCCTATATCGCTCTTGTGAATACCTACTAACGCATCAGATCTGGTTTTTTTTTTTTTTTTTTTTTTTTCTCAAATTCAAAAGGACAACTTGTAATCAATGTAACCAGTTTGAACCAATGTTTTATAATTACTGCTTATTAAAAATTAGAAATAGAAAAACTAATGTTTTTATTTGGAGGAGGAGGGGAGGCTGTAGCCGACAGTTATATGTTAATTCTTTAAACAACAACATTGAACTTATTTTTGCCATTTTAACAACTCCTGAAATATCTGATTTCGGTAAAATACTGCTCATGTGCGCTTTTTACTTGATGTGATACGTTAAACATTTCTGACTGCGGCAAACACTGTTAATTTATTCGGGACTAGTAAAATGTCTGAAACTGACACAATCAACACTCTTTAATGTCTGCAGTGGTTTCCACTCATGACAGGCGTAAGTAAATAAAATAACAACAGTATATTTATTGAATAAAAATTTCATCTAAGGTTCTTATAAACTAAATTAATAAAAACAATAAATGTATATTTTAAAATTCAAAACGTTTGCTTGTTTAGGTTAGTTAATCATTTTTCATTTCGATACTAAATATTATAACAACTGTTTTTCTATTTAAAAAAATTAGGTTTTCTCGTTTATAAATATTATTTATTATGCAATTTAATGATTGTTATAAAATTTTAATTATTATAAAAATATTCGAGTTAGAAATTTATATTATTTTTTATACTAAATATGTCTTACTAATCTCGATTGGGATTTATATATTTTTACGAGTGTTTATTAATATTTTAGGACTTTAAAAAGAAGATTAATTTAGTATGCGATGGAAGTAAACTGGATTCCTGAAAAAATACAATTTAAAATTACTAGGCGTAATTTATAATAATATGTACTCAGAGAACAATTAATGTACAAAACAATTTATTTCGAGATATCCCGATTATTTCTTATTAAAAACCAAATGTGTGCAATAAAGCCTCTTATGAAATACTTTAGTTCTAGAGAGTAACTTCATTCTACAGCTTCCTAAACCAAACAAAAATCATTGATAACTGCCATTTACAACATTGTACACTGTTAAAAATTTCTGTAAATTTAATATAAATATCTATCCAAAGTCTCTGTAAATTTACAATAATTCTTAGTTAAAAGTGAAAAATCGAGATTCTCAACCTTTATTCTGTATTTTTAAGCAATTTTGTTATTTAATTTTTTAATTAATATTAAAAATGACTGTTACTAATTTAGAAAACAGCATTCCAAGTCAGAAATATATTCTCACTAATAATTAATTAAATTAATATTAGTTATTAAAATGAATGTATAAAATAAGTTTTTTAACATATCCGTTTATTTTTCTTTGTAATTTTAAGTAAGACTTAAGATAATGGATTACACAGAGTTTTCTGTCGAAATTTTTAACAGTGTGTTCAACATTATAAATTAATTTGAAGAATAAATTTTCACTGTACATCTGGTATTTTTCTAATAATGCGTAAAAGTTCGCAATCTATCTATGTATATTCATTGCATTTTTTTTTTCAATTCGAAGAAGTATGAAATTCAGGAAATGTATATAGTTTTCTGATTAAGGTGACTTATACCAAAGTATCATTTCTAAAACATGTCTTTTTCAAATTATATTCTGTATCACATTTCATTACTCTTACAGCACGTTTTGTCCAAAATAAATTGTAGATACATCCTATCGTCCCATTCATGTCTCATTACTTTACACTCTGAGTAGTACGTCTCTGCGAACGACTTTTTCCATATTTTTTACAAATGCATGTAAAGAGTCAAACTTAGATGTGAAACGGATGTACTTTAGACAGAAATAGAATCGCGTAGTCGCATGCATGCACCAGTGCGATACCCATGCGATGTCATATATGATGTCGCAAGTAGAAGAACTTTCTACATATATACAACATCCTTGAGATAGATATAGGTTTATGAGGTGTGTCTGCAATGCCTTCATTGTCATGCGATGTGATTTTCAATTTGTCTGTTTAAAACTGTGCCGTAAGAAACGATTGTGCTATTTAAATATAACACTATCTTAATGTTATTAAAAAGTTAAATAAAATGTATGCTAGAAATGTGAATTTTATGTATGTTTTTTCAATGATTATACTACAATTTTGAAAATAGTAATGTACAGCTAACGCAATTACATTTTAAACAAGGAGGTTTAGATCGTGTCGTTTAGAGAAGGTACATTTTGAATACTAAACATGCCGTTTGAAATCCACGAATACATATATAACAATTCATTTTTATGCATAATGCACGTATTTTTAACGTTTATTATTATTATTATTATTATTATTATTTTATAAAAAATTATGAATGAATTTCATACAATTTTATGAATCTAATACCTATAATTTTTGTTTAAAGAAAAATAAATGAGGAAAAAAAATAACTTTTAACAAATAAATAACATCCGTCACAGTAATTCCAGAATACGTAATAACGGACCATACTTTTCACATACGTACACAGGAACATTTCATTATGCGATGATATATTGTTTCTAATATATTCGATTTGTGTATATATTTGCATTATCTTTTAAATTGTATGAGGGCTTTTGAATTTTCAAGACATAATATATCTGTCTTTCTGTTTTACCAACATTTAAGAAGTGAAAAATTGCTATAAACGCTAGTATATACATTTTTTTTTCTTCAGAGTCGAGATTCTATTTAGAAAAAAACATATTTTGAAGTAATGAAAATGCATTTATAAATTTTATTTTTTTTTTAAATAATATACAGTAGAATATTACAATCTTTTTGCTTTTATTTATTTACATTATTTTTTAAAGCATAAGCAAACCCAAAAATAGTTTATTATTATTATTATTATTATTATTATGTTTTTGGGTATGAAAGTATTATTAATAATTAAGATATTTTCTGAGAATTACAGATTTAGAGAGATTATGTTAATTATATTTATTTTTCAATTTATTTTTCTATTTAATGGTACTTTTATTTTAACTTCTGAAGTAAATTTTCGAGTTTTATTATAATTGTTTTTAAAAGTTCATTTAAAAATGTGAGTGACATATACAGATATAAAATTATAATTATTTGTTGCCAAATATAATACATATATTATTAGTAAAACCTTTAAACAATTTAATTGCATTTTTTAATAGTAACTATAATTTTTTGCCTTATAAAAATGTTTGAATTTGATAAGATTAATATATATATATATATATATATATATATATATATATATATATATATATTATAAGTTTCTACGCTCTCTTATATGTAAACTATAGTGTATAAGGGACATAAAATAATATTTTTTTTTATCCCAAAGTGTTATATATGTTTCATCAAATCCTTAAAAAAAAAAAAAAGACATTAATAAGTTTTTTACAGAAACCATTGTTATAACTATAAATTTGTTTTTTAAAATCTTGATTAAATGCATTAAAACACCTTGGCTTTTGGATTGAAATATTTTTTTATTAAGAGAATTCATTTAATTAATACAAATCGAAGTGATACTTTTTATTATTTTTATTCTTAAGATATGTATCGAAAATATTCACTAATTAACGCTCCAGCTATTTCAAAGATAAAGTGTAAAAGAGCTTTCCCCCTACGGGATAATCTAATTATTTCTGACACTGGAATTTATTTTCTTGAATATCTCAGGAAAATAATATATTAGATTATAAAAGATACTTCAGTTCATTACCATGATTTTGTTTCAATTTTAAAAAATAACATTGGAACAGGTTTTGATTTTTTGGTTACATTTATTATTTTAATAAAGAATATTTTAATGACGTTCTCTAATAAACATCTTATCGAAACTTTCTATTCTGAAAGTTTCTTTTGTGTACTTATTGTTTTACCCATTGTTAATTAAAAAAAAAAAAAAAAAAAAAAAAAAAAAACGAAATTTTAAAAGTCCGCATAAATTATTTGCTTAAGAAAGCAAGTTTTTTTTCTTTTATTGTTATAGTTAATCTTAAATTATAACATTCATAAAGCATTATATATATATATATATATATATATATATAATATGGAATAGAGAGTATTACTACACCAGAGCCGCGGTTATTCGATTTACGATTAACCGAGTTCTGGGTTAACAGAGGTTGTCTCGAAAAAGCCACGCCCCGGAGAAGACGGGATTTTGATAAATGGTGTAGATAACTTTAACAAATTTTATTCAAAGTCACTGTATTTTATAATTTATATATGTATGTATTGTATTGTATTTTTAACTGTGACTACATTTAAATATGTAATTTATATATTTATATATATACTTCATTCACTACGTTTAATTCCATTTTAAACTTTACCGTACGTTTCCCCTCCGATTAACAACAGAGTCCGATTTATCCGAGGTAGTCTTTGTCCATAGTACCGCGAATGAACGAGGATCTACTGTATTATATTTACGATACGTATACTATAAAAGTTTTAACAAAAAAAAAGTAAAATGTCTGATAATAAATCCTACTTTGTAAATGTAAATAATTTTATACATTCTGGCAAAGCATTCAGATTGCAAAAATATAACGTATTTGCTTATTCATTTATTCATATTATTTTTCTGTTTTTCTTATGTTTACTGCTTAGAAATATTACAATAAAATAAAATGTTATTTTTAAAAACATTCTTTTTTTTTCTTTTATAATATTATTTAAAGTTTATTTCTTTACAGTAAATCTTTGTTACAGTAAATCTTAAATTACGACATTAATGTAAAATACGTTTTAATTATCTTACAATATGAAACCAATAAAAATGTAAAAAATCCAATAATCAATATCATTTTATACATTCTAACAAAGCGTTCGGGTTTTACAGATATAACGTTTTTATATCATTACGTTATTTTCTACTTTTCTTGACATTTATTATTGAGTAATATAAAAAAATAAATAAAAAATAAAAAAGCATTTTTAAAAATTATTTTAGTTTCTATTTCACATAATATAATATTTCAAAGAAATATTATATGAGAAGTTAAATAATAATATGAAGTAAAAAAGAAAATCAAGTTAAATAAATTTCTTGTTAAATAATCTTTAATATTAACAATGATGTCTGAAGAGTTTTTTCTTTTTTGGATCTATTGAAACTTTACATATGTAACATTTTGGTTAAATGTAAGTAATAATTTTAGATTTATATATGTATATTTTTGTGCATGCGTTAGTAAACGGTAGATTATTAATATATTTTTATTACCAACAATAAATCAAAGTATAGATATTATCTTTTGTCAGACATCAATACAGAGACAGATTAGGCTACACATTCTCAATGTAACATTCGATCCAAAATATACTGGATGACATTGTTTCCTTTTAATAACATGATGACCATTATGTACCTGCATATAAATTCCTCACACCAAAACGCATATGATTGTGGAACGTGGAAAATGTTTATTGAGGACGTGCTAAGTTAACCCTTATATACTGCTCTGAAATACGGAATATATGTATTTGATACATATTTTTCTTACTGAAAACTTAGTGAGGTAGCACTGTAATGTAGCATTGTTACATAGGCATAAAAAAAAGGTCCATGGTCTTTAAAAAAAAGTAAAAAAAAAAAAAAAAAAAAAAAAAAAAAAAAAAACTATTGTTTTATATTCTTTAATTTTTTTCTAAGATTCATGGTAGATTCTTGAAGTGATTTACAAATTAATTACAACAACAGTAAAAATTATGAAAAGTGGCAATTAAAAACAGCCACAGAATTCCGCTAAACAACTTTCTTGAACAAACAAAATGCATATTTAAAGTGTTGTATGCATCGTCTAGTGCCATTTAGTGAGGTAAAATTTATATACATATATAAATATGTACAATCCTTCTTGATAAAGTCGGCAGCAAAATTTTTCAAGAGCTAGCAATAATTCGTGTTTAAAAGATGTGCACCTAACATTGTTTTGTCAAATAAATATTTGTCAAGTCACGGTCGTAGTCTTTATTATGCTGTTTACAAAATAAATAAAAAAACAAACAACAACAAAAATAAATAAATAAATAAAATCTAAATTTTGGATAAAAAGTACCGACCAAACAAAAAAAAAAAAAAAAAAAATAGAGAGAGAGAGAAATGAGAAATGCGGATATGTGGATATGTGCTTCACTAATTTTGATGCCGGCTCTAAATATCTTTGGTATTACTTTCGCAAACTGCATTCTTCGCGATTTTTAATCTCATGGTATTTTACAGTACCCCTAATTGATAAAAGGTTAAACCAAATTACGTACAATATATATATATATATATATATATATATATATATATATAACTAAAATATAACGGAGTTGAAACTTCTAAAATAGAACATTGGAAGTTTTTTGATATACCAAAAAACTAAATTCGAAAAACTGGCGTACGGTCAATACTTGCTTTTGCCTCCAACGCAGTAGCACGTGTTTGCACCTGATGAAGAAAGGCTACGTCCTTTCGAAATCGGTTGTTCTGACTTAAAATTTATGGTGTGTGAAGAAGTTTTAATATCTTTCTATTTTTTGATATACTTTAAATTTTCATTTGGATTAGAATGATGTTAAAATAAAATTTACTTTAAACAAAATGGTTAATAGCAGATAGGAATTGAATAGTCTACATACTATAATACTGACTGATACCATTAAGTTTACTACCAACATTAATATGTGAAACACACACACACACACACAAATCTGGATAAATTATTATTTTTAACACTATTTCTAATGTCGACAACGAAATAAAATTCAAAAATAAATATCCATAAAATAATAAATTAAATTTAGAAAAATAAAAAAATAGGCTAAAATATAATATAGCTATAGTAAAATGCATACTATTACAAAAAGCAGAATCTTTAATTAACATAAAATTTCATTAGGTGTATCTAATGATCGTTATATAATCTTTTTTCAATTTCTTTGCAAAATTAAAACAAATGATAGAGAATTCATGTATGAAACTTTATCTTATTGATTAAAATACGGAAAAACAAGATCTCAAAACTTTTCCCGATTTGTTATTACTTAGTCACTTAAAATAGAAGGTTCGGAACATTACTCTCCGTCTAATGGAAGGGGAACTTCCTTAAAGTATATGCAAAGCTGAATTTGAATGAACGCTTCGCACTCTCGTGTCACTGAACTAAGAGAAATACAGATGTTGAATAATATTTCGTATGCGTGAAAAATACATTTTATGCTTTTATCATAAGTTGAGTTTGCAGTCATAAGCACGCATATTCAACTGTAACTTAGGATAAAAATATACTGCAACATTTTTAAACAATGTTTAAAATTTATTTAACATATTTGTGTTTTCAATAATAATGATAATAATAAAGAGGGGGAGAATCGCTTCTATAAATTGAATTCATAACGTTTCTCTCAATACAGTCGGTAACAAAAGTGTCCGAACACTAGCAAAAATTCCTATGTAAAAAAAGTACACTTAATACGGTTTTGTTAAATAAATCTTTATCGAATCATGTTCTTACACTGACTAAGAACAAGATTCGACAAGGGTGTATTTAAGAAAGACGTATGAAGTGTACTCTTTTCACATAGGAATTTTTGCTAGTGTTCGGACACTTTTGTTACCGACTGTACATAACGAAATTTTATATTAATGATTATGTGTTTTATTCATTGATATATACATTTAAAAGCTTGTAAAGAAAACTTTAAAGAGAATTCAGGCTATAAAAAATGTAAATAACTATAATTTCAGATGCAAATCATTACATTAAATATAGGTTAAAAAAATAAAAGAATTTATATAATATTCTGTTTCTGATATTTCTTCAGTGTCAGATAGTTAAAAAATAAAATTTAGTATTATAATTATAACGTTCGTTAAAATACATTTATGTATTCTTAATTACTTACTCTTAGTTGGTCTTCGCTATAAAAATATTTATGTATTCGTAGTTGATAAATGCTAGTGGAATGAAATTATCGATGTAGAAGTTATTCATTTTGTTACATTTGTACAGCAGTGTTCTCAATATGTAAAGACTTTTTATTTAATAGTTATCACTAATTTCCAAGAATGATGTTTGATATATATCTAAACACCGGAGGTAAAACACACAATGCCCATTTTGCAAAAAGAAATTAGTACCATGTTTTTGATGTACATATTTTGTTTTATGTATAGTTAAATGTTGAATGTTAAGTTCTATGATAGTTTTATGTAGAAACCTATGTCGAGTTACTATAAAAGAGATAGAACAGTGGAAAATAAAATCATGTCCTTTTTTTAATTCATGACAAATATATTTCCTTACATCGTAATACTTAAAAAATACCAAAAGTAACATGTTTATAAACTTCCAACACTTAAATTTAAATGATAAATTACAGAATAAATAAAAAACCGTCCAATTATTTTACATTAACTTGAACGAATCTGGAAAAGGAAACACTGAAGATTATAATAAGTTATTACTATTAAAAACTCAATAACTAAAAATATTCTAGTTTCTTTTTATATTAAAAAAAATGAAAAGAAAGAAACAAAAAACAGACGTATTACGTATGATAATAGAATCTTTTAATCAATCAAAATATTAAGTATTCAAAATGACTTTTTGTTCTGTAACAAAAGTTTTTGCCTTACGTTTCATTACATCATTAACACCATCCCTAAAAATTGAATTTTTACGATATGTTACCTCAGTGGTACAGATATGACAGACGATTAAACAAATATTCAGTAGAGAACATTGCAATTCAAAATTAGTAGTGAATTTAAAAAAAAAAAGCCACGTTGTTTTACAAAATTTAAAATGTAAATATATATTAATAAACCTTCAAGATTTTTAGCTTTAAACTATCTGTTTGAAATAACTATACAACCGAATTTATTAAAATTTGAAGAGTATTAATAAAAAAAAAAAAAGAAAAAAAAATATTTAAATGAGTTATCATAATAGAAAATTCCTTTCTTAGAGATTTTTGAACAAGATTTATATAAAGTTAATACTAAATATATCGATTTTTTAGAATAATACTAAAAATACAGTTATTATTAAATACTTAAGTGAATAAAGCAAAACTATCGCTTATTATTTTAAGTAGATTGTTATTTTTATTAAATATTTAAATAGTATTGATAATTTAGAAATCCAGCCATTTAACTGCTCAATATGTTTATAGTATCACAATATCTTTATATTGTTTCACATAAAACATAATAATGCTTTTAGAAAGCTCAGCATACCCTTTTTAATGACTTTATTTAAAAATTCAAACACAACTAACGTCAAAATTTATTTTACTAAAGGAAATAATATAAGACTTTAGTCATTAATAAGTGCTGCATAATTAAATCTTTATTCAACCAACGGATTTCTTGACAAAGTATAGTCTTGTTTAACAATTGGTGTTCTTAGTTCAGCTTAGATTGTAACTTCTAGATTTTGACTACCATAATTAATTTTCGAAAAAGTATTATTTACGCATATTGCATTTCAGAGAGTTATTACAAAAGATTCTTATAAGATATTTACGTCATAAAAGCTGCGTATATTATCTTAAAGAAAGGACTTTCCAAATTCAAGATAATATTAGATGATAAGTTATAGATTTTCTAGAATAAATTAGGTTAACATTGATGTTAATGTATAAATTATTTTCACTACGTGACAAATATTTCAGTGTTTTGAAAAAGTGATGATAATCATTCACTTCACTGAAATATACACAATTTATTAAAGATAATATGATAATATTTTAATTTCAAGTAGAAATATTTTTTCCCGGTATAAATTGTTTACCTAACATTAATAAAATTTATAAAGCACAATATAAAATATAAAAAGAACATCACAACGTTTCGTCCTAGCATTGTTGCTCGTGGACATCTTCAGGTTTAGTTCTCCTATGAAGATGTCCACGAGCAACAATGCTAGGACGAAACGTTGTGATGTTCTTTTTATCTTTTATATTGTAAACTTTTAAACTAAGTCTTTTGACTTAAATTTTAACGTATGAAATACTGTGTTTTATATATTTTATCAATTTAATCTATACACGTGTAAAAACAATTACTTCTTCAATACCTAAAGTTATTAATTTAGCAAATATTAATTTATAAATGCGTCGTATTTACTGATATTAAGAAAAAAAAAACTTACTTATGTAATTAAAAAAATTCATATATGATATCATAATATAATAAAAATCATATAGTTTATATTTTTTTTTCTAATCAAAAAATAATCATTTTTTCATTTTTCTCAAACCATACCGTGCTTTAAACTAGATCATTATTATTTTTCTTTGTTCTTTAATTGTATTCTAATTTAACCAATTGATGTTAGGTTGGAAAAGCAAGCGGTGAGTCACAGTAGAGAGATTTTCTTGGTGGACGTGAAAATTAACATAATTATATTTCTAAGAGACTTTTTTAAAATGAAACAAAGATTTACAAAATAAACAAGAATTCGTTTAGGATAAATAAAAAAATGTTGAAAGTGGGAATACTGTAGAACAGTAAAAGTGCCTTGAATCAATTCCCAAACAGGTGTGTATCCAACTCGAGAAGTCTTATAGATTTCACAGATAGCTCATGGAGACGGCATCAATTATGTACCACAGGCAAGGCACAGATCAAGCAATGGGGATGAGAGAGATAAACCATATTCAGTTGAAACAGGGGATAATCTACTTGGTAGAAGAAAACAAGCATTAGCCAAGGCGTCAATCATATGACGGTACATTATGCAAAGAGTGTCTTATCAAACAGTCTGGATTTATAATTAAACGGAATTCCAATATAAATAGGTTTGTTATTACAAAAGTAAATAGTGAAGACAGAATTTACAGCTTCAGTTCTGTTTATAGTAGAGTCTATGTTTACATATGACGTAATATTTAATAATCACAAAACTCGGATTAACCACAGTACATACGCATGCAACGTGTTTCAGTGGTAGGAAGGAGATTACTTATAGATTATTACTAGTTGGCACTTAATTGTTCTGTTTTTTTATAACACAGTTCTGTATTAATTGTACCCTAATATTTTCGAGCGATTATAATGTTCCAATACAACAGTGTGCTAGCATATTTTAGCAGGACATTCCAAAACTATCTAGCGTTTTGCATCCCGGTAAAGCTAAGGATTTTAGTAATGGTACCAATATACTTTCCGTCATAGTTCTCGATATAATAGTTTCTAATGGGCAAACATTTGCCACAATTCAACATTCTGCTCCAAGCATTAAGAAAAATCAAAACAATTAAAATTTTGCTTTCCTCATCAAGTGAAAGAGTGAGCCTCCGTCATCGTTGTATCCTGATTTGTCTAGACCAAAATATTTTCTTTGGTATATTGTATATTGCTGCACTATAAAAAAAAAATTAAAATGATTAGAAAAATAGAAAAAAAGAAATTACTCAACTTTTCTACACATAATTCATGTTTTCAAAAACTAATGAAATTTAGTTTAAAAATACAGATCAATACGTCAAACAGATATTTTTAATGTAAGCTGACCAAATCCATGATTATTCATGAAGATTTCATCTGGTTGTTACATATTATTTTTCTGTTTTGTATACAGAGAACATGTATCCAAACAGGAATGCTAAGTGCTAAGTAGCAGTGTAAATTTTGCTTCCATAACAAAGAGGTAACGCTGCTGCCAACAATATGATTGACTCTCGTTTAATCCTGACTAGCATAATTGGCGAAATTAATTAGAAAATTTGTACAGTGCGCCCTACGGAAAAAAAAAATCTGTTATGTACGAATATTCTCTGTATTGTTCTGTTGAAGAGAATTTTTGCCCCAAGTACTTTTCGCATAGAATATGGATACTTTCTGGTAAATTTGCTGCTAGAATTTTTTTCTGAAATAAGAGTGTCGTAATTTTGTATTATTTGTCAATTTATTGAAATAATTATTATTGAAAATCCATAAAGCATCTTCATTCAAATTTTCATGTGCGCAATTTTTTTACAGATATTTTCTATTTTTAAATACAACTTTTTTGTTTGTTTGTTTGTTTGTTTGTTTGTTTGATTATTTGTTTGTTTTTTCCTAAGACGTTTGTGATAAAAACAATGAAAGTATGACAAAAAAAAAAAAAAAAAAAAAAAAACTAAATTTAAAGTATGATAAAAAAAAAAATAATAATAAATAAATAAAAAAATATAAATAAATAATAAATAATAATAACCTAAAATCGAAAAATTAAATATATAAAATTAACAAAAGAGGAAATATGCAAAATTGTAATATCAAACGAAAAACATGTAACTTCAAAATTACAAAATATTTTTTTCACACTTCTAAAACACTATTAAGATTTTATGTGTAATACTTATATTTAGAAAATATATTTTATTTTTATCTTTATTTATCTACTTAATTTCTCGCTTTTTCTTACAACACAGACTAGTAAAACATATCTCGACATTGTCCGATTTTTTCTTTTTTTCTTTTCTTTATTTCTTTATTCTCTTTTCTTTTTTTTTTTTTTGTTAGCTATTTTATAATAAGATAGAAGCATTTTTAATGAAATAAAATCAAAACATAAAGTACTGCAACAGAAATATCATTCATTCTTTCGTCATTTTTGTAAATGGGATTTCAAAATACTAAAGAAATTGCTGATCAACAAATAATATTTTCAAAATCATCGTTATTGTATATTGTAATGTATACCTAAAATAAAATCAGAATTTATTTACTTTAACAAATAGCTAGACAGGCAGCTAGACAAGCAAATACAGATTTAAGCTGAGCTACGCTAAATTTTAAATCTCTCAATACTTTCTTAATTCATTTGAGATGTCGGATATATTGCGAAAATTATTTTTGAAAATTTTCAGTCAAATACAATTTCTTTCAATATTAATACTAGATCACATTATTACAGGTAAACATTATTTACTGAGTGTTTTGTCTATTAAAAAAAATTATAATTTTTGTATAATGTGTTATTTAACATAATAAAAAACAATAGATTTCAAAATACTTTAGACATTTTTATGGGAATAAGTTCTTTTTTTTATTTATTTAGTGCTCAATAAAAGGAATAATAATGAGAATATACATATATATATACTCGTATATATATATATATATATAATAAGAAAAAAATTAAATTTTTTGGTAGTGTAAAGATTTTTATATCAGTGTAAGCAGCTTTGAATTGATTTTTTTTTTTTTTTTTTTTTTTTTTTTTTTTTTTTGTTGTTGTTTAGGATGGAGAACCATTAGTCTCAATCTACGGATAGAACGTTGTTGCGAATTTTACGATGATTAGGCATTTATCGAAATCGAAAATTTATCGGAAATATAATTGAATAATTTGAAAATGATGTTATAATTCGGGGGGAAAAAAACATAATAGTCCGCCGTACTAAACTAAATTGCCAGAATTTCATTTTATTATTATTATTTTTATAATAATTATAATAGTCAGTATCGAAACGGACAGTATTTAAAAAGTTGAAGAAGCCCTTTTTTAGACAAAATACATTTTTTTTTTTTTTTGCCAAATAAGTTTACGAGTTGATTCTATTTCATTTTATTTAATTATTTATTTATTTTTAATGAAAAGAAATTCGCGCGTAAATATCAAAATTGATATAAACTTTGTTGAAAATCAAACTTGCATGGTAAAATGGACGTCATAATAGCTCTAAAGTTTTTTTTTTCTTTTTTTTTTTCTTTTTCCTTCTCCGTCATGCCTTCGTTTGAATCTCAATTTACGCATGAATGTTCATAGTGATTTCAAATCTACTTAAAACTGCAAATCTTGGTTTAAAGTTTCTTAACTTGAATTAAAAAAGAAAAAATAAAAAAAAAGACAACGCGATACACGGTATTTAGTTTATATTTTAAATATTCTATGACGGTAACAAAACATTTAATTCATGTTACAATACATATTTTGATGACATGTGGGACGGATAAATAATTAATTTAGGTAAAAAGAAAAAAAAAAGTATATTTTTTTCAATTGTTCTTAACTAGTTCATCATCGGTATAGACTTACGCTCCAAAAAGCTGATTAATTGTTGTGATATGTTTTTACCATGTATAGTAGTAGTACGATTGAAATAAGTTTCAATTATTGATAACCTCCCAATATTTGAAATTATGTGCAATTTATGTATTCATTTTGTTTAAATTGTGAATTTTTGTTATTTGAATGCAATTGATTTTAAAAGAAAAAAATGTTTTAAATTAGTCCACAATTTACTGCAAATTAAATTTCACTTTAGATCAATTTACGATTAATATTTTTGAAAAAAAGATAAACATATTAAGAGATAAATATTAATATGCAGTAACTGTTCGTTTTTAAAAATAAAGGTAATAGTAATAACTTGTTAAAATATATTTTTACAAAATAGGATCAAGTTCACAAAAAATGCAATTTTAAATAATTATATGATATTTTAAATTGTACATTTGGCTTTGATATTTTTATTCTCTCTTAAATTCACATGTAAACCATTATAAATTTAGTCAGTGCTTTTATATTTTTTACAGACACTGCCACTTACAGCTCAATCAACTACCCAAAATACCATTACAGCTGGTAGGAAGAATAATTGAATATGACACATTAATGGACCACACAGCTGAAAATTTTAATGAAATACAAGTAAACCTTTAACTCAAAATCGCTATTGTGTTACACATGTTTCAATAATCAGGTAATTGGATAATAAATAAGAAACTTGAGTACTTTCAACAACAAGTTCTTTTCTTGGTGAAGTACAATGCAGAAAATATTAAAATACCTTTGAATTCAGTAACAAATAGAGTTTTATTCAATAATTTGAGCTTGCCAGTACTGACACCGCATGACCACTGTGGATTCATTGCATCATTTGCGCAATATTTGAAACGGCCAAATGTAACGCGTTGTTAAGAATTTTCGTTAATCTATGTGGAATATTTTCTTTTTATCTGACCATGTTCACTACGTCACAAAGTTAGACTTTGAATTTTAAATAGTATTGGAGAAAACAATCACATAAGGTTATAGCCTTGGGAGCTAGGTCTCCTTGGAACTAAAAAAAGGTATTAAGGTCTTTCCTTAATTCTAAACGAAATTATCCCGCAATATTTGCTGTACCGATTTAAAATTCTGTGGTCATACTTGCATTTGCATAACTATTATCTAATAAAAGCACCTTCAGCTATTAAAGATAAGCTAATATATCGTAACATGATAGTTTTTTACGGTAACTGTAGAAGTCTTTAGCTTTCACCATGCACTGTTTAAAAAATGTCCAAAATATTGAATCTGCTTTAGAACAAGACTAATTATTCAGTTTTTGTTAATAGAACGATATATCTTCAGTAATGTGTGATTGTTTGTTCGATTGTCTGTAGTGTTCCAAAATTCGATACCACCATCAATCCAATGCGTCATGGAGTACATAACATTTACAATGGCCAAACGAAATGTGTAAAGGCATTTTCATTACACTATGTGTATTTTTCTTTACTTTGGACAAATTCGGAACGCAACTTAGATGGAATTTGAATTTCTAAATATCTCAGAAAAATATCACATGAGTTTTATATCAGGAAAGACATGGAAATGGAAAAAAAAATGTTTTGCAATCCCTTATTTAATAAAGTAATTGAGTAATTCTTGCTGTATTGTTCTAAAAATGTGTTGTAGTCGTCCTTACTATTGCATAAAAGTTATTTCATATAGGCATTTGTGGCAATTGTGGAGTAGGAAATATATCGTGTTGTGATATCATTTTGAGTTACTTGTATAAAAATGTGGCCCTGACCGTTTATTTATTTATTTATTTTTAATACACAAATAGATAAATCTGATGTAGAACTACGCTAAACATTGCGTTTTGGTGAATGGAAGCAGATTTCATGAACTACATTAGATTGTTCGGGTTACAAATTTCGAGAAGTCTGAGTTTTAACCATTTTTTTATAAAAATGAAATGTCTCATTGCATAGAATTATTTACGGCTAGGATTCGTCTGAAATTATACTTGTAAGAAATGATCGAGAAAATGTTAAGCGTTTATTCTAACTGGTGAGCTTTATTATATGCAGATGGCGTATCTTTTAGAGATAAATATAAAGATTCTGTAATATTTTCCATGCCACACACCGATTGAAACACAACTTTCGGCTTTTCCCCGAGCGCTAGCAATTCAGCTCAGATGCCCTTCAACGATAACAGTCGTAGCACCGGCTATTGTGTCTTCTGTTTTCTACCAAGGATAAATACTAAACATCCCGTTTCTTAAAAAGTCGTAATTATGCATTTTAATGAATTTAGTTATAGATAGCGTTTGCATAGGTTTTTCGAGAAAAAAGGAATTTTCATTCATTTGCTCGATGAAAAAAAAAAAAAAATATCAAGGTAAAGTGAGGTAAAATGAAATGTAAGTTGAATTCAGCTAAAAATATACATTTCTTTTCACTATAGCCTGATGTTTTGGTGATAAAATTAAATATGTACGCTTGAAAATGAATTTTAAAGTTTTATCTGCGTGAATTCAGATGCGTAAACTGCTACAGTAACATGTTTCAAAATCTTAGCGACAGTCCGAACATTTTTCCTTGATTCACTTTTTCAAAAATGTCTTTATTTCTTCCTCTAATTCAGTTGGTATACCGATTCATGAAACACGCTACACACGGCTCTCAGAAAGACAGTTAAAAAACTGTATATTAAAAAGAACTATTGGCATTGAATATCATTACACAAGTTTTCGAAGATAAAAATATGAAACTAATATTATCGAAATACAAAACTGCATAATAGTCTTTCAATTCGTTAAGGATAAAATCAATGCTTAATGTTTCGTTTTAATTAAACATTTATTAAAATTATGTTACTAATTATAATTTGAAAGTTGATTAAATTTATGACATTTTTAAGACAGTCTATTATTTAACTAAAATTGTAATTCCGGTCAACTGAAATTAGAAACTTTATTTCAAATTTATACTTTACACATTGTGCAGATATAAAATTACTTTCATCACCACGATGTTATGAAATTATTAAGAAAGTTTATCTACTTTTCTTCGAAGAGAAAATTATCTAAAACCAAAATTATGATTCCCTTCCCATCACTTCAAATTATTCAACGATTAATCAATTATTCACATTCCCAAAATGTTGGAAAAAAAAAAAAAAAAACATAAGTGCAACAGCTGATGAATACAAATGAATAATTATCAATTTTCTTTCCAGAAATAGTTGCAATTGGTTTGCATTGAAACGTTTCTTTTAACATTTGAAATGTTTATGGAGATCATATGGCGGCATATACCTTTTTTTTTTTTTTTTTTTTTTTTTTTCTCGTTTCATATAATTTCTGTAAATTGTTTTTTTTTTTCCTTTAGCAAAGCAAAAAATTATGTAAGCAAATTTAAGCAAAAATATTTAAGCAAAAATTCTTGAATCGAATACGTTTTCAAAAATAAAATGTCATATCTTATATATATTTACTGTAAAACCTTATGTTATTTAACCATTATTCCTATAATTTATTCTGCGTAATTTTCTCATTAGTCAATCATTTTCTTCTATATTTTTATTTAATATTTTTTATAAATAATAATTAATAATTTAACATACATTAACATCTGTCAAATGGCTACATCTTGAATGATCTGCCAAATCTCTGGCTACACCAGTCACAGAGTCCCATTCTCTAGCAGAGTCAAAGATGGATATTTCTCTCCCATTTTAAGCTTAATCCGACCCATTGAGTGGAGTGAGAATACCGATGTAATTTCTCAAACTTTTAGCAATTGAACGAAATACTGGCTGTCGAAAGCAAAGAGAATGCAGCCTTACTCTAAAAGTCTACGAGGTGAACTGAGTTTTGATAGGATAGAGAAAAGTTGTCTGTGATCGACTGACACCACGTGTCATCACAGGGGTTTCATGCACTTTTATAGCGGAAAAGGTAATTGGCATGTAAAGTTTTATTTTTGCTGCTCAAGTGTAAGGATATTTTTTGCCGCCATTGTAGTCTTTTTATCTTATGCTGTTATGCATTTATTATAGGAGCATATTTACTTTATTCAATAGCGAAAGTCATAGTAGAAATTAAAATCGTAATTATCTTCCTAAATTCAATTCGATTTTGAAAAATTTATCTTTACATTTAAAATTTTGAAATGCAACTCTGATTATGAAAGGAAACATTAGCTAACATTATATATAGTGGCTTGCAAGATGATAGGAGCGGCACAAAAACAATAAACATAAATAAATAACTGTGATATACAAATTCACAAACAGTTTCATTAAAATTGAATATATCATATGCCATTTAATATTATAACAATAGTTTATAAAAACTGCATAAGATTTTAAAGAAATATTTTTAAATGTGTATCTTGTTCAATTTCCAAAAGCACAAAAGGACAAGAACCTTGCCAGTATTTTTAAAAACTATGGCTCGTGATTGGTGGACTTTTAAGCATATTATTCACCAAAACATTCAATAGATTTTCTGCTCGCATTCATTTAGTTAAGAATATATTTGAATGAATGGATGAGGATAAATGTTCTCAAATATCGAATAAGGCCAATCTTTAAGTTATAATGACATTGGATGGCCCTTTCAAAAAACTGCTGTTAAAATGAAACATTAGAAGACAGTCGTTTCTAATTCTCAACAAATTCCGGGTACAGGATATAATGCAAAAGAATGTAATGCAGAAGAGGGCCAAAATTTTGTTTTTTTTTCAAACGAGCCAGATGCTTGACTATTCGCACTGTAGCGAAGAAAATACCGAAAGAAAAATTAGATCCCAAATATAGAGACAGTATGTATCAAAATTCCGTTCACTGTGATTTTTCGAGCTTAAAACTTCACTTTTTCAAATCCCATCTAAGTTATTGCCCAGAAAATCTGGGTGATATGAATAAAGAATATGCACTGTTAAAACATTGCTGCCAGAAATTCTCTGTAATTTGGGAATATAGTCGCAAATTACGGAGAAATTACGTTGTCAAAACGTATTTTTCTGTCATTACAGAGAATTTCTGTCACCATTTTTTTAACAGTGGGGATAACTGGTTTATCAAGACATCAAAGAAATGTAGAAGACGTATCAAAGGCAATGGAATGTTAACATGACAACAGATTATTGTTGGATACTGTATGGAGAATCTCCCCTCCCCTCCCCTCCCCTCAAGACCCTCAATCCGCACACGAGAGAAATAGCTGTAAAGGGAGCCTCGAAGTAAAGAAACACTTTTAAAAGATAATGTGTAAATAATAGCCTATTTTAAAGTATTTTATACATGAATAGTTTTGAATTCTTTCGTACTTCATCCTCACTTTGTAAAAAAAAAACTTTTCAGTGATAGAAAAAAAAGACAAGTAATTCTGAATTCAGCGTATTGAAAAACGTTAGAGACACTCAACTATAGGGTAAAAAAAGGAAAAAGTAAACAAAATTTCGCAGACCTGTGTACCAGTCGAAAACATCAATGCGGATAGATCGGAATTCTAATTTTCTAAGAAACTGTTATACAGAGTGTTTATAAAGTCCCGGACCCATTTTGATGTTTAATAACTCATAAAATAATAAAGATAGATTAAAATTAATAACATAAATGGTTAGATAGACTCAAAAAGTTTCATGACCCTTGTCAATGAACTTCCACGTGTGCCCCCTTCGTCGCAAGGAGAATATCAAGTCGATAGTCAATTTCACGCCAGGTAGCGGCAAGCATGTCGGCATCCACAGAGGCTATTGCGGTTGTAATTCTGACATTTAGGTAATTATTCGACTGCCGCTCGAATAAAACATCACATACAAGAGTACTACATAGAACAAACACATCAAAAGTAAACATACCATTGCAATAGTTGCCAAAAACAAAAGAGAGAAAAATGCAATTAATAAGCAGACGATATTTAGAAAAGTACAGATATTTAGACTGGAAAATGAAATTATCTGAAATTAACCACACGCGCAGACGATATTTACAAAAGTAAAGATATTCAAAACTGAAAAGAAAATATATGAGTTATTCCATCAATAAATGCCATAAGTTTGTTTATATCTTCATTATTTTATGAGTTATTAAACATCAAAATGGGTCCGGGACTTTATAAACACCCTGTATATTAAAAATTTACCGTTAAAGATTTCGGATTATAATTAGATTTGAACTTTTCTAAAAACAACAAGCAAGTTTATATATATATATATATATATATTGTTGTTGTTGTTGTTGTTGTTGTTGTTGTACAGTAACACTTATCAATAGCACCTGTCGAACACTCTCGTTCATTGAAAATATCAATCGTAGAGTAAATACAGTGATCTGTTTTTTGGATATATATTTCTTATTTGCTTGCCTCGGATGAAGCGCGGGTTGCAATTAAAAGCTACTTTTCGATATACATGTAAACTTCAATAAATTAATTTTCTTATCATATATATACATGTATGTATAAGAAATATAAATTCCTATTTTTAATTGAAATTTATTCGTATAAAATTATTGCTTTTCATTTTTTTTTTTTTCTTTTGTTATTCGTCCATTCGTTCAAACTAAAATCAATAACAAGCATTTTAAATTAACGTCATATTATTTATAAATCTTAATTTAACAGTGAGTTAAATTTATCATACATTTTTCAATGTGAGTTACATAAAAAACAATTGAAATCGTGCTATAAGAGTATAACAATTTGATTGCAAACTTTATTTTAATTTTACTAGTGCAGAGAAGATCATCTTTGCAACACACGTTGTCACAAATACAAAACATAAATGAATAAATAAATCATCTCATTACAGTTACTCTTTTCTCATATTAAATCACATAACTTCAAAATATTTCTCGACAAATCCAATTTTTCCATTTCTCAAATATTTTTAATTATGCAACTCTGCTGATGAACACAAATGAATAATTATTTAATATTCTCTTTAGAAAGAGTTACAATTAATTTAAAATCGGCGTTCCTTTATACTATGTTTTCAAAAAGTTATGTACATGTTATGCCGATATAAAAGTTCTTTCTATTTGATTTAAACTCGGTATTTATGTTAATTTTTTAGAGTGTAAAACTAAATATAAACGTTTATACTATTCCTTTATTTTTCTCCGAAAATAAACGCTGTATTAAAAATTAAATAATTAAACTTCAAATTTACTAAACGACTTTTTTTTCTAAAATAGTTAAAATCTGTAACAATTATTATTGGTACTCAATTATTAGTACTTTCTTAAATATATATAATAAAGAAAGTATTGGATTCGGGAAAATTTAGAACTCCAGTTTTCAATGAATTTACATGTTTTGAGATGTCCTAAGCACGATTTGGCCATTAAAAAAAAAAAAAAAAAAAAAAAAAAAAAAAAAAAAATGTGTGTCAGACTGTTCACTGAGAAAACATTTTGTAACTGACATCTAGAATCTAAATTGTGGCTCTAGAAATAATAGTTCCATGTCATCCTTATAAATTCTAGTCCCCTTGGAAAGCGAGTTCTAGTAGCCCCTATTATAATTCTACAGCGTTTGCCTGTATTCTCGAGGGCAAAGTTATTTAAAAAATCTCTGAAAATAAATGAGACTACAAGAGGCGAGTTTCTGCAACTATAATCTTGGTTTATTACCAAATTCTAGAGAATCAAGCAAGATATTCTCGCAATAAAAATGATTCCGAATATTTAGAGTATTCAGAATATTGTTTCACCATCTAGAAATGTGTACACTAGAAATTCTCGATAATTTCGTCTATTCAGTTTATTGGCGTGTCTTATGCGCATAGCTCGGAAATCTATATTTCTAGTTAAGGGATTTAGAAAATGGCCACTTATTCATTCTAGAAGAAGGCGGCATACTTTTTTTTCTCAGTGTTTGTGTATATCATAAATTTTGTGTACTCTTTATCTCACGAACCATAGGGCGAAAATTAAAAAATAAAACTTGATATTTATTCGGATCTTGAATTTATTTGCGGTTAAATACAATTGGGGATCAATCGTTTGGTGTTGCTATCATTCCATTTTACAATAATCTTAAACTTTGAATTATGCGACATAATTTTGTATATTTGAACATATAAAAAATTATATTTAATTTATTAATGTGAAAATAAAAACCAAGTCCTTCCCCTCGGTAGAGTAGGTTGATTCCTTCATTCTGAACCAAAATGGCTGGTAAAAATTATCAATGGAATTGGCAGAAATGTTTATATGGGCTATGTACATATTGAGTTTTAAACAAATTGGTTCATAAATATCTTTTCGTATAAATCTGAAATTTTCAAGTAGCCGACACATGGAAACAAGATAACGGGCCAAGTTGGCAAACAAATACATCAAATGCATTTGTGAGATATGTCTAATGTTCATATTTAGTTCGAATTAATTCAGAATTTCAAAAGTTATCGTATTGACGATTTAAGTGGCCGCCAGTCGGATTAAAATGATGGGGCAAGTTGCTCAGTGATCTAATCCAAGATATTTGTAGAAAATTTCACTGCCCAACATTGGTTCGAATAAATTCAGTATTTCAAAAGTTATAGCGACAACAAATTCTCAAGTGGGAGCGTTCAAGTGGCCGCAACTTAGAAACAAAGTTGTGGAGAATCATTAAAACATAAATCATATAATATTTTAATGATAAATCCTTTTTTCAACTTTGGTTCAAATTAATTAAATATTTAAAAACTTATAGTGGTAAGAAGCCGCCAATTGGAAACAAGTTGGAGCAAGTTGCCCATTAAACTCATCCAGGGTGTTTGAAGCATAAGTTTACTGTCCAGCTTTTGTTCGAATCAGTGCAGTATTTCAAAGGTTGTTGTTAGGACAAATTTTCAAGTGGTAATCTAAAGTTTGCAACTTGGAAACAAACTGGCGGAGTAATTTGCACAGCGAAATCATCCAAGATATTTATATGATAAGTTCACTGTCCAACTTTGGTTAAAACTAATTCAGTATTTCAAAAGTTATCGTGATGAGAAATTTTCAACTTTGAAAAAAAACATAAAGCGGAGTGAGATGCCCAGCGAACGTATCTGAAATATTAAAATGATAAATACATTACCCAAATTTGATACGAATTGATTCAGTATTACAAAAATTACCATTATAATGAACATTTAAGTAACCCCCACTTGGAAATAAAATGACGGAGCAAATTACATTGAGAACTAATCCAAGATTTTATATGATAAGCTCACTGTCCAACTTTCATTCGAATTGAATCAGAATTTAAAAATTTATCATGATTATAAATTCTTAAGTGGTAGACTAATTTCAATTTTCACTTTGTAGGGGAGCGTGGAGCAAGTTGTAACAGTTTTTAGAAAATTAAATATATTTTAAAATGTATTTACGTTTTCGTGTTTTTAATTGCTGTTTCTCATAGCATACATATTTATCTATCATATTCATAAGAAAAAAAAATTGGTTAATTTTGCTAATTTTAGCTCAAAAAAAAAAAAAAAAAAAACCTAAATTATTTTCCTGCTACAATTTTCCCCGGAGTTGGGGCAAATTGTAACATACGTGAGACAAATCGTAACAGATATGAAAAGAACACTAATAATAAAAACAGCAATATTTCAAAGTATTTTTTTTTTATCAATCAGTTATTAATTTATTAAAAATGACAATTAAAAAGTAATCTCAAATTATAGCCTTATTGGCATAGTAACAATGAATTATATTATGTGGATTATAGTAAAATAAAGAGAAAATTAAATATATAATCAACATAGAATTCAATCTTACAAGGAGAGGTCACGACGTGGAAATTTCAGATCGGTACGACATTGCGCACGGTTGTAGTATACTATGAAGGAAACAACATATTAAAGCAGTAGGACCCACTGGCCACATAATTTCGAGAAAAAAGCGTTTAATGTTTCTGTAAACTTTAAATACAACTTATTTCAATTTTATGAATATTAGTCTGTTTTATTTCGCAGTGGAGAAAAGTATCTATTTCCAATTGGTGAACTTAATTATGCTGAAATCAATAATGAGTATCTGATTTTAATTTAACATTAACTATAAATTATAATCTAAATTCATTTAAAATCTACATTTTTGGGGAGGAATTTCAGTTAATAAGGAGTTCAGAACAGATCATATCTTTCTAACAATTTGAACTTCGAGCTTTATTTAATTTTTATCCCACACAATTGATTCGTATAAAAAACATTTTCAATAGACCGTATTAAATATATATTACTGAGAATGCAATACAAAAAAGCAAAAACATACTTCGCTTCCTATTTTTAAATAATTTCAAAACATTTTTGAAAAATCAATTTACTGGCATTTAACCCTTTCAGTCGCAGTGTTCCCGCTGATGGAACACCTAATTTTAATTCTCAAGTGCAAAAACTCATCCCGGAAATTTTTTAGCAAAAATTTACATTTATGACTTAGCAGAAAAGGCCCTTTTTTTAACATGAAAATTTAAAATTTCTTCTATTTCAATTATGTTCGTAAATTCCGGTGGCAGTGTAATTTAAATTTTTCGAATTACCTTGCGCTGCAAATGGAATAAATTGAAATGTTGGGATCTATGCAACTTTTACGAGTTACAAACCGAAAATTTCTCGAAAAGGAACAATGCTATTTTTTTTATTTTTTAAATATTTATGATCCGCTATGTGTCTAAAAGCCATTTTTAAAATTAGTTTAGTAACTTAATAAATTAAGTAGTGAACGTTAAAGGGTTAAAAGATTAAAGATTATGAAAAAGCAAAGCATTTTCGCAACTTTTCTGATGATTAGAAATGAGTAGATTTCTAATATTCTCGCTGTAAATAGGTGATTTTTTTTTTCAAGTAATTATTTTCATATTTGAAAAATGTATGCAGATCATATGAATAACAAAATTTGTTTTACTAAACTACAGTTTTGGTAAGCATTTTTTTAGAGGATAAATGAATTAATTTCTTATTGTACTGAAATTTTCAACAATTAATTTAAGTAAAAAATAAAATTTATAAAAATGATCATATCGCTACAGAAATTTGAGCACATGAATTGTGTTTGAGAATAGTGTTTCTGGAATAGAGAGTTTATTTATCTGAAAACCTTGTAAAATATGCACAATTGGGTTTAAAAAGAAATTGATATAGAACCTTTAATGAATGTTTGGAGTTAAGTGTTTTTGAAGGAGTTAAATCGATTGGATTTACCTTCATCTACAAGAAAATTGGCGTTAGAGGTTAACACTTCATTCGCCGTTTACGGCATATGGCAGAAATCGGGTTAACTCAAAAATAATGATAAGATTGTGTGTGTGTGTGTGTGTGTCCCTGTAAAAACACTATAAGTGCTAGATTCCCCAAAATCAATAGGGATCGGTCTACGGTGACCTACAACGTATAACCAACTTTCAGCTCATTGGAACAACGCATTTAGACGCTATCGTATTTACTTATGTCGCTATCAGACGAAAAAACATATATTCTGAAGCATAATCTATTGCATCTCAAACCTACTGAACGACTTTCTTGAGCTAAATCAAGGGTTATTTTTCAGCATAAATCAAATCCAGAAATGCAAGCAACGAGCGCAACATTTGGCGATAAATTCTCCTTTCAGAGGTTTGAAAGGAATGGGGATACAGTATAGTCTAGAATGTCGATACTCTGATAGGAGGATTTCATGCTAAAGTCTAGCGCATGTGATTTTAACAGTCAAAAGTGCGTGATTGAAGAATATACGTTAGGCAAAAGTATCCAAGGGTAGTATTTCACAGGCTTCCCTCCTCAAAACATGTTTAAGAAGTACTATATGCTAATGCGATTTATACGGAACTTCATCTTATAGTGGCTTTTCATACATACACGCATATATATAAATAACCGTGAACATAGCAAAAATGCACTCAGGCAACCTCAAAACGTATAGATGCATCAAAATCGAATTTTTTCATGATTAGAGTACTTTGCTTACATAGTATGCTCGAAAAAAAAATCGATTACACTTATTCTCCTTTTCAGGAAAAATTGCATTTTCTGTTACCCCTTTATCTGTTGGTTGAAAAATATAGTAGACACTGAATTTACTCGGAAATGAATTTAACGATTTTAATAAAATCTTAATGTTAATGTTGTTTTGAAGTGTAAAATCGATTATATTTATTCTCATACTAGGAAAATTCGCATTTGCTCTTAACCCTTGATCTTCCTGTTCCAAACATGGGAGAGATTTGGTTTACTCACAAATGGATATATGGTGATCTTCCTTAAAAGATGGGGTTGGGGATTTTATGGCAGGAATGATCAATTGGATTTATCCTCATTTTCGAGAATATTCGCTTTTACTTCTAGCTTATTAGCCGATAAATACATTATGTGCAAGAATTTGGGTTTACTAGAAAACAGATCTGACGATTAAAAAAAAAAAAAAAAAAAAAAAAAAAAAGGAAAAGAAAGAAAGAAAGAAAAAATAAAACTTTGATTCAAAGATTATTTGAGAAGACTAACCCACTGGACTTATACCTATATTTAGGAAAATTAGCACGCACTGTTAACCCTCTCGCTGGCTTTTGCAAAATATGACAAAAACCTGGTTTTCATATAAATGAAATGAAAGATTTTTGTTAGATTTTAGAGTTGAGAATTTCATGAGATGATAAAATTTCATTGTTAATTTTCACTCCAATTTTAGCAATTATAATTGAAATCGGGTTTTATCGAGAATAGTTCAAATGGTTTTGATAGAAACTTAGGTTTGTCTAAAACAGCTCTTATTTCTATCTCATTTATTTTCATCTTCTGAAAAATTAGCTTTCGCTGTTGATTGTTATTGCTCCCTTTGAAAAATATGGTTAAAACGTGGTTCTCTAAAGATGGTTTTAATGATTTTGATAAAGAATTAGGGTTAATTTTTTTTTTTTTTTTTTTTTTTGAAAACAAATATATCTGACTTATCTTTATCTTCGCGAAAATTAGCGTACACTGTTAACTCTTTTCAGTCCATTGACAAATACATCAGAAACTTTGTTTTCTTGGAAATGAATCGAACAATTTTAATAAAACAAGTTTTATGTATATATATACAGTAAGACCCCGCTTAACGCTGTTTCGGTTTAGCGCTCTTTTATTTCATCCCGGCGATTTCCCGAAATTGTGTGCGCGCAGCGCTAGATTAGAGGCTAGGTTAGCGTTGGGCTAAGATAGCCCCGTTTAGCGCTGTTTCGCATTACGCTCTACTTTGATGGAACGTATCCCCCGCGTTAAGCAGGGTCTTACTGTATATATATATATATCTTCATTAAAATTCTTCACATCTTCACATCTTCATTAAAATTAGCACTTACTGCTGTGTCAATCCTTACTCCACCGTCGCAAAATACGGCAGGAATTAGGTTTTCATGAAAACGACTTAAATGAGTTTGATAAATATTTAAGCTTTAGTGTTCTTTTAGATGACAATTCAAACTGAATTTTCCTCATCATCTAGGAAGTGAACTTTCATAGTTAATCTGCATCCCGCCCTTTGCAAAACGATGGCAGAAACTTGAATTTCTAGGAAATGGTTAGCTTTTACTCCATCCCCTCGCTTCGCATATGCCAAAGTATGGCAGAGACGTGGTTTTCTTATAAACTATTTGCATGATTTTAATTTAGAAAGAAAAAATAGTTTCAGGGACCTTTCGAGTTTACAATTAAATCGTTAATACAAAAGTCTTTTTTTTTTTTTTTTTTTTACATTTGAAATATATTAAAAACATATATCTAATTTCGTTGATTAATGCAAACGAATCTGTCATTCTCTATGAAAACAGTTACGTACTTCCATTATGTTGTTGTGTTTCATACTAAACAAATTTAAACGAATTGTATGATATGATTATAGTGTTTTCCTCATTGATATGATTTTGATAAAGTATAATATTTTCTTGCACAGAAGAAAAACAAAATATCGATTTTAAAACATCTCTAAAAATAATTAAATAAGCTGGATATTACAACATTTGGAGTTGCTTCATCACTATATTTTACAGTGTCATTGTTTTTTTTTAATTTAATTGTTTAACTTAATGAAATTCGATGATATTTGAAAGCAAATATTTTTATGAAGAAATGTGTTATATTTGAAATGTATGACAATACAATTACAGGTCTTAGTTAAATAAACTTTAAAACTTAATTAAAAAAATAAATGAAGTTTATCAAAATATATGATACTGGATAACAAATGTTATTAATATAATTATTTCTTGAGTAATATCCTGCTAAAATTGTCTATCAATTAAAAATGTAATCTATAATAAGTTTTTAATTTTTTTGAAATAATAATTTGTAATTTATTTAAAATTTAAATTTAAAAATCAATTAGGTTTATCACATTGATTCATAACTAAATTTGCTTAATATAGAACAAAAATCATTTCATATATTTCTAACAATTTAAACTGACAAATTGATTTTATTTTTTTCCAATATGGTGATGCAGATGAAATATTACTTTCATCGCACTGTGTTATGAATTTATTAAAAAAGTTTATTAACCTTATTTGGCTGCGAAAACATTAATATATATATATATATATATATATATATATATATATTAGGGTGGTTCGAAAAAATCGATTTTTTTATTTCGGAATCGCGTTATCTCTCAAAAGTTGTAGTTTGGTATCCTCAGTTGGGGAAAAATAACAAAAAAATTCTAAGTTGACATCTTCAGTTCGCGCATGAGGCTGAAAGTTTGAAAAAATATGTTAAAATTTGAAATTTTCAAAAAATAATAAAATTAGTTTTTTTGTAATTTTTTATAATACAACAGCCATAAATTGTCAGTATATAGCGTAGTTTGAACCTAAAAAAATATTTTATAGCTTTTACATTATATCTTTAGTTCGCGCATAAGCCTTAAATTGGGCTAAAATCTTCTAAAATTTGAAATTTACCTGTTTAATATACAATAATACATACATGGCATATTTACGTTTCAAAAGTATTTTAAAAATTCTAAATGTGTTGAATATAACCTTTTATTACAGTATTATACGTACAAGTATAGTTACACACACACATTTATATGTATATAATAACATTGCATGTCCTAGCTAATTACAGAATGATATATAGATTTTACCTATTTTTTGTGTCTTTAAGATTCCTCAGATGTGTTGAGCATTGTTTTAAATTGAGATTTATAGTCAAATAATGGCATAGTTGACCTTCAGAGCAAAATTGTCCTTATGAAACAATCCCTGTTCTCTTCTCCACTTTAGTACAAGATTCTGTTAAGAGCTTTACAATTCTTTCGACACTTTTCGTGTGGCAAAGAAATTTAATGAGCTCGAACTCTGGGAGAACATTAGTATTAATAAGTTCTTCTAGGAATGCATTGACACATTGCTCATTATTGGAGGAGGTGTAAGTTTGCACTTGGAACAATAAATAAGTTCAATGTAATTTGAAGCTGCAAAATTGATGGTCGGTGGTTGAAAAGTTCGCACCGATTTCCCTTTTGTCTCTTGTTTTCTTGCTTTTAGCAATCTTCGAAAAGCTAGCTGTCTTACGTGCACTCTCTCATCTAGTACCATTGAAATTAAAAGATTTTCGGAATGACAAAAATACGCATTCCTCCGAATGACAGGATCAATTATTTTAAGTACCCTCTCGGGCAGCTGTCAAGTCTTCTGTACTAATTTATACACGTGAACTGCTCCAAACTTTACGGAAGGGTGCATTTTAATTCCAAACCATACTGGAGCGTATATCTTCGTAATATAGCTGACCAGAAGTTTAATTTCGTCAGAAAGTTTTACTTCAGAAATATATAGTCTTAAGATCCTATTTGCCCAAATTAACCACCTAGAGTTATTAAGAGGACCAGGATCTTTCACATCGAGATCTGGCGCACACTCTCCTGTCTTGACTGCTCGATAAATATTAAGTAAATACTGTTGGTCATTGTTTAACTCAGTTTTGGTCACATTTATCTCCTCAGTATTAGTCGTTTCAAAATTAGCAACAGAGCGCTTTTTTCAGTCAGTCAACTTCTTGCCAATTTGTCCTGAGAAACTATGAGCATAAGGTAAAAGTGAATAGACGAAATGGTCAAGAATTTCTTATTTACACATTTCTAGATGGTGAAACAATATTCTGAATATTCCGAATTTTTTGCATTGCGAGAAATTCGCACTTGATTTCCTAGAATTAGGTCATACACCAAGATTATAGTTGCTGAAACCCGCCTCTTGTAGTCTCATTTATTTGCAGAGATTTTTAATAACTTTGCCCTCGAGAATATAGGCGAATGCTCTAGAATTCTAATACGGGCTTCTAGAACTCGCCTTTCAAGGGGACTAGAATTTATAAGGATGACATGGAACTATTTTTTATAGAGCTACAATTTAGATTCTAGATGTCAGTTACAGAATTTTTCCTCAGTGTGCCTAGACAAGTTGCCAATGGAATAAGAATGCGACGGCGCGACGCCAACTTTGTGCTTGCCGGACAGTTACTGTTTGTGTTCAGTTTTTGACAGTTTTTTTCAAAGTTTAAGCCTCATGCGCGAACAGAATATGTCATCTAAAAGTTATTTAAAAAATTTTAGGTTGAAACTACGCTATATGCTAACAATTTATGGCTGTTGCATTATAAAAAATTACAAAAAACTAATTTTATTATTTTTTGAAAATTTCAAATTTTAACACATTTTTTCAAACTTTCAGCCTCATGCGCGAACTGAAGATGTCAACTTAGAATTTTTTTGTTATTTTTCCCCAACTGAGGATACCAAACTACAACTTTTGAGAGGTAACGCGATTCCGAAATAAAAAAATCGATTTTTTCGAACCACCCTAATATATATATATATATACATATATATATATATATCACTTTCTTCTTTCAAAACCTACCACTTCGAGATAGTTTGCAATAAATCAATTATACACATATCCGAAAAAAAAAAATGTAACTGTACTAAATATGATGAATAGATATGAATAATTATCAAATATAATATTTTTCTCTTAAAATAAATACATTGTATTAAAGAGTTCGTTTACATATCCGAGAAATTTATGCAGGCGGTATGGCTTAGTTAATGTTTCTTCTTTGGGATATAATATCGATAAATTTTATTAAATTTTGTTGTTTGCGGAAATAAAATCTAAGTATTGGTTTTTAAGTGCTGTTTTGAAGAAATAAATAAATGAAACTAAATAATACTGCCAACAAAATTGCACCCGTAACACTAATTTTTATAGTAATTTTTTCTTTATTTGACATTTTCAAGTGCGATAGAATATATTATTCAAACCTAATTACATTTCCAAACTGCGAGAATTTCTCTCGGTATTTTTCTACAGTATTTTAATTTTTATAGCTTATTGGGAAAAAAAAAAAAAAAAAAAAAAAAAAAAAACATTTATATCTTTGGTACTAATTTTGCACGCAAATTCCAGTCGTTTTCTATTATAAAAGAGTTTAGTTAAAATTCCCATAAAACCACAGAAATATTCCAATTTGACAATATATATTATATTTATCTAGCGTGGACCAGTTTCAATTATTTTTGTCGTATCGATACGATACGCGAGGATAAATAAATAATATTTATACGCGGTCTTAGCTCAATGGAAAAAATGTCGACATTTGTCTAAAGAGATTATTTTACGAAAAAAATATATTTTTAACAGTTTTTTCTTCAGAATCTTTGCATGCGTCATTTTAAACCTAGCAATATTTTAAAGATATATACAGAATATGAACTTTTGTGTCTTAAATTGACTAAAAAACACAATCATAAGAAATATAATCAAAATAGGAATTAGTTTATTTTATTTATTTATTTATGATATATATATAAAATTAATAAAAGGTCATCGCCAACATGACGACAAAAATTTACAAGGCGTCGTGGGAATCTTATATTAAAACTGTACTGCCTGTGGAAGTATGAGAATTGGGTCGTGAACCATGAATTTTATTTGGAAATCTTTTTTGAATGATTTTGGTTTCACTATTGTGCAATATTAATTTGGTTTTAATAATAATTTCGCTTCTGATAAATTAGAATTTTAATTAGTTGTCGAAATTGATATAACATTTATGAGTTTCAAATTTTAAAGTTAAATAAGAAAAGAAATAAAGTGCGAATATTTCGCACGAATTTGCTAGTAAAAGAATAAATCTGTTAATTTAAGAAAACAATGTCATAGATCTCGAAATTTCTGAATTGTTAAATAAAATATAACACAGTTATTTTCAAAAAAAGAATAAAACATATTTGTTTTAACCATTAAGTAAAACAAAGCCAATTAAAAAAAAAAAAAAAAATCTTGTATGATGTACCCGTTGAAAAAAGACCGGTTTGGCATCTACACAAAGTTTATTATGAAAAAGTAATGGTATTAACCCTTTCGTAGGATTTGTTATTCCCACATAATTTTAATTTTCTGATTCTAGAATTTATCCAGGAAATTTTCAAGAGAAATCCATATTTATAACTTTTAAAAAAGTGTATATATATATAAATAAATAAATAAATATATATATATACATATTATTTCGCTTTTATTAAATTTCTGGTGACTATCAATATTAAATGAGCATTTCTAAATAGCTCACGAAAGGGTTAATAATAAAAGACATTGCGACTGCTGAACAGCATATGTAAGTGAATTTTAACTATCACATTAAACTTCATAAAAAAAAAAAAAATCTTTGTAATTAAAACTTGATACAAAGATAAAATCACTTCATAATTCCTTAAAATTATAAACTCGAATATCTACTTTATTTATTTATTTTTCTTTTATAAAAGAATGAAGATGGAAAATTACTTTCATCACACGATGTTATGAATTCATTATAAAAGTTTATTCAATTTGTTTAGCAGCGAAAACAATACAAAAAAGCAAAAGCACGCCCCACTTCCTTCATTCTAAACCTATCGCGTCGAAACATTTTGCTATAAATCAATTATTCACTTATTCGTGAGATTGAAAAATACAAAAAACGTAAATGTAACTCTGCTGATGAATACAAATGAATAATTATCTAATATTCTCTCTTGAAGTAGTTACAATTAATTTGCATTGAAGAGTTCGTTTTCATATTCGAAAAATTTATTCACGTCGCATGGCGCAATAAATGTTGTTTCTCTTTCATATAGTTTCGATAAAGTATATTAAATTTTGTTGTCTAGAGAAAAAGGAACGCAAAGGCAATATCTATTTTTCAAAACTGTTTTTCGAAAATAAAATGTGATATTAAAAGTGAGATGTGTAAAATTTTAACTTAATGAAAAAAAAAATATATATATATATATATATGAAAATATATGACATGATAAATAAAGTTGTTATTCAATTTTTCTCCAGAATAAATTATTATGATTTCTTTTTTGTTTCTAAAATTATCGCATTACAAATAGTAATAATAATAATAATAATAATTAAAACTATTACTTTAGTTATTTGAAAATTGAAGTAGCTGTTACATATTATTTCTTTATAACTTAAATATTATAGACATAAAATGTTTATTACTAGTATTTTCTTAAATACAAGATAGGAAGATTTTTACGTAAAAATGTGACTTTACACTATTCTATCATAAGTTTCAATAACACCATAAACTATTGGTAAATTTTTGGGGAAAAGTAAGTATGAAATACGACTAAATGCTTTATAAATCATCATAATTATTAAATTAATAAATTTCAAAAACCATATCCAGTAAATATTTCAAAAAACAAATATAATATCTTCAAATATATACAAGTCTACACTGCTCAAAACAATTAAAGGATATTGTAATATTCATATAAAATAGCGGTATAAGCGATTTTTTTTGGGGGGGGGAGAAGGGGGAAGAAAATGTAAAAAGAGAGTCACAAATGCAAATTTTATGTTTGAAGTAAAAAAAAGAAAAAAAAAATGGCCCTTTAGCACTAGCGAATGGAATTTAGCTTTGAACTTAGTATAACACAAACCGGAAAAGAATGGTCGATATACAATAAGTGCGTTGCGATGTTTCAGTAAAGTCATTTAACCAATTAAAAAGCTTGAAAAGCGGGAGTCCAAACACAAACCGAAGTAGCCGACGCCACTGTATTTTCTAAAAGTGGGATTTCCAGGATCCATAACCTATTTTGGAGACTGAAAATGCAGACAGAAGACCAGAGAAAAGTCAACAATGCCCAATGAAGATAGATATTTAAGTCTGACGGCTCGGAGACATCGAAATACGAATGTTCTTCTTCAACAGAACCTTTGTTTGGCTACTGGCACCAGAGTTTAGACTCAAACTATCGGAAACTGGCTCCAAGCTACAGGTTTTTCTGCTCACTGACCAAATGTATGTGCTACCTTAACAGCAAGGCATCGTGGCATCCGAAGGGGTGGACAACATAGCATATGAACTGGAGGAGAAATGAATGTTGCAATATGTTTTTCATTCAGAAGTTCCTTTTTCTGTTCATCATGATAATAGGCATATTTATTATCTGGAAACAGCCCTGCATTCGTGCATGGAAGTGTCAGATATTGTGGAAAGGACGTGATGTTCTATACTGGCATCTCCATTGATGGGCACACCCATTCACACATCATTCGAAATGGAGCTCTGACCGGTCGCTGGTATAGAGATGAGATCTTCAGACGTATTACTATAGCATGGAACAGGTTTCGGACAGTTTGCATCAAAATGTGGTGCCAGTAGCCGAGCGAAGGTGTTGTTGAAGAAGGGTGACATTCATATTTCGGTGTCTCCGAGCCATTAGCATTTATACAATCTTGATCGCGTGCTGTTGCACGTCTGCGACCTTGCCGTGATTTTTGGCTTGCATTTAAAGTCTTCAAAAAAATGGTTTCAGATCCCGAAAATCATACTTTGTGAAACTTTTATGGTACTGCTACTTCGGCTTGTGTTTGGTCCCTGTAACCAACCAACAACTCTATAATTTTCTGAATCGCTTAGATGACTTCGTTGAGACATCGCACTCATCTAAGTAACTCATGCACTGAATGTCAATCATTCTTTTTATGCTCTCTTTTTCATTAAATTGAAAGCCAAAACGTATTTATTGCCGCTAAAAGCGTAGTTTTTGACGTCAAACTCAAAATTTGCATATTCATAAGTTTGAAAATGAGAATGCATTTGAGAATGCTCTTCCTCCATTTTTTTTTCAAAAAAATTTGCTTATACCGTTATTTTCTATGCGATATACAGTATCCTTTAATTGTTTCGACCAGTGTTTTAAATGCGTAAATATTTATCTTAGCATTAATAAACATTGCGCTTTTGAATATAATATTAACAAAGCAAAATCATATTATAAATATCTTATATGCATTACTTGTAACTGAACAACTCCTGAATGATTTGTAGCCTATTTCCTATTTATATAATGTACTAACGCATTCTTTTCAATAATAATTTCTTTTAGGTACAGTCGGTTACAAAAGTGTCCGAACACTAGTAAAAATTCCTATGTAAAAAAGTACACTTCATACGTTTTTGTTAAATAAATCCTTGTCGAATCCTGTTCTTAGTCAGACTAAGAACATGATTCCATAAGGATTTATACAACAAAACCGGATGAAGCGTACTTTTTTTTACATGGAAATTTTTTATAGTGTTCGGACACTTTTGTTACCGACTGTAGTAAGTGGACATCATGTTATTCATAATTCGTTTTGTACCTTATGCTGTGTTAGGTGGGATGTTCACCGTTAGTCTTTAAATAACGTAGATTCCTTAACGCATTTTCTATTTACTGATGTTGTTACTAAACAAACAATTCCCCACAAATATATTATGTTAAAAGACTTTCAAAGTCATAAAATTGAAAATAATATTTTAATAATTCTTTGGCCTTGTGATTTTTTTTTTTTTTTTTATGATTTTTATTTGTAAACAGTAAATAGACACCCTGATAATTAAACATTACAATGATTACTATATTACCTTTTTCATACATACACATTGTGTAAAAATTTAAATTCAGTTGATCCCTCCACTACAGTCTTCAAAAGCTTGACATGGTTAATTCTGTTATCAGTGAGGTGAATGTTCTGAGGCAGAGGAATAGGACCAACTCTTCACGCAAACATTTCTACAGTTCTCGATGGTAAACTGATTTTTGGGTTCTCCTTCAGATATAGGATTAAGAATGCTCATATACATGTTGAATGAGATTAATAATAGGTGAAAAACGTAACCATAGCAGCACATGGATCCTTGATTTCTCCTTTCAAATTCGGAAGCTATTCGCATGCTCGAACGAAAAACTATGAAAGTTTTCTATGGCAAACCGACAGTATATATCGACAACATACATTCGTCCAAATGTAAAATACCTTTTTCAATGTACTTCGTTGGATTAATATTGAAATATGTTCGAATAACACAAGTATTCTAGCGCGCATAATGACACCCTACATCGTAATTAAAGATCGACATGTTTGAACAATAACTCCAAGCAGTTAAAATGAACACTTGAGTTCGACATTTGTGTAACCATGCGCATCTACTTAAAAGAAATTGGGAAAATAAGTGAAAATGTCAGCAACATTTCCTTCTCCAAAAAGGCAATGTACTTTGAGCTGTTATCATTGGTTAAGGTTCCGTGAACACTAATCATCACGTCCTCAAAAAGGCAGCATGGTCAATTCGAAAAATCCATCATTGAACATCGAATGGAAGCAGTAAAGAGAAATTGTTAAGTGTAAAATTTCCAAAGCCAGATGCCTCAACTGAAAGGAAACTTGACATTCGTCGTACTATACGAGACGACTACAGTTTTACAGTTGTCTACATTATGGCTTCCTGTGATGATAGCTTACTATTTATATAAGGTGTGTTCAAATGAAAAGGAGACTAAAGTTATATGTAAAGAAAATTTAATAAAAATGTTATTATTACAATTCATGTAGAATAGTACAACTATAAATAATCACCATTGGTATTCATACACTGATTCTAGGCGCGCAGGAAGGGAATGAATGGCTCAACTGATAGGACAGGAAACACCCATTCTCTCCGTCTTCTGTTACTCTTACAGATGCTGCCATAGCCAAGCTTATTGTGGATTATGTGATGCACATTTCCTTTGCTTATCGACAGCTCAAGAGCAATGTCACGTGTGGTGATTCGACGATTCTGCCATATGAGCTCACTCACAACAGATTTCTTTGTGCTGATCTAGAGAAACCTATCATGAAACGAACTGCGGGAATGGTTCTCCAACAATAAGGATATTGATGAAAATCAGTTAACTATGCAAGTGCATCTAGCAATATCACCATGCCATCTATCGTTTAACGCATTAACTTAATGGGATTTGATATAACGCAGCTACATCTAATGCCTCCTTTTCATTTGGGCACACCTTATATATACATAATATTGACTCTGGCAAGCAGTAGTTTTTTACTCGGAGCTTTTCCAACAATGGTTGCATTAATGAATGCGTCTGACAAATGTAACTTAATTCACTTGAAAAATTTTTGATGCATCTACAGCTGTTTTCTGAGAATATATTTTAACTAATAGCTCTGTTGACCTTATCTGTCGAAATCTTGGTCTCGATTCACTCTAATAGGGAATGATTGTTTCCTTTTGGCGTGTTTCTAACTGGACGATAACCCGATTAATGGACAACAGTAAGCTTTTTTGGATTTAGAGTCAACATTCAACTCATTATTTTTGTCCCACTATTATTTCCTTCTTTGAAAATCACTGAGTGTTTTAATGTCTGAGACTCAAGTAGTAGAATATACTTCTTACTAACATTAGAATACACACATCTAAAATAAACTTTAAAAAAATGTAGTAATTTAATTCCCTCTCACTTATCATTTATTTTGTGCAATTTCTTATGATAAACTTGTGTATATAATTATATATATATATATATATATATATATATATATATATACACATATATATGAGCGAGGTCTTGTGAATGATTTTTTACACTAACTCCGTTCTCCATACTGGAGTCCGTTACCATTAGAAGCTTTTTCATTTGATTGGCACTTAAAATATCGTCATAACAACATTGCATCTTATAATAAGTGAATTATCAATTAATTCCTTTATATTGCACTGTTTCTATACACACGATTATTATAACACAAAACTTCATTAAGAGTTTGAAATCTATAAATTTTGATATTAGAAATACAAAGCATTATGAAATACACATTCTGATATATGAACTCCAAATAACTACTATAGTAATCAGACGCAGAGTACTTAAGAAATTTGAGCAAGTACTTAAGAATCATATGAAAAACTATAAATTAAACTTTAACAGTACAAATTACTGTGGTAAAATTTCGAAAACTTGAAATGGCAAAAGATATTTTTTCATTGGAATTTATATGAAAAATCATGAAAAGCACCAGAATTATATATACGACACGAATATCGAATAAATAGTAATAGAAATAAAAATAATTGTGACACTTCTCAGTAGGTGGATTTCATTTCTGACCTATTTCACACTCATTATTCGGTTCTCATCCCTGTCTATTAAATCTCTCTTTAAATAACTAAAAAGAGACAAAGTACATAGATTTTTTTTTTGGCGTAAGACACCTTTATGACTGACACTGTCACACTATGCAGAATAAAAGGCACAATTAAATGCGTGCCACGTGTCTTACTTTCTTGCACATGAAAAAACATAGTCCTTTTAGAAGAAAAAAATATATATATTAATTTAAATATTCGTTACCTGAGCGGACAAAATGTCGCACTACGCGTCTACTGTTTATAATTATGTGCTATGCCAAGGCTCTAGGACTGTAAAATTGGTACGGAATTTGACACAAAAATTTTGAAGATACTAGTTGCACATTTAGACCATCTCTTCCTTAGCGACCTCACGTTTCTGTGAAAATTGTTGCAGAAAATCGAGATTATAAGATTAGTTCCTTTTACAAGTCCACAGTGTGTTTAATCGCCAAATTCTACCATCTGTAATATTCTGTGCTGTGTTATCCACGAGTTTCCATATTGGTTCCAATTTCTCCAGACGTTACAAGACTTTGATAAACAAATACAACTACATTTTTCGAATAATACTCAAACCAGTGAATGTTTGCCGCTGGCCTTTGCGCATTTCTCGTTGACTGGTAACGTTACTGCGTAAACTGAGAAGAGACAATCCCCTTATTTGGTTGTGCTTTTGTTTCACGAACAAAAAGTGACTGCGTGTTGTGATACATCGCGAAACTTCATTATTTTTAAATAGGATATAACCGAAGGTCAACAGATGTGTGCGGTATCCAGTGCTTTCTAATTAGTAATGGTGAATAATTGCGTAATTCCTGATATCCTGCAGCTTATTGCTACATCTCACGTTTTGTTGACGTAAGATGACATTCCTGCACTCGTGAGATATTCTGGAAAGAGTTTCTTAAAAAAAAATCGGTGACAAAGTTATCACTCGCCTTCTCATTTTTTCATGGCCACCAATGTCCGCCAATATTAAACGTATAGATTTATGTCAGTGCGATTATCGGGATGCCTGAAATTTATAGTGTATGCAAGTAATGCACAAATTGCATCTGAAGCGAAAAATGCCATAAACTTTATAGCTTAGAATGTTTAGATATGTTGCAAAAAGTTTACAATATTTAAATATCGAAACACATTTCTCCATGCTCTCTGATACCTTTATGAAATATTCACCATTTTCAACGTTTCACCTGTTAAGTGACCAACTCTTTTGTTACGTATTCGATCTTTTGTTATGAGAATGGAATTTTCTACTCTTTTAAAACAAATCTGAAAGCAACCTGAAAATTTCGAAACGTTTTTGTAACATTTACAATGTTTCGATTTTATATGGCTGTTACATACCTGAAACTTTTCGTCCTGTTTATAGTAGTCGTCAGGTTTAACATTTTTCCTTGTCCTGGCAGTGCTTCCGTGCTACCCGACAGCTATTTATTTTTCTCCTTATACAGTCAGCACACAAAAAATTCCAACGATAGAATAGCCCCATTTCTCAATAATGATAATATTTTGCGGATATCTGAAAATTTATCATAAGAAAAAATTAGGATTTGTGTTTAAAAATTGATTTTGGGAAATTAAAAAAATAATAATAATAAGAGTTTCTTTTATTACCTTGTTATATTTTCATTGCAGTGCTGATGTTTTGAACATCAATTTATTTGTTCATAAGTTCAATTAAATCACTCCTTTTTTTTTTCTGTTTGTAGGCTAGTTTAAGTATTCTTCTTCTTCTTATTATTATTATTGAACGTGAAGAATATTTTAATTGATTTTTTTGAAATTTTGTACCTTTAAAAAAAAAAAAAAAAAAAAAAAAAAAAACTTTGCAGCTTACACGCAAAATGTAAAAACAACAAATATGGAATTAAAACCGAGGTCAATTTTATTTAATGCACTGTATTTACGTATTAATTTAATTATTCGTTCGAAAAAACATTTCTACCTTTTATATTGAAAATGAGATGTTCAAGAATCGCATATATAATCATTTTGTTTCATACTATTTAACTTAGTAAACTCTGTATATACCCTTAAGTGTAACAAATCACTTTTCAAATTACATGAGTGACTGAAGGAACTTAAGTTATCCATTTAGAAAATCGATATTACTTTAGATATGTATGACATGATTTCTTCCTCAATCATATATGTAAATGCACTTTGATGTAACCCTTTTTAAGATTTTAAGAAAGATTTGTATCTTGTTTCATGTTGTTTAACACACTTGAAATTTTTAGCTAATGCGTATTATATGTATTAAAGTTGTTATTTAACATTTGTTAAAACAAGATTTTAAACTTTGTTTAAAAAATAAAATAAAATAATCTAAAAATAATCTAAAAGAGGAGACAAAATGTGAACTTTTTAAAATCTGAAAAACACTATAATAAATATTAAAGAGTTGTACTTAAGAAGATTTCTTATAACCTCGAGTTATTTTACATCGAAATTTAAGTATCTTTTTTAAGTAATTCTAAGTGCTTTTTTTAAGTAAAAAGAACCTTTTATCTCGGTCTCGGTAAACCTTTAATTTTATTTCTTTCAGCGTAAAATATTATTTTAATGTTTGCAGAATCGTTTATTATTATATATATATATATATATATATATATATATTTCTATGTAATATATTTCTAACTACTTCTAAATATATTGATTGATTTATTCTATATTTTTCATGAATACACTTTTTTAAAATTGCGTAAAGTGTATATTTTTCAGACAAAATAATTTTCAAGAAGACTGGCATAAAATTGTACGTATATATATGTATATAAACGTAATCAATTCAAGTATATCCGTTGTATTCCCTATACTTTTTTCAAAAGACTTTCAGGTATGATAAATTTTGGCTTTTTTTGCTACTACTACTTATGTGAAATAGGATAGGGATTATTGAAAAAAATATATATAGCTGTAGCAAAGAGTTGAAATGTTCACATCCCTGAAACGATCCTAAAATAGGTCGTGGATTACGACCTTTCACATCCACCGGCACTAACTTTGTGAAGAACTCCGTGAATTTGTATATAAATCAATAATTTCATATTTATGTAACAACGGTATTCAACAGATCGAATGTCGATATACATACATACATACATATATATATATATATATATATATATATATATATATATATATATATATATATATATATATATATAAACAGGGTTGTTAAAATTAAAGTTCCCGTATTGGGAAGGCTCTAGCGCTGGTTGAATCTTGGAAATTGGTGTTTCAAAAGATAACTCAACCATTTTTTCTGTTATTTTGTAACTTGCACGTAAACTTTGTTTTATATGTCTTTACTCGTGTATTAAGTTCCTCATACCGGGAAAATTTTAGGTTTCTACTTCGTTAGGTCAATTTTATGTTTTCTGATCATATTATCTAAAAAAAAAAAAAAAAAAAAAAAATTAAAAAAAAAAAAAAAAAAAATCAATTGAGGTAGGGAATCAACGAATGTTCTGCCAGCTTCGCTGGTCACTATATTTAAAGGGGACTAATGTGGAAGTTGTACCTGACGGGGCTAAAGTGAAAGTTGTACCTCAAGGGACTAATGTGAAAGTTGTACCTCACGGGACTAATGTGCAAGTTGCACCGAACGAACAAACTAATTCTTTCAACGAAAATGCCTACTAACCCTGGACAATAGGTCTAATATCGTATCATATTATAAATCGTATTTATCGTAATATAACTCAATACTTATTTCGCTGCCTTCTTCGACTCGTTTTAATACGCATTTTTTATATGCATGAGCAGCCCCCGAAAAACAAAAACATTAAATCATTAAATTCATTTTTTTACTTATTTTTATTTCATATTATTTCACGCGCACTTTTTATTTCCTAATTCAAAATTATTAAAAAAAAAACTTTTTCGATATCGCTTTAACGATACTGATTATTATTAATTTTCTTTTCTTTTTTCTTTCAATAATAATAATAATAATAATAATAATAATAAAGATTTTGATGAAATTCTGGCAAAAGCAGAATTTAGTTTAAGACGGAGGACTATTAGTTTTTTTTTTTTTTCTTTTTTCAAATTTTAACATCAATTTCAAATTATTCAGTTATATTTTCGAAAAATTTTAGATTTCGACAAATGTCCAACTATCGAAAAACGAGAACGCAAAAATCCCAGATTGAGACTAATAGGCCCTCAGTCCTAAAAAAAAAAAAAAAAAAAAAAAGGAAAGAAAGAAATATCCATATAATATGTGTAATCGGGTGTAATGGAAGTCAATTGATTGTTTCACATCACATTTGGATTTGTGTTTTATCGTAAGCTTTTTTTTTTTTTACTTTTTGTGTAACATGATATTTATATTGTTATTTTTAATAATTGTATTAATTAATGAAATAAACGATTTCGTTTTATGTTTAAATATACATTAATTAAATATTGATGTAATTCTCAAATAATTATAGCATAAAGAAATATGAGCTCAAATGGGCTTTGGACTAGAAAAGTGAGAAAATATTTATAAAAATTTAAAAATAATATTTGGTTCCATATTCTGGCAAATATAATTTCAATTTTATGGCGTTTTATGAAATATTGATAACAATCGAAATTATGCAAGTACTACTTCATCGCAAGTATAAACCTTACATCAGTTAACCCTGTTTTACATCAGAAATTTTAACTCACAGAGAAGGTTCTATTCGTACGAGGTTATTACTTTGTATAAATAAAGTTTTATATGTGTTATGTAATTGCAAAATTAGCCAACTCCATGCAAACAGAAAATGATTTTTTTTTAAATGTTTTATATGTTCTAAGTAAACGTTTTCATCGTCTTGAAACAAGAAACTATGGTAATGTCGCTGAAATCCTTGTGTTTCAGGATTGATTAGGAGATACGTCTAGCAGATATCGAAATGACTGGTTTTTAAACTCACCAATCTAGGAATTTGGATGTTTTTGTTGAACATCGTGATTTTTAAACGCATTTAACACTGGGACTTGACCGAGTTAGCATCGTTTTCTCGTCTCTAGATGTTCAAAAATTTTACATGGTAAATAACAGAAACAAAAATGCATTTTCTTTTTTCAAGTAGTTGGCCGGTTTTGCAACTAGACGACGCTATGTTCATGAAAATTCCTAGTGTAGAAATGATTTATCTGACCTGCAGATGGTAAGAATTATTATGCTTTATTTATAAATTTTGAGTACTAAATATATATATATATATATATATATATATATATATATATAAATATATATTTATTTATGTTACGCAATTTAGTGTCTACAAAAAAAAAAAAAGAAAAAAAAAATCCAAACTTGCTAATAAGTATTTGCATAATTTAATATTTAAGAATGCATTGTGAATTTATTGAATTTAAGAAAAAATTCCAAATTTTAATTAAAGTATTATTAAACAAAAGAAAAAAAAAATCTTTTTTTTTTTCCAATACTTTTTTTGATACATGCATCAGGAATTGGAATTTAACAATACATATTTATCTTGTTACTTTATTTTATATTAACAAATATCTGTCAAACTTTACTGATCACCCATTATCCGTTTTAGTGGTCTGAGTCATTGCGTGTATACACGTCCCAAATATCTAACATATATCAATGTATATGACGTACCGAGACGTGAACACGGAATTAAATACTTCCCGCATAGTACGAGACTGGTACATCAGAAATTTTAACTCACAGAGAAAGTTCTATTCGTACGAGGTTATTACTTTGTATAAATAAAGTTTTATATGTGTTATGTAATTGCAAAACTAGCCAACTCCATGCAAACAGAAAATGATTTTTTTTTAAATGTTTTATATGTTCTAAGTAAACGTTTTCATCGTCTTGAAACAAGAAACTATGCTAATGTCGCTGAAATCCTTGTGTTTCAGGATTGATTAGGAGATACGTCTAGCAGATATCGAAATGACTGGTTTTTAAACTGACCAATCCAGGAATTTGGATGTTTTTGTTGAACATCGTGATTTTTAAACGCATTTAACACTGGGACTTGACCGAGTTAGCATCGTTTTCTCGTCTCTAGATGTTCAAAAATTTACTTTTACATGGTAAATAACAGAAAAAAAAATGCATTTTCTTTTTTCAAGTAGTTGGCCGGTTTTGCAACTAGACGACGCTATGTTCATGAAAATTCCTAGTGTAGAAATGATTTATCTGACCTGCAGATGGTAAGAATTATTATGCTTTATTTATAAATTTTGAGTACGAAATTTATATATATATATATATATATTTATTTATTTATTTATGTTACGCAATTTAGTGTCTACAAAAAAAAAAAAAGAAAAAAAAAATCGAAACTTGCTAATAAGTATATGCGTAAAATAATATTTAAGAATGCATTGTGAATTTATTAAATTTAAGAAAAAATTCCAAATTTTAATTAAAGTATTATTAAACAAAAGAAAAAAAAAAATCTTTTTTTTTTTTTTTTTTTTTTTTTTTTTTTCAATAATTTTTTTTATACATGCATCAGGAATTGGAATTTAACAATACATATTTATCTTGTTACTTTATTTTATATTAACAAATATCTGTCAAACTTTACTTATCACCCATTATCCGTTTTAGTGGTCTGAGTCATTGCGTGTATACACGTCCCAAATATCTAACATATATCAATGTATATGACGTACCTAGACGTGAACACGGAATTAAATACTTCCCGCGTAGTACGAGACTGGTTTATTTTTATACGAGCATTTAATTCGCACGGGTAAAGTAAACGTATGTGAATATATTTTCTCCAGGTAGCACATAACGTTGTTAGAGCGTTGCAAAAAGTCTGTACAGTGAAAAATTAGTTATAACCACGTTAAAAAAACGTTATGTGCTGCTAGGGTATGTGTATATCACTGCTACCTAAGTTCCTGCTCTTTGTATACCAATTTTTTATATTTAATATTGTTCATTTCATTGCAAAACTGGAGATTAAAATAAACTAAAAACTTTTATAAGAAAACAGTGATATCCCAAAAGCGAGAGACATGGCATTTATGGTATTTAGCAATATATAAATTTAAAAGAATATTCCTAAGGAAATTATTAACTGTTTGTGGGAGAGAAATTGTTATTAAGGAATAATAATCTCAAAATTTTCCTTTCAATATTTAATAATTTTCTTTTTTTTTTTCAATTCTTTCAAATCTACACCTAAGTTCATTGGCTATTTTTAATGGATCACAAGTTTAAACTTCCAGTAATAATGCCATTTCATTCAAAAAGAAGATTTTTTAAAATAACTTATGTACAGTCAGCAAAAAAAAAGACACCCTCAACTAATTTTGTCGAAAATTGTCCTATAACTAAGCGTCTGGTGCTAATCGATTAATAATAAAGATTAGTTTATAAAGGCGTAGTTAGATTTTGCTTAGGAGACCATCTACGCATTATAACTGGCACCAACTTCCTTTTCTTCAATGGCAACACATATTTTTGAACTCATATTTAAATTTCTGAGATCAAAGCGGTTCAGAAAATGGTCCTATTTAGATGCTTTATAGCAAATCTTGATAGAATTACAAGCGAAAATGTATTAGGGGTCCGTCCATACATTAAGAAAAAATAAATTATGATCTCGCATAGAAAGTGAAATTTTTATTAAGATTCATACCGAGGAAAAAGGACAACACTTTTAAGTATAAAATGAAATGGAGGTTAAATAGCTGAAGTAATCGTGTTATCATCTAGAATTATTTTAATACCTACAGTGGACTCCCTTATAATGCACTTTTGCAAAACGCAACAAAGAAATTGTGGCTAGTACTCATGCAGCGCAATAAACAGTCCCGTAAAACGCGTAAGATCAATTTAACATTTACACATAGTTAATTAAATCTTTGATTCTTAGGCATAAATAACTTATATTTATTCTTTTTTAATACAGTTTATAATTTAAATATTTTTTAATAGTTTGCTTTTAATAAAAATGGTTTATTAGATAACTTTATGCGTTAAAATTGAAGCATGCGAACAGTATTCAATTCCAAAAACGTGGATAGCAAGATACAATAACAATAATAATAATAACAGAGGTAAAAACTAAAAGAAATGTTTAATATTTAAGAAAAAAGAATTATCTATTCAGTATATTTTTAACTGTTGGATACATTTTTATTTTGAATGGTAAACCTCGCATTAAATTATTTGTATAAAATGTTACATTTCATTTCAGGTGTACACACCTACAATACACAAAAATATAGATAACAAGATTTCAATAAAAGATTAATGATAAAAACTAGGAAAAAGTACTTAATATTTAATAAAAGAGATATATTGTTCAAAACATTCCTATTTTGAACAGTAAGACTCGCCTCAATACGTTTCTCCTTAACACCAAATTATTTAACAAATTCGTGATTAAATACCTGAAATTTTTTCGTCAACATTCGAAAAGGTAAATGTCTTATAAGGAGTCAAACAAATAAGTTATTCTGTGTAGATACTTCGAAAAGTTATTTCGAAAACAACATAAAATAAACCCTCAAAAATAAACCAAAACTTTTCCGGATTGGACTAAACTTGCAACAATTTGTCTTTAATGTATATCCCATATAACGGATTACTTATTACACAGAATATATACAAGAATCTGCTGTAATTGAATTCATAATTAAGAAAAGTGTAAGATCATTATCTATATCTTTAAAAATAATAAGACATATTACTTTGTTTTAAATTATTTTTCACTAGTAAATGCCAATTTTACGCCGTGATTAGAATTAATCTAATATAAATAATATTGCGCTTTTGTTTCAATAATAAATTTGGTAAGCTTAAAAAATTTTTAAAAAATGCCCAACAATAAAAATTAATTTTTTTATTACATCACATCATTCGATAAAATTTAAATAACTTAAAGCTTACAAACAACACAATAAACAAATACAAAATTATGGAGAACTAGTTTAAAACAGATAATTATCGGTAAAAAAAAAAAAAAAAAACGATAAAAGTGATTAAATATTAATAAAAATAAACAGTTATAAAGTGTATATTGCTACTTCAAACAGTAAGCTACGCCTTACGCGTTTTCTAAACCATCACATTTAACTTGTGGTGAACGAATCCTAATATAGCCCACAGCCCACATCCCCCGCCTCCCCCCCCCAAAAAAATAAATAAATAAATAAATAAATAAATAAAAAATAAAATGGACAACGGGGTTAAAACAATAGTTAAAAAATTTAGTGGATAAATACCAGGAAAATTTATTTAATATTTAAGAAGAAAAAGACTCAACGTATCAAGATCTAATGTGATCATATTTTGTAAACTGAACCCTCCCTTTGCAAATTTTTCTAAAACTTTTCATTATAAAATAAAATGGTTTTACATATTCTCAATTAAATCGTTTAAATTTCATCTTCAACAATCTATGTAGTAAATGCCATTGTTGTTTATGCATATCAGCGTCACATATAGAGTCAGATATGAATATGCAAAATAGTTTTTATTTTTTATTTATTTATTTATTATTAGTAGTATTGTTTTAGCTATACAGAAGGTGGCGCTTGTTTTCTTTTGGAATACTTTCACAATCTCTCGCCTACATATTGCGGTTATTTTACAAAAATAGTTAATTTGTATTACAAATATCGAAATGTTGCTTATAAAACAATAAGAATAACATTAAAATAAATTAAAATAGTTTTCCGTCAGATTACATCTGTACTGATAAGTATAATGGATTTAAGTCCAAAAATGTCGATTTTGAGTTAAGTACATAGTCAGACTCAGAAAAAAATTCTCTATCAATTGGTATAAAGGATTTAAATCCATGTCATTCAGTCTTTGAGAAAATCCAGTGGTAAAAAAAGATTCAAGTCAGAAATTTACCATTAATCTTTGTATAAAATATTTAATTCAATTTTGTCCCTTTATTAAATGAAGGTTGACAATCACTGAATGGTATGAAGGGTATAAATCAACCTAATCCCTTTTTCCTAATCGATTCTTCTGATTAGTTTTTAGTTAGTTTAACTTTAATTTTCGTCTCCTGAAAAATCAAGAATATGGACTTAAATCCTTTATACTTATCAGTACAGATATATGCAGATATTTACGTATAGATGATGCAAATTAAACATATAAAGGCCCCATAACCGCAAAAAAAGTGAAATTTTACTGTAACTCGAAAAATAATGATAGGAATAAGCTGTAAATTTAGAAACCTATATTTCTGCTTATATCCATTCTATTCGTGCAAATATTAACATAGGTCATAATTCATAATTTTTTCGAATATGTATGTATAAATAATTTTCATAATTCAAAAAATGTTTTTTAATAAAAAAATATGCATGGAATATGTGAAGACCACTTCATTCTAACGCATTAATATATATATATATATATATATATATATATATATATATATATTAATTTTTTGGGAAGATATGTAAGAATATTTACTACATTCTTTTAAAATTAGCATCCCCACATTTTGACAGATTAACTCTATTAAAAATTGAGTGAAGTATAAACTATACCATTTTCTGGCATGAATGATTCAAGTAATTAAAAAAGTATATAAAAAATAGAGATTACTGTTGAAGAAAAATAAATTGATGTCATTTTTTATTTATAGACGACCCGTAAGCAAAATATAACTATATGGTTAAAAACAAGACATTATTACAAATCGAACGATACCAGCCATATGTTCATATGATAATTTACGGCGAGATTAGACGGGGGAGAGGCTTTTTTTTTTTTTTTTTTTTTTTTTTTTTTTCCTGACTGAATAAGTTAATTGATAGATTAAGAATTCATTAAATTATTTATTTTATTAAAATTTTAAACACATTTTACAATAATAAACTTTAATTTTTCAAAGTTCATATTCATTATTAATACTCCTTTAGGTGGTACTCAATAATAAATTATTTAAATACAAATTTATTAAATTTTACAAATCCCCTTGATTTATTAAATTCAAGATTTAATTGAAAGATTTAACTGAAAAATAGAAAAAAAGGAAATCCAAAGAATTTTAATTTTAAAATATTCACCTTTTTAGAGCATAATGTTTTTGACACATTGACCATTCCGAGCTGTTTCTCGAATCGTTAGCTCAGCTAGTTGCGGAAGGTTTGAAATTTTTATCAGTTCAGCTTGTGCACCCAAATCAAAATTTTTGCTGGTATTTGTTTGCTAGTCTAGAATTAAATGCTGTATCCCAGCAAGTAAATTAGCATACAATACCACAAATATTTGCTGGTTTCACCAAAATTACCAGCAAGTCATGGTGTGTATTGGCACAGTTTATTGCTTGTCCAGCATACATAATCCAGCTTCTGTTGCTTGAATAGTATGTTGCTGGTCCAGCAGTAATCAAAACTACTATTTGCTTGCAATTTCTGCTATACTAGCAGTAATTCACAACTAACAGATGCTTTTTTGTTGCTATTTTCTCACTCCCCACTGGCATCTAGCATGCCATGCTATTTCTGCTTCAGCTGCCTACATAGCATATTACGCTGGCCAGCATAAAAGAGCACATAATAGCTTGTTAAGGTACATACATCTCCATGCTTTGGAAAAGCTTAAACAACAAATAAGCATAAAATGGTTGTACATAGCTTGTCGTGCTATTGCTGTGTAAGCTAGCTATATAGCATTTGATGCTGGCTAGCATTATAAAGCATATAATAGCATGAAAATCTAGCAGACAAAGCAAAACATAGCAATAACTAGCCTAATTTCTTTCCTGGTACTAGAATGGATTTTAACTTGGGCAGGAGACTTGAATTCTATTTTGTCATATTAGATTTATTAGTACCGCTACTTGCAGAAGTCTTGAAATTCATTCTGTCATATTCAATTCATCGATTCGGCTAGTTCCGGAAGGCTTGGGCTTTATTTATCAGCTCAGCTAGTTGCGGAAGACTTGAATTTTATTCTGTCATGTTCGATTCATCAGCCTAGCTAGTTACGGAAGGTTTAGGCTTTATTAGTCAGCTCCTCTGCTGAAGTCAATGGCTTTTTGCCTAGATATTTCACTATTTTTTATAGTTTCAGAAGACTAGGACTTATTCCGTAAATAAAGCGGAATTCCAGAGCATACTATAATCCCCTCGATTCATGCTTATCGGCGTAGTTAGGGCCTGAGACTGGGACTTAACCCTTTGCGGCGCAAGACAATTCGGATCATTTAAATTATACTGCCACCGGAATTCATGAACTAAATTAGACTAAAAGCAATTTTAAATTTTAAGGTTAAAAAATCCGGCCTTTTCTGATATGTTATAAACGTAAATTTTTGTTAAAAAATTTCCGGGATGAATTTTTGCAGCTGGATCTTAAAATTTGCGTCCTCGTAGCGAGGACAGCGCGCCTTAAGGCGTTAAAGTTCAGGCCTAACTCCTAGCCAGATGCTTTGCATCCTAAGATCTTCTCAAATTCTTCGTACAAGCTGAATCCTAAAGAAAAATTTCATTATTATATAAAAATAATTTTCTCACGTTTAGGTAATACTTGGCCCTTCCTACACTGCTCAAAGGGCTTTTTTTCCATCACTGGCTGATTTGTTAACCAATAAATATTTCACTCCTCCTTCCGTACTTGCAATTACGCTTTTTTGATACATTTTTACGCTTTTTTGATGTTCTCAAAATCTTCTCCGACTTTCCTTCCAAATTTATGACTGCTATGAATTATCTTAGTGCTTTTTTGCGCTATAAAGTCAATAGGGTCGCCTGCTAGTCTAATAGATCTCTATCTTCAATGTTCCCCTTTGTCTCTTACTTCAAATTTACAGGTATTACTTTTTCTATTTTGCCCCCTTTTACCAAGAAAAACATTGTTTTTTAGATTCATAATTTTACATCTAAACATTTACCCACATATAAATGATCAATTTCCATTAATATAAATGTATTCATATTTATTTACATGCATCTAAATGGTGCCATATCCATTCATATGCGATTATAACACATTTTTAAATATGTAATTTTAATTACAACACTCTATAAGTAGTAATCTGCATATTCAAATGCATTTGGATATGTTAATTAATACATTATATTTATTAACATAATGCTTGATAGTGGAATAAAAGCGCATTTAAAAAAAAAAAAAAAAAAAAAAAAAAAGAGAGGAAACGAATCCCACCTTTATCTTTCCTATGAAAGAACAGATTTAAACAGGTTTTGTATACTTGTGTTTAACATTAATCTGCTACCGGTGTTTATACACGCCAAAAATATTTATCGCATCGATTTATGTGGATAAATTTAATTATTTTATTTATGAATACATTAAAACATTTTGTAAAATGATATAACAGATTTGAGGAATGCCAAAAGCATATTTTCCTATATTCTAATAAATAATTAGTAGTATTGTTAGCCCTGCCTTCTTTTTCACACCAGTACCTTTTTAGAGCATTTTTCTTCTTATTTAATCGTAATTGCATTTGAAAAATATTACTCTAAAAACTTAATGTTGTGAAAAAAGGGCAGGACTAACAACGCTACGGAATATTAATTAGGTTGTTGGCAAGTAAGCAAAAGGCGGGACAAACTGTTCAAATTAGAAAAATACCCTCGATGAAAATGCGGAATAAATGAATATATATATTTAAATTAGAAATTTATTATATTTTATTAAAACTTTAGAGAGTAATCCTTTTTTTGTCGAATATTCATTTAATTATAACAATGCTTAGGTTTCTTGTGATGTAAACACTGCACATAATTAAAAACAAGAAAGAAAAATCATGCAGTACGCATTGATTAGTAACACTTTCCAACTGTACGTAATTGTTGTATCGAATAACTTTTAATATTCTTTGCCTACGTTATCACACAACAGACAGAATGACTGAAAAATATAGAGATAGACTCATTGATTTTAAAATTACTCTTAGGCATTTTGGAAAGAGTAAAAAAGTCTTAACGCAAAAGAAAATGCAGACATTAGATTATAATTGCAGCTTTTGATCTCTCTGAATATTTTACAGTAGCCCTGTAAATCAGAGAGTTAATCATATCATATTCTATACAAAACATTATTTTAGATTATTAACAATACTTTTCAATATTTGTATGATTTTTACAGTTGAAAGATTTTTAAATATAACTTTCAAAAAATTCTGTCCTAAAACGTAATGCAGTGGATTTTTTTTTTTTTTGTTGTTGTTGTTGTCCCTGTAAACAAACTAGTTATACAGGACCTGTTAATGTAATTTTAAATGGGGAACATTCTATAGGGGAAATATTTATAAAAATAACACTCATAGAACACAAGGCTTTCAAATGCTTTTGGGTGTCCCTGTGCACAAACCAGAAGATATATTCACTTCGTTTTGAATATGGAACATCCGATAGTGAACTTCAATAAATTATATCAGTTTCGAGAAATTCAATAAATATTTACAGGAGTTAGAGCGCGGGCAGAAAGACAGACAGATGGACAGATACACAAACTGAAATCATATTCACACTTAAAAATGTTAGAAAGTGTTAAAAACGTTTAATGTAAACGAAAGTACAATTCTAGCAATTTTTTATTAATAGCTCTTAATATAAATGGATACTTTTGTAGCACCCTGTAAATCTAATGCTAATCATGCTATATTCTACGCAAAGCTTTTTTTTTTTTTTTTTTTTTTTTTTTTTTGTGCATACAAATAACATATTTCAATTTCCTAAACTTCGTGTAAAGTAAAAGTAAAGATATTAAAATTTCATTTATAGAAATACCTCTCACAGAATGCAATGCTTTGGAATACTTTTAAGTGTCTCTGTACATAAATATGTAGTGGTATTTCCTCCATTTTATACAGGAAACATCCAATAGTAAACCTGAATAACATATTTCAATTTAATTGAGATATGTCTACAGTAAAGGTATGAAAATATGGTTTATCGAAATACCTTTCATAAAATATAATGCTTTGAAATACTTTCGGGTGTACCTGTACACAAACCAGTAGAGGTACAACTTCCATTTTCAATACGGAACATCCAATCGTAAACTTGAAAAACATATATCACTTTCAAGAAATTCCATAAATATTTACGGGAGTTAGAGCTCAGACAGACAGACAGGCAGACAGACAGACGGACAGGCAGATACACAAAACCGAAATCATATTCACAATTAAAAAGTGTTAGAAAGTGTTAAAAACGCTTAACGTAAACGAAAGTAAAATTCTAGCAATTGTTTATTTATAGCTCTTAATGTAACTGGATATTTTTGTGCCACCCTGTAAATCTAATGCTAATCATGCCATATTCTGTTCAAAGCATTCTTTTGTGCATATAAATGACATATTTCAATTTCCAAAAACTTCGTGTAAAGTAAAGTTTTTAAAAGTAAAGTTTTTAAAATTTCATTTATAGAAATATCTCTCCTAGAACGCAATGCTTTGGAACACTTTTGAGCATCCCTGTACATATACCGATGGTGGTAATTCCTCTATTTTATACAGGAAACATGCAATAGTTAACTTGAATAACATATTTCAATTTCATTCAGATATGTCTACAGTAAAGGTATGAAAATATGGTTTATAGAAATACCTCTCATAGAACACAATGCTTTGAAATACTTTCGGGTGACCCTGTACACAAACTAGTAGAGGTATAAACTCGATTTTCAATAGGGAACGTCCGATAGTGAACTTGAATAACATATATGAGTTTCAATAAATTCCATAAATATTTACGGGAGTTAGAGTGCGGACAGACAGACAAACCGAAGTCATAAATACTTTTGAACCTTGTTGGAAAGTGTTAAAAATATTAGAAAATGTTAAAAACACTTAACGTAAACGAAAGTACATATCTAGCAATTTTTTTATTAATATCTCTTAATTTAACTGGATATTTTTGTGTGACCCTGTAAATATAATGCTAATCATGCTGTATTTTATGCAAAGCATTCTTTTGTGCATATAAATAATATATTTCAATTTCCTAAAATTTCGTGGAAAATAATGTTATTAAAATTTGATTTATAGAAATATCTCTCATAGAACGTAATGCTTTGGAATACTTTTGAGTGTCCCTGTGTATAACCCGATGGTGGTATTCCCTCCACTGTATACAAGAAACATCCAATTGTGAACTTGAATAACATATTTCAATTTCATTAAGATATGTCTACAGTGCAGGTATTAAAATATGATTTTTAGAAATACCTCTCATAGAAAACAATGCTTTGAAATACTTTCGGGTGTCCCTGTACACGAACCAGTAGAGGTACAAACTCCATTTTCAATAGGAAACATCCGATAGTGAACTTGAATAACATATTTCAATTTCATTAAGATGTGTCTAGAATAAAGGTATGGAAATATGATTTATAGAAATACCTCTCATAGAACACCATGCTTTGAAATACTATCGGGTGTCCCTATACACAAACCAGTAGAGGTATAAACTCCATTTTCTATAGAGATCGTCCGACAGTGAACTGGAATAACATATTTCAATTTGATTAAGATATGTCTACAGTAAAGGTATGAAAATATGGTTTATTGAAATACCTCTCATAGACCACAATGCTTTGAAGTACTTTCGAGTGTCCCTGTACACAAACCAGTAGAGGTATAAACTCCATTTTCAATAGGGAACATCCGATAGTGAACTTGAATAATATATTTCAATTTCATTAAGATATGTCTAGAGTAAAGATATGAAAATATGGTTTATAGAAATACCTCTCATAGAACACAATACTTCGAAATACTTTCGGGTGTCCCTGTACACAAACCAGTAGAGTTATAATTTCCATTTTCTATAGGAATCGTCCGAAAGTGAACTAAAATAACATATTTCAATTTGATTAAGATATGTCTACAGTAAAGGTGTGAAAATATGGTTTGTATAAATACCTCTCATAGAACACAATGCTTTGAAATACTTTCGGGTGTCCCTGTACACCAACCAGTAGAGGTATAAACTCCATTTTCAATAGGGACCGTCCGATTGTGAACTGGAATAACATATATCAGTTTCAAGAAATTCCATAAATATTTACGGGAGTTAGAGCGCGGACAGACAGACAGACAGACGGACACACAGACAGACAGACAAACCGAAGTCGTAAACACTTTTCAACTTTGTTGGAAAGTGTTAAAAGTATACTTATAATAGTATATGCAAGGCTGAAATATTTTCGTCTTCTTATAATGAATATGTAGAAAATAATTATATCATTTCAGAAGATATTGAAAAAAAAAAAAAAAAAAAAAAACGTTTGCAAAATATTTGCTATCTTTCATATTTATAAATTCTATTTTCCTAGCAACATGATAAATTGTTTGAAAATGAAAGAAAAAAATATAATTCTTAATTTATAAGATTTAATTGTAAAGTAAAATATGATATCGTGTTTATCCTTTATCTCCTTTTCCGTTAATCAGTAAAATGAAACATGATCCCTCTTCAATTTGTCATCTACATGATAAAAAGGAAATGATGAATGATCATAAGAAAAAAAAATATATGATAAAGATTTTGAAAAAGAGACATATCTTCTCGTTATAACAATAATAATAATAATAATAATAATAATAATAAAAAGGTGCAAATTTATATTTAATAAAAGAATTGTTATAAAAAAGAAAAAAAAAATTCAAATTTTATTATTTCTATGTGAAATTACAAAATTATTTTAAATTAATTCCTAAAATATTTTACCAGGTTTGAAGTTTTTTTTTTTTTTTTTTTTTTTTTAAACATTCATATCTGCCAACATTACTAATTTTTAAATCAGATTTATCGCCATTGATTTTAAAAAAGAAATCTGTTACATACGTTTTCGACTAATCAATAAAATTAAGTAAGCTGAAAACGTTAAAGAAAAATTTCTGGTACGAAGTCTCCACTCCAAATAACGGAGACTTTTGCCCTATAAACATTTAATCGACAAGGTAAATGCTTCCTTTTTGCTAGAGTATCTAGAAATCAAGAGTATAAAATCATGCCGTACGAACTGATTATTAACACTTTCCAACTGCATGCAAATGTTCTATCGTATAACTTCCATTGTTCTTTGCTTACGTTAACACACAATGGACATATACTCATTCTGAAAGGCATACAGATGGACTAATTGAATTTCTCTTAAACATCGTTAGAAAGTATTAAAAATGCTTAACACAAAAGAAAACCAAGCCCTTAGATTCTAATTCTAACCCTTAATATATCTCAATATTTTAGTGTAGCCCTGTAAAACTGAAAGTTTAATAAAAATCATATTCTATACAAAACATAAATTTAGCATATTAAATATAAATGTCAATTTCATTATAATTTTTACAATCTTTAATTGTAATTTATAAAAATGTCTTGTCTATGTTAAAAGGTAATACATTGAAATTTTTCTTGGGTGCCCCTATACACAAAGTATTTACACAGGACCAATTAATACCTTTTTAAATAGGGAACATTCCATAGTGAATTTGAATAACATATATAACTTATTAAAATTCTGAAAATATTTACGGATGCTAAAGGCTGGCAGACGAACAGATAGACAAATGGACAGTCGGACAGATAGATTCAAAAATTTAAATCATATCCCCACTTTTAAATGTGTTAAATCGATTAATGTAAATAAAAATGCAATTCCACAAAATTCCAATAAAATCCCTCAATGTAACTGAATATTTTTGTGTTGTCCTGTAAATCTAATGTTTACCATTCTACATTCTGTAGAAAGCATTCTTTCGTTCATATGAATAACATATATTTTTATTAAAATTTTTTCAAAGTAATGTTATTAAAATTTTATTTATAGAAATATTTCTTTTAGAATGAACGCTTCGGAATACTTTCGGCTGTCCCTGTACTTAAACAAGTGGTGATATTTACTTCACTTTCTATAAGAAAAATTCGTTAGTAAACGTGAATAAAATATTTCAATGTCATTGAAATGTGTGTAAAGGAATTAAAATATAGTTCATAAAAATACCTTTCATAGAACACAATGATTTGGAATAATTTTGAGTGTCCCTTTACACAAGACAGTAGTTGTACTAAATCCATTTTCGATAGGGAACATTCGATAGTGGATTTGAATAGCATATATCAGTTTCAAAAATTTTTCATAAATATTTACGGTAGTTAGAGTGCGGACAGACAGACAAACCAAAGTCATAAACACTTTTCAACTTTGTTGGAATGTGTTAAAAAGGATCAGAAGTTTAACCCCCCCTCCCCCCAAAGGGGAAACATACAAAAACATATCTCTCAACAATTGTGTCGGATAGAAAATAATAGTACGAGCCTTCATCCTACAAAAAATGTATGTAGGCATTGTGCAGCTTGAAAGCAGCAATGTACTAAACTGCTAATATTTTTTTGGGATGAGTTGTTGTGCTATTCTTTCAACTCTAAACACGTCTTCAGAGAGTCCCCCTCCCCCCCAAATTCGTTAGTAAACTTGAATAAAATATTTCAATGTTATTGAAATGTGTGTAAAGGAATTAAAATATAGTTCATAAAAAAACCTTTCATAGAACACAATGATTTGGAATAATTTTGAGTGTCCCTTTACACAAGACAGTAGTTGTACTCAATCCATTTTCCATAGGGAACATACGATAGTGGATTTGAATAGCATATATCAGTTTCAATAATTTTCGAGAATATTTATGGGAGTTAAAGGGTGGACAGACAGGCAGACAAACCGAAGTCCTTAACAATTTTAAACCTTGTTGAAAAGTTTTAAAAACATTTTGAAAGTGATAAAAATGTTTAAAAAAAGCGAAAATGCAATTCCAGCAAATTTCAATTAATAACCCTTAATGTATCTGATTTTTGTGTGACCTGTAAATCTAATGCTAATCATACTCTATTCTAAGGAAAGAATTCTTTTGTGCATACGAATAATACATTTTTGTTTTATTAAGATTTGTGTAAAATAAAGTTATTAAAATTTTATTTATACCTCTCATAACGCAATGCTTTCGAATACTTTCAGATTTTCCTGAATACAATCATTTATGGAATTTCCAATGGTTTACATTCAGCATTGGACATGAATAAAATATTTCAATTTCATTGTCTAAGGTAACGGTACTAAAATATGGCTTGTAGAAATACCTCTCATAGTACACAATGCTTTGAAATACTTTCGGGTATCCCTGTACAGAAACCAATAGAGGTATTCATTCCATTTTCAATAGGGCTTATCCGATAGTGAACTTGAATAACATAGATCTGTTTCAAGAAACTGCATGAATATTCACGGAAGTTAGAGAGCTGACAGACAGACAGACAGTCAGACAAAACGAAGACATTAACTCTTTTCAACCTTGTTGAAAAGTATTAAAAAGGAGAGAGAAGACGGTGTTGTTTAATTTTATCTTGTAACTTATAATAAGTTTATATATCTTGTACACTCTTGTTATTAAGATTTATGTACCTTTATTTAACCCCAGTTTAGTTCTTATACTAAATCCTCATGTAATATATAAATATATGTATATATGTATATATATATATATGAATATCTTGTGCAAAGATCTTGAAAACATTTTTTTTAAATATAAATATATACTTTATATATTCATTTAGTTTTAAAATGCAAAATCTTAAACATTCAATAACGCTTTGTTTTAAAACTGCATTTTTAAAAAGTAGTCTTTGTCTTCCGACAAAAAAAAACATCACTATAAAATCAAAATATATATTTAACGCCAACAAAATTTATGAAATTTATGAAATACACTTTAATGATAATTGAAACCAAGATATTAAATATGTTTCTGCAGCACATTTAGAAATTATTTGAAACATCTGTAATTAGTTCTAAACTCACTATGATAACTAGTATACTTAGGGATATAAAAACAAAATGCCCAGTCCTCATAAAAACTAATATACTTATCGCAGTATTTTATTTAAATTTTTAATTAAAGACTGGATTTCGGAATATGTTTAAAAATCTTGATGAAACTAAAGTTTTTGCGATATACAATGGTACGGTGTAATAGCTGTGCTTAAAATATTTAAAATATTAAAAGCGGTACGAGTAACAAGCCAAATTACTGCCGATTATAACCCGAATTTTACTAATTATTTCGTTCTACATTTTTAATATGAGAATTGGATTTCAATCACTATTCGTTTTGATGTAATCTCCTTCGGTAACCCCTACTCTGCCCTCAAAAAATATGCACGGAAATTTGGATTACTTGCAAAATGTTTAAAGAACTTTGAAAGACAAATTTGAGTTAGGAGATGCTTACATGGCATTAGATCTGAATTATTCTCATCTACAGAAAAATTAAATTTCACTGGATAACATGAGGCTCGGGGGAAAATATTGATGAAAGTAGGCTTTTTTGAAACGATTGTAATAGTTTTGCGAAAATCACGGAGATTTTTGAAATTTCAAATACATATAAATAATTTCCTAAAATGATAAAAAAATATATAATCATTAAAGATGTATTTCTATGATTAAATTTTTTTAAGCAAATTAATCTATTTATTTTGCAAGTGATTTTATAAGCGATTCTGAGTAAAACTTGGTCATCGAGTTCTTGAATAATAGAAAAAAAAAATTTAAAACTACCACTTTACATGCAACTTATAAGTAAATATCTCTACTGATAAGTATAAAGGATTTAAGTCCATATTCTTGATTTTTTAGGAGACGAAAAATAAAGTTAAACTAACTAAAAACAAATCAGAAGAATCGATTAGGAAAAAGGTATTTTGTTGAGTTATACACTTTATACCATTCAGTGATTGTCAACCTTCATTTAATAACGGGAAAAAATTGAATTAAATATTTTATACCATACATGAATGGTAAGATTCTGACTTGAACATTTTTTTACTAATGGATTTTCTCAAAGACTAAATGACATAGACTTAAATTCTTTATACCAATCGGTTGAGAATTTTCTTCTGAGTCTGACTGTGTACTTAACTCAAAATCGACATTTTTGGACTTAAATCCTTTACACTTATCAGTACAGAAATTATCTATAAGTTATAGTGTTTACTATTCCATTTCGTTGTGTTTATTTGAAAATATATAGTGTTTTTCAAATATTTTAGTTATTTTCTAATTTCCTTCTAATAAATTTTTTTAATCTAGTACCAATTTTAAAGTTTTTATTTGTAAATAACCAATGCGTACCGTATGATTTTTGTTATATTTTTCCCATGGAACCTGCCCTTATAAGACTTTGAAAGTACTTTCTTATAGCATGATCATCAAGTGCTCATATAAAATTTTATCAAAATCGATTTGGCAGAAATTTAATAAAAATTAATTTCACTTTTATTACAAAAGAATATTCTTTAAGAAATATTTAAGTCTGTTATTCTGTACAGTTTATACCTTAAACAATATTAACAGTTTCAATGCAAAGAGTAGAATCTGCGAGATTGGAAATCTGTAAGTCCTACTAGACCGTTTCTTTTGCAATTTGTATGCTACAATAATTCCTAAGAATATTAACATTATACGTCTTTCCACAATCAATGTACTATAGTCACAAAAACTAGTATAACACTAGTATTAAAACAAGTATAATATATTTTCTTATGATATGTAAACTTAAATACAGAAACACTTTTATGAAATTATGTAACTTGCAAGAATAACGTCAACAGGCGATGTTTGCAATTAACACTAAGCCAACAGTGGTTGTGAGAGGTATTCGTATTGACACAATTACAGACCTGTTAACTATGCTAATTTGTCCGTAATGATATAAGGCCACGGTTTTTTTCTCACACCAGAATAGTTGTAGAGTAATATTCAGCAATATGTTCTCATGATTAAATAAGAAGACTATTACTCTACAACTATTCTGGTGTGAAAAATAGTTAAGGCTTAATACCATTACGGATAAACTAGCATAGTTAGCAGTTCAACAATTATGTCACATTCCATAAGTGTTATACTAAACTTTTGGAATAAATTCGCATTATTTTCTATTTACAGTGGTCTAACCATTCGCATAATAATACAGAACATTAAAATTCATTAAGGCAGAAAACAATTCTTATTCCTTTCAAACCGGTGTAAAAGGCGAAACATTTGCATGTTTCTGACCGTCCGTAACTGCTCGAGCATGTTTTATTATCGGAATTATACATGCATGCAAAATTTCAGCTCAATCAGATTATGAAAAATGTATCCAAATTCCTTTGGAAAATGTGACACTGAAAGACAACAAATGAAATGTATTTAAAAGCATGTAATAATAATCCCAAACAAATAAATAACATTTCATAATTAAAATATACTTTCTAAAACACTTAATTAATAGAAGTTGATATAGATTACATTGCATTTTTAAATTGATTTCTATACTATTAAAACACGTATACGAAATTGTATATTTTCTCCCATTTTTTATGTCAGTTTGAAATTTCGGCAGTACAGTAACAATTAAAGTTGCATAGTTGACATTTGAAACATTTTATATTTTACAGCTAAACAGTTAATTAAAATGTAGGTTCCGTTAACCAAAAGATAAACACCTGGAACTATATATGTATATATATAAATGTTCAACATCAATTTCTATAATTATTCACGCATGTGTTTTAGCATCCTACTTTTTTCATACCAATATTTATGTATTTAAAATATTTTTTTTTTCTTTATTTAATCACATATATTTATAGAACTTCAACAATTAAATAAAGAAAAATATTACATACAAAATATGATATGAAAAAAAGGAGGACGCTACGACTTCTTTTCATGGAATCGAATTTCAATTATATTTTGTTACTTTTTCGCGAATATAGCAAAAGTGCCATTTACTTTCTTCTATATTCAATAGAAGAAAGCATTGGATTCGTAAAAAATTTAGACCTTGGGTTTTCAATGGATTTACACGTTTTGAGAGCTGTAGAACACGGTTTGACTATTTTTAGAAAATGTCTATCTGTTTGTGGCAACTGCATCTCAGGAACGTCTGCACATACTTTCATACAAATTGGTATGTAGTTACACCTTGACATAAATTAGCGCCAGTCAACGTTTGGTAAAAAATGTCTTACAGGTTTCGTTGCCATCCCGCTTTTTCTAATTTTTTAACATGGTGGTATAGGACAAAATTTTGTATAAATGTGCATAAAGAGAATTATTTGTTTATAATCATTATGCAATTAAAAAAATTATTAGTAATAAAGATAGCAAACTGGGAAAAAAAATGTGTATGTAGGTGCCTCGCCTTCCCCCCTCGAGGGGATTGATTTTCATGATGGGTATCTTTCAAAAGAGCTCACCAGTACCTTAAAAACGAATGGTTGAACCATCAGTCTGCGATAATTTGAAATAAAGTTATCGATTTTTTTTTTCATTTTTTCATTTTTTTTATGTAATATTGAGAAAAAAATGGACTCTTTTTAGATATTTAGAGTTACACTACTACTCTAGTATGGAAATCGCCTGCATTATCATGGACGATATATTTTTTAAATAATAATTTTAATAAGTTATTTTTAGTAAGTGAATTTGTATAGTAAGGTGTAGAAGAAAGTCATGTGGTGGCCACAACATACTAGTTTATACTTACTTTTGTTTTGTTTAATCGTCGAAAATATATGCCTTAGCTATTTTTTTGAAATGCTAGTGAAATATGTGATTTAAAAATTATAAAGATTAGCAGCTACGATATATTCATATTAATATCTTGCTGTTTTTTTCAACCCAGCTAAATTAAACAGTTGAATATATTTTAACAATTTCACCAACAATTCGAAATAAAGTTTGCATTTCAATACGTGTTTAATATAATATAAATTTGGATGCATGTAAAATTATTTGCCACGATAATCTTCACGATTTAAATGAAAGCAAAATATGGTTAATTTTAACTTCTCGAATTTCTTTCATTCGTTCAACAGGAGGTAATTAAAAATTAAAAATAAATAAACCATATCCAAAGCAAATAATATAATTCCTTTAAATAATGTACACAGTTTTATTTAAAGAAATATATATTTTACAGTTAATACTAATATACATTGATAAATACTGCAATTAATAATATATTAAAATGAACATTAATAATATATGATATAATATAATTAAACTAATAAAATTAAACATAATTTATACTTCTCATTAATATATTAAAAACCAATGTAACATATAAAACAGGAGATTTAAGATCAAAAATCGTAATCCATTCTCTTAATAGTGATCATATTCCGGATTTTGAAAACTTTAAAATTTTAGCTTCTAATGTAAATATATATGAAACCTGTATTTTTCTAGAGGGCGCTTTTACTAAAATGCAATATTCTGCCTTGATCAAGGCTAAAGCTCTCCTGAATATTTAATCTTGCTATGATGTATTATGAATATTTGTGAATATTGTGCTTGTATGTTTGACACTAAGGAGGGCTAGTGTTCTAGCCGAAACGTCTCTCATGTGTTTCAATGTTTTTAATTAAAAAGTAATTTTAAAGTTTTAAATTTTTGTATTTTTTATCTCATTTTAAATGTTACATTGGTTTTAATATGTAATATAACTGATTATTTTGTTTTAATTTACATATTTCGACCAAAAAAAAAAAAAAAAAAAAAAAAAAAGCTATTTTAACACTGTATAAATAGCTAATGGCAATTACATTGCTATCATTAATTGTAACGCTTTTAATACATGTCGCAAAACAGCATATACATTGCTATAAAAAAAAATACATGAAATAACTAATTACAGAATTTGTAACGCTTTTAATATATGCCGCAAAACAGCATACTTTTAATGTTTTTAAGAAAACCTATTCTTTTAAATTGTATGGTTATTTTAAATATTCCATCTGGTTATTAGAATATCAATAGAAATGACCTAGATTTGGTGTGAACGGATGAATATTCTGAAAGCAAATTATCAAATAAGACGAATGTATGCAGTCCAAATTCTAACTAACAAGAGAAAGTGCATCTGTTGAATAAATTTTAATGTATTAACTAATTCTGAAGTCGACAAATGCAAAGGAATAAACTTTTCTCATTATCTTTAAAACAGCGTTTATCATTAAGTGAATTTAAAGAACAATTTTGCATGACAGAACTTTTTGTTTCATGCAATATTATTTATTCTCTTAATATTTTTTTTTAGAGAAGAAGATTGCAGATTTACATATACAAACGCGCAATAATAAATCTATTAGATTTTCTTTCTTTTTTTTTTTTTTTTTTTAATACGCCATAAAGCGATTGTATAGTAATATATCATTCAACTGATTTTGATTCCAAATAGAAAAAAAAAATATTTATATACACACATGCATTAATCTAGCCTAAAAAACTATAAATATCAAAAAATAAATAAATAGATAATAAACATTATATTGTTTTATTTTTATCCTTATAAAATTTAGTGGAAATGAATTTTGCTATTATTTAGGCGTTAACCTACCATTTTTACTTTCTCCAATTTGTATATATAGAGAAAGTATTGATTTGTGAAAATTTTCAAACTCCAGTTTTCGATGGATTTACACGTTGTGGAATGTAATGAACACGATTTGACTGTTTTTAGAAAATCTCTGTCTGCCTGTGTGTGTGTGTGTGTGTGTGTGTGTGTGTGTGTATAACACAAATATTTCGGACGCTGTATCTCCCGAACCAATGAACGACATTTAACCAATCTTGGAATTTAGTTGGACCCTGACATAATATGGTGCTGATTAGATTTATGCAACAATCGCTTAATAGGTGGTTCTGTGATCGAATTTTTTTCTAAATTTTTAACATGGCAGTATAGGACAAAATTTCGCTTAAATGTACATAATGAGAGTTATTTTAATCGTGTGCTTGTAAAATTAATATGGATTATTGATAATAGTGATAATTAACTAGGAAACAATATGTGAATGTGGGAGCTTCGAACCCCCCCCCCCTTCCCTCCGGGAGGAGTAAATTTTCAATATCAGTGTCTTTCAAAAGGTCTCGTCAATACTTTTAAAACGAATGGTTCAACTACAGATCTGTGATAATTTAAAACAATATTGTCGATTTTCTTTTTATCTTTTAAGGAAAAAGAACTGAAAAAAAAATCTTATTTCTTTTGATTTGCAAAATACTGACATCTTTTGGCATTTAGTAATAGTATAATACTATCAGATAAAAATTGTCTGCATTTATAATGGAAAATAATTTGATAATTTAATAAATAATTTCAATTAAATACATTTTGTGTAAAATTATATAGAAGAAGCCACACCATACTAGTTTTTTTCTCTAACGACTTTATATTTGCTAATCTTGGAACTTTGTTAAAATTGAGTTTTTCCATTTATCTGCCTGTGTGTGTGCGTGTGCGTGCGTGTGCGTGCATATATGTATTCTATGCACGTAGGCACGTAGATCGTAAATTGGCCTTGTATTATATATATATATATATATATATATATATATATATTTAATCGTATGTTCACGTATCTCTACTTTTGTTTTCGTGTATCGTGTATTGGAAGAAAAGATTCATTAACCAAATTTAACCAAAACTACAAAACTTTATTTCACAACTCCTATAATATCCGAGATAACGTTTTGAATCTTGTGAACTTCCATCATATTATTCGATTTTGTCTTATTTTGATACTTTTTCATCTGTTTTTATTTTGGTAATTTTCTGTATGTGTACAAGATGGTTTAAATGTTCTTGCCCGAACGGCACATGTGGGTGTGCCAGGTCAGGAGGATTGAGAATTACATAAGAACTGGGGATCAGAAGTGCGGTCGAGATAGTGCAATTAACTCGTGACCATCAAGTAAAAAAAAAAAAAAAAAAAAGATAAAAAGCGTAAAAAACCATTTATTTTACGAAAAACGTAATCAAAGTACCAAAATACAAACGAAAAATTTTACAACTCATAAGACGTGCCCAAATGTGCCCCCAAAACCACGATGGATGCTTTACATTATAATTATTGTGTTTTTGCGAGCCAATAAATTGATAAAAAGCAAATTGATAAAAAAGCAAATTGGTCACAGCTTATCGTCCTCTAGAATTTTACAATAGCGTTCTCGATTTCCAGTTCCTATAAAACTCTTACTGCTTTTAAACTGTCACTTCCACACAAGCCGTTTAGCAAGTTCTTTTGAACCATCCTGTGTATGAATATACGTATATGAATAAACTTATAGTTAATATAATGGGGAAAATAAAGTGGTATGACATAAAGGCGGATCTAAATAAATTAAGAAAGTTCGCAACTCTACGATAAGGTTGGAAAATGTTTTTTGGCGCTCTTTCTATTTGTATTTTAGCAATAATTTTGTCATAAAAAACCTATAAATTAATAAAGAAAATATTCGATCTCAGTCGGTAAGGAGGTTTTACGTTGGAGAACATTGATAGAAAATATCCAGAAAAATATCCCGTACTCCGAGTACTTACATATTGTAAATATGTGTCAATTTTTATCATTTTTAGCTACCTTTTTTTATCATTTTTGGAAAATTTTAGCACAAATTTTCCACGTGTTTCTGTGACGATTTATATTGATAAATTAGAATAAAAATTTCAATTAATTTATCTGGTAGCCAAAAAGCGTTAAACTTGGCAACTATAAATACAATTTCAAAACTTTTATTATTATTATCACAGAGCTGCCAACCTAATCCGGCAGTTTGCTAGTACCGCACCTTTTTCTACACCACTTAATTTTTAGAGTAATTCTCTTCAAATAAATTTGCGATGAATTAAGAAAACAAATACTTTAAAAATTAAGTGGTGTAGAAAAGGGGGTGGTACTAACGATTTGCCGGATTAGGTTGGCAGCTCTGTTATTATTATTGTTAATTATAACGGTAATAAAAATAATAAGTTCATTATGTAAGAATAATATTTTCGTACAACATTGCGCATATTATCAATAAATAAAATAATAAGAACTATATATTATTATTATTATTTATATGTGTTTAATGTCATTGAAACTTTTTCTCTAAAAGTTTATTCAGTAGGTACAAATGCCTGGCATTTTATTATTATTATTATTATTATTATTATTATTATTATTATTTAGGAAATGCAAAATTTTCAATGCAATATTTTGATAAATGCAAGATTACTTTATACTTTTTTACATAACCGAGAATTAAAAAAAAAAAAAAAAAAAAAAAATGCGAATATTTATATTTAACATTTTAAAGGAATAACTTCTATCTGACTCTATACAAGCTATCAAATGATATAATTATCTATGATTTGAATAAGCTATTTTTAAGTCATAGGGCCTAAAAATAGTGCATCTATTTTAAAACAAATTAGTATAAATATTTAAAATGTGATTTAAGGGAAAATGTCAGTTTTTCAACTGACCATTGTTATCACCTTAATGCTTTCAACACTTTTCAGAATCGTACCTGCCGTAACCATGGTAACGAAAACAGGAATTTATATTCTAAGAGAACGGTAGGATAAGATTTGAATTGTTTTCTGTGTTTTATTTATTTTCGATTGCGTAGAGTTTCCTATTTTTCGTTTACATTTTACTGTGCTGAGTAGACAAACTTTCATCTTTAGAAAACAAGAGGCACGCTATATGAATAAATTAAAGCAAAGAAATAGTTTTAATCCAATCTGCATATTCAATTATAAATTTGTGGCTTATGTAGGCAGGGCTTATATCTATAAATGTCAAAAAAAAAAAAAAAAAAAAAAAAAAAAAAATCAAAGTTTTTAAATTCATATATGTTTCTATTATTTCTTACTTGTTTCACTTGTTTTATTTTTGTGTTAATACCTATTCCGTTAAAAATCTCTGTCGCCGATTGCCCGTCTGCGCAGCACTAGAGCGGCGTAAAACCCAACCAACCAACCAACCGTTAAAAATCTTCATCGGGAAAAATATTTTCCAACAAAGAGAAAAAATTAAAATTTATTAAAGTTTAAGGTAGTGAGGGAAGTTCGCAAGCTTACACCATGAGTAAGAAGCAGTAACCCTTGTTAGCTGAAACGTTAAAAAGTGGACATTATTTTGGCAGCAATATTTTCAGCGTGATATATTTTTTTCTTTTTGATAGTCGTTATTTACTTGGAAAATTTCTATTTTGCATTAATGAACAGCCATATTTTTCAATTAAACACATATATTTTTTTTTTTAATCCCGAAGATGAAATAAATTATAACCTATAAACACTTTATCAGTCATAATAAATTCAGATACTTCTTATAGAAACAAATGGAAACCCTTTATTGATTTCACAAAGTAGAAATTACAGTGCGAAAAATTACATTACCACTGCAATTTTATATGAATTTATCATTTTTAATTAATTAATTAATTAATTAATTAATTAATTTTGTGAGCGGCACATTAAAACAAGTATGTAGTTGGATAGACTTAATTTCAATAAAAATACTGTATGCAACATAATTCAATTTATTATCGTAAAACTGTAAGATTTAACTTCAATAAAATTGAAAAAAGAAAAAAGTTAATTAGTCTAAATTTAATTTTTGTAGCCTTATATTATATTATACATATAGTATATTACACACACACTCACACACACACACACACACACACACACACACACACACACACATATATATATGTGTCTATGTGTTTGTGTGTAATATATTATAAATAAAAATAATCTCTTGTATAAAAATAATTGTTCACTGTTGTAATATTTTATCTTGTAAATTTACAAAAAATAAAATTGAATAAATAAATAATTGTTTAGTTTTTTTTTTTTTTTTTTTTTTTTTTTTTAACTTTACTGTTACCCCATATAAATTTCTTAATAATTTACAATGAGATGAAATCTAATCTGTTTTAAAAAACTAAGATAAACTTAAATTATGATATTTGAAGTATTTTATATTTGTATTTATGTTTATTCACAACTGACTAAGTTTGTTTTTATTATCAATTCTATTCTATTAGATAATTTGTGAGGACTTTGATTCTTTATTGGTGAAATTTGAAAACCATGTTCGACGAAAATCATTCAAAATAAGAACGTTTCTTATGAAAAATTCAAAAGTGACATTTATATGCTTTATAGAACATTTAAGTAAATTTCCTGTTTGTATTAGGGAACCGACGAGAAAGCCATGATTATGAAAGTACAGATAATTCGCTAGTTAAAGTTATTAAATGATAATTTGGTAATTTCTTTTGTGGTCGGCACATTAAAGCAAGTATGTAGTTGGATAAACTTAATTTCAATGAAAATACTGTGTGCAACATTATTTAATTTATTATCGTAAACCTGTAAGTTTTATCTTCAACAAAATTGAAAAAAAAAAAAAATAAATAAATAAATAAATAAAAGAAAGAAAGAAAGATAAGAAAAGAGAATCAAAGTAAAGTAAACAATCGTAATAAAAAAAGTTTAAAAATTAAATTTAAATAAAATTATCAACTTGGGATTATAAAAATTTATTAATGATTTTATGAGGAAGTGTAAACTAACCAGAATAACGTAATATATTACAGGAATGGCTGCATAAAAATATGAACCAGACTTTACCATTCACAAGACTTTTAAGACTCGAATAATGAATTATTACGATGTAATAATGAATTATTACATCGTAACTACGATGTAATAATGAACTATTACTTACTATTACTTACTACGATGTAATAATGAATTATTACATCGTAGGTGTTTCAAAGTTAATTACTGAGGTTTAGAAGAAATTCGTATCGTTCAAATATGTAATCATTTAAAAATAAGCAATACGCTTGTTTAACGATAAAGTTCGTTATCTGAGTAAATAAAGAAAAAAAGGATAACGATTCACAAAATTATAAATTGTTTATCTGAATGAAATAATTGTAACAATATTTTTAAAAAATAAATTTGTAACATTATTTAAACTTGCGATATTTATTTAATAAAATAAGTATGTTTTTATAGTGTAAGACAACTTAAAATTTTACGCATATACATATACATATATATATATATATATATAATTTTAAATAATTTATCACGATAACAGAAAGAATATATTTTAAATAAAAAAAGAATCCTCTTATATAGTAGCTGCTAACTCTCACTTTTTCAAAAGGGCTTCATACCAGAAAATTTCTATAGATATTTTTCATTTATTAACTGTGGGAAGTAATTGTAACAGATTTCTGTTAAATATTATTGGTGAAAAATCTCATTTAAAAAGTTAAGTATTGTATAGAAACTTGCAAACTTCTGCGGATTTTCATTACATTTTTGAGCAAGATATAAATTAGCTTCTAATTCACGTACTTATATGAATGTATGCGTAATTTATTAAATAAGAGCTAAACTAACAACTATGAATAGGTATTTTCAACTAGCTAACCGATATTAACAATATTTAGAAAAATATACTTTAATGTGATGATAAAGTAGTACAGTGCATGTTTTGCACATTTCCTGAACATCATACATGTAAAATATTGTGAGACATTAAATATAATAAATCTATACTAATATTATAAATGCGAAAGTTTGGATGGATGTATGGATATTTGTTACTCAATCACGCCACAACGGCTAAACGGATCTCGATGAAATTTGGTGCAGAAATAGATAATAGTCTCGAATAGGACATAGTCTGTTATTTATACCGGAAATTTGATTAGAATTTTTAAAATTAATTAAAATATGAAAATAATAAACTGGTATTTGAATTAATATAAGCCATTTAAACTTTTAATTGTTGCCAAAAACGTTTACGAGGTATTTTTATTTATTTATTTATTTTTTCAAAATAAAATGAAATATGCTTTCACGCAAAATATAAAAAATTACTAAATGTTAAATTGGAGAATGAAAAAATGACGTCTTGATGACTTTAAATAAAATAGTAATAATCCAAATCTTGCATGATTCTTCTGAATTTTATATACATCAACTTTAGATTTTTTCTTTTTTTAGCACAGATGAATCAGGCTTGGCATAAAAGTTAATCCAGCATTATATTAAAGCTATTTACTTATTGATAATTCTGGACATTTTTTTTAAATTTTGATGCTGAACTAGATGGGAGATTTTTCGCCAAGGACAGCCACTTATAGTCAAGTAGTGCATCAAAAATATAACTAAATTATAAAATATTGAAAAAAGAGAAAGAGTTAGAAAGAAATAGGAACAATAATGGCATAAATTATATTTTGGTCTAAAACGGCGACAAAAATTCAAAAGTCACCAAGGGGATCTATAATGAGGTTGTACCATGAGCAGGTTTGCATATTTATTAATTTATTTATTTTTCTATATACCACCTACTATTAACTAAGCATGAAGTATATATAAGCACACACACACACAGAAAAAATAAATAAATACAAATATTAATAATAATAATAATAATTGTCTCATGCGATAGACGTAGCCGATCATAGCATATTATAATATTATATTTGGCTTGAAATTGCTGTCATTTTATGGTTGATCGATTAAATCAAATAAATATAGGAAATACCTTGAAAGCAAATATTATGTACATAACGCATAATGTTGTTCACATGTAACTGTTATTCAAATATAAAAGGACTACTTCAAAATTTTAGATACTGACCGTATCGAAACTGTCATATATGATAAGCACCCAAATGGAAGCCCACGGGTAAGCCATTGTCGCAGGCGATAGGGACAGGCACCGGAGACTGCGAGGACGAACATGTCGCTGCCGATGACAGCGGGAACCCAAAGCGAGCTTTTTAGCGATTTCGGTATTTATTTATTTATTTTTTTTCATAAGGCTATATAGAAAAGAGTTTCCTTTAAATATAGTGACCAGCGAGGCGGGCAAAGCCTACTAGTGTAAAATATAGTTAAATGTAAAGCTTAAAATTTTTTGTCATTAAGTAAAATTCAGTTTGTCAGTAATTACTTTTATGAACTTCATAGAATTTGTCAACAATGCTCCTTAGACGCATCATATACCTAAACATAGGTCACCCAACTATTCGCATCGTACATTCTTTTCTGATAATCCTAAGAAAAAGGAACATAGCCTATATATTGCCAAAAAAAATATGCGTTAAGTTTTATTAGCAGGAGAACACGTTTTGGCCAGCATCATGGAGCTTTATTGACCAATATAATCATTTCTCATATTCAGTTATTAGATTTTCTGATTTGGATTCATCTATCATATGTCCTTTCGACATAATGATGAAGGAATGTCAAGTGCATGTGTTTATAAATAATGATAAATAATGTTAAATGCAGAGGACATACATTGATTTTTTAAACCATTCTAACAAAGTGTTATTCTAAGTATTTTTAAATGAAAGGTAAATCAACATACAGACACATATAACTAATGATTAAAAAAAAAAAAAGAGTAGAAAAAAGAAATAAAAAAATAGAGATTCCTTTCTTGATAATCGCTTTCCAACTTTTCACATATTTTTACATATTTTACGTAAAAAAACATCTAATTATTTCGCTTTGCTTCATTTTTTTTTTCAAATATTAAAGTACATTACAGTAACTTAAATTTTAAGTTAAGCAACTTCCATTTATATACCGTAAATCATCACAGTCGGGATCTGTAAACTAGTTAAGTACGCTTTCTGTACCTTTTTCTGCAGAAAAACTGTTTTTTACTTTATCTTAAAAAAAATATATTAATTTTCTTTTGCTATAATATATTAATATTTAAAAATAAGCTTTAAAATTATAACTCAAAAAAAAAAAAAAAAAAAAAAAAAAAAGATCTGTACCGGAAGTATACTGTGGGTGAATTTATAGTGTTGAAAACGTTTGCGCTATTTTAAAATTTTTTTTATATATAAATCATGATATAATAAACGTGGAGAAAATATATCATATTCAAGGCTTTCTAAGAACATTTACTGAAATTGGAAGAGCGAAGTTGGGATGTCAAATATCTTCCGAAATTTGGAGATTTTTCGAAAAGTTTTGCATTATACATAATTTTAATGATCAACGTTATGTGATAAAGTTTGAATCGTTACCGAAAGTTTTTCTAGCTACGGCCTTGTTGAAGTTAAGGTGCGTACAGACGAATAATGGACAAACCTATGGTACAATTAAGATAATAGTCATTCT